>JAPZDY010000005.1:23171962-23184410 GCA_029783645.1 Ctenochaetus hawaiiensis | reverse complement strand
TTTCTCTTAAGACATTTAATTTACCTTTATATTCTATTCACATAATCTAAAGGCAATATATTATGCATTTGTGTTATATTAGCATATTTTTATTCTACATTTACAAAAATGGAAAATACTTGCAGAACCAGTGGCAGTATCTACTTTTTGCCACTCAGTTTAAGACAAGTCAGTGAGTGAACTGTCACAAAGAAGGGCTAAAGACCAATAAACCAACCACTGACCAATCACTCTGACATGTATGAGAAAAGCATTGCACACAAACAAAGGAAGTGAATGAGCCACGTTTCAAGTCTATAGAGGGTTTGTGTTTGATTCTTAAAACATTTAGCAATAAGCTCACACAAGCTGAGTATTTGCTCTGTATGTTACCCGAGGGTATGTTGCTTGTCAAAACAGCAGAAAACCAAAGTACACAAGCGGCTGATAGAGAAAGTTGAACATTTTAAGAAACTAAGGACTTGGATGTTTTTCGTCAAGAGCTGGTGGATTAAATTGAAACTGAAAGGTTGGATAAATGTTGCACTTATTTGTGTGAGTTAAGGATAAGGTTAGTTTCTGTTCATGTTCATGTTGCTCTGTATCTGCTGGATGGTTTTCTATGCTTTCAGAATGAAGATTTTAAATTGTGTTAGATTGTCACAACCTCTTTTACTTTGTGTTTTTCCTGTTCACAGACCTGGTTGTCCAGCGATGTTATATTTCTGAACTGTCAGGAGCATGTTCCTGCAGTTTGACCTTTTCAGTGCATGCTCCTCTTTTTTATGCTTTTTGTTTGTATATGTAACACTATGTGTCTTATTGGTATTGTCGATCTTTTTGGACTTACCTGTAGATTTATATAGGTTGATGCTTTACTTCTTCTTTCACCTAACACCTCTCTCTGTTCTCATTGTACTGCTTTTCCCCAAGTGCATCATGCAGTTCCCCACAGTTTGTCTTCATCCTAAAATATAAGTGGAAACGGAGAATTAATGTTCGGACTAATCAATAAGTGGTTTGATAGTGTGATGTAAAGCAAGTCTTTTACTGTATATAACCAGTTGTGCCTAAAACAGACAGGAAATAATGATGTTGAAACGCTGGTATATCTCAGTAGTGTATCTAGTAAAGGAAGGGTATCAGTCTGTACCAAAAAACTAGGAGAATCTTTGCAAGGAACAAGTTTTGAGCTTTTAGTTCTGTCTATTTAAGACCTCACAAGAGTCACTGGGACCTCATTTGCATCTGGAAGCCTCAGTTTCCATTTTTGATCTTCCTCCACCAATAGCAAGTGACCTAATTTTTCAATTACACAAATTCCTTGGGTGTCATCCCGATCATTATAGTTTTATATACAGAGGTCACCTCTCTATTACGCACACGGTGCACACACTCTGTGAGGTTGGCAGGTGGAGGGCTGGGTAATTGTGGCATCAGTTGATAACCAGTGGACATGACTGTATGTTTTCCTCTCCAGAAGTCAACAGCGCGTAGCAGCATTCCACTAATAGGGAGAGTGCCTCTGCATATACGCAATGTGTTGCTGTGCAGGAGAGAACTATTCTGCTGCTGTCAGTGTCTGCGTGTGTGTGTGTGTGTGTGTATGTGAGTGTGTGTATGTGGATATGTCCTTATCCTGTCTGTGTGCATGAGTTTGTTCATTTATGTATGCATGTGCATGGTTGTGTGCCTGCGTTCATATGCGCTTCATGCTTGCCTGAGTATCTGGTGTGCACACATTTGTATGTGTGACAATAATATTGGTGTTTGCTGACAGGTAGAAGATGAGAAAGAGGGATAGATTGAGAGAGACAAGAGATGGGAAGAAGATGGAGTGATATGAGAGAGAGATACGGCATGAAGAAAAAAGAGCAGATGCAAAGGAGGGAGTGCTAGAAAGAGTGAAAGACAGAGGAGTGCTCTCTAGAGAGATGCACATGGGGACCAAAGACACATTCTGCCACCATAAGCATGTTTAAATTTTGAACAGGCACTTAAGAGGGACAGCACAGAAATGCATATTTCTCAAAGAGGCTCAGAGCAGGCACTTGTGGGTAAAGCAGTGATTTTTGTGCGTATGAGAGAGAAAGAGGTGTTTAAAAGAAGGGAGAGAGCAGAAAAGGGGAGAGAGGAGTTAGAGTGGAGGAAGGGAGGGAAAAGAGAGATGCAGGCTTTCTTAATGGAGGTGTTTTTGCTTCACTAATTTTAGGGCCCATTTAACAGAGTGTGCTCCTCTCTCTCTTCTCTCCCACTGTCTCTGCATCCCTCGCTCCCCATCCTTCCATCTCACCCTCTCGTCTCTTTCCCTACATCTCCAGTTAATTTAATGAAGGGTTGCCCGATTGCTTTTAGCATTAATATTCCAATACCAAGTGATGTAAATAATGAATGCAACCTCCCACTATTCTCTCTCTCTCTCCCTCTCTGGATGATGTTGAGCCCCATCTGTCGTCTCTGCGGTGGCACCGAGCACTCCCCAAGGATGAGAGGGAAAAGTGGGATAAGAGGGCAGAGAGAGAGAAAGGGAGAGAGAGTGAGAGAGAGAGAGAGAGGGAGGGAGGGTGAATGAAGGTGTGTCTGGAGGGATAACATGAGCATGTCTTTCGTTTAGTGTCAACACTGAGATTTTCTGGTTGTGGGTTTGGTTTTTGCCTGAATTAAACATTTCTTTTAAATGTAGTACATTCCATTTTAAATGTAGTATGGCAATGGATCATCACAGTAAACACTGTGGGCTTTAAGGCTCTCTAACCACCAGCCTGGATGCCAGATCTATGAGACAGTTTCACCTCTCATGTGCATAGAATTGATTTACATATTATAAAATTTCCATTTTGATATTTTTCCACAATCTTTTTTTTTTTTTTTTTTTTTTTTTTTAGGATGTTTAGTTTACAAAAACGGTTATTTTTTTTTCCCATGTTGTTTAATTAGATTTGAAAAGAAGATTCTTGTTCTTCATCTTTTATCAATGGTGCTTGTGAAATCTGTTTATGATTTTTATGTAATTATCTTTTTTTTTCTCTCTCAGGTTCTTTGTCTTGTTTTATTCATTTCCGAGCGATTTCTGTGTCTTTTAAGTGTCATTAATGAAGATTTTAAAGGATCTAAAAGATGCCCGGGGGGGAAAACTGTAACAGTAACTTCCCTTTTATCAACCTCAGCTCTTGGATCATACTTTTATTTTGCAAACTGTTTCCTACTTACACTGCACTATTAAAATATATCTTTTTAAAATCTTTGTGTTAAATGTCATCTCTTCACATGGTTTTTATTTCTTTTAAACAGATATTGTAAACAACATCAGTCCTATAGATCAATAATTCCCTTTACTTTGCTTCCAGCAGGTCAAACCTTCAGGGTTTTAATGAGGATCATCGTTTATATGCTAAAATGTGAGCATGCTAACAGGCTAAACTAGTGAGTGAAGGTGGTGAACATGCAGATGCATCAGGAGAGTTTGTTAAATACATCAGTGCTAAATACTAGCTTGTTAGCATGTAGCTCAGCTGTGGGGTTGCTAGCGTGGCTGTAGACTCTTTGACTTTGTCCAGAAGTACAAACTTATTCATTTTTAGCGGACTCTTTAGAGTTTGCACTGTTGTTCAACGTCATTATTCAGCATCAACACTTCCAGCTGTGGAGTTAAACAGCTGTAATGCTTCCACATCTGTAAATTGTGCTTCAATGAAGTGGGGATTTGTCAGAAGATACTACTTTCATTTTACAATTTAAACATAAAAAAACGCTTTCAGTTAAGATGGTGCACTACATATGAGGAGTGATTTTTTAAAAAAGCACTTGTTTCTATTTTTGAAATATTTGTTAGACATTAAAGCATTTTTCATTATTGTAACACAAATTATAGTTGATTCCATTTGTCTATCAAACTACAAAAAGGTGCAGAAATATACACAAAGAAAAAACTCCCGGTGATGTTTATTTACAGATTGTGTTGAAGAAGCGGAGTTCTTCACACACATTCACCTCGTCTGTTTTCCGGAGTCTCACAAAAATCACCTGCATTGCATAGAGATCTGTTTAAAAATGATTTACAACATGATTTCTGTCACACTGTTGTTTGAAAACTTGTGCATTCCCCTCAGTGTTCAGTGAAGTGCTGCATGATGGGAAGGAGTCCAGAAAACAGACACCAAAAAACGTCTCAACGCCTGTAACAGCTGTGGATGATCTACAGCACGCAACACGCCGTCACACACGATGTGTTTATCGCAAGGTGATAAACAAAGACAATTTCATGCAACCTCTTACACATGAGCGCCTCATTACTGCGGTATAAGAAGTGTATTGTGGAGCTGCAATCACACACACGCAGACACGTGAACACATAATTCACACGAGAGCCGAGACATAAAATGAGAGGCTTTGGCATCACACAGAGCAATCAACCTTGATTTTCCTTCCCTGCACTCGTGACGGTTAACATCTGGCTGACGGTGTGACGCCACGCCGAGCACGATGGTTTAATTGAGGGTATCTGACAATATTCAATCACAGCGAGGGGGAACTCAGGGCTTTTATCTAATCAGGTTCAACCCGTCGACATCATTACAGCTTCGTGTGTCAAAGCAGCAGCTACGTGACTGGTGGAGGATTTTTTATTCAAGATCTGAGTATTAAAGATTCAGTGTTATAGAGTTCTGAATACATACTCATCTTGTTTAAAACTGTTAAATCCATTCTAATGAGGCTCCATCTCGTCGCACGAAATTTTGCAAAAATGCAGATTGCAGAGAAAGAAAATCAAAACAAAAATCTTTGCATGTTTTATAAAAAAAGGAGGATTGTGAAGTTAGGGTTAGGCATTTAGCGTATCATAGTTGCATATATGATTTTGACCCCAGTATTGTGATAAATTTATAAAAATGTAATAAAATTCGCTCTAATCCTGATCGAACTGATTGTGCATTTCCATGTCGTTGTCACAGTTGCACTCGTTCTCTTTCTGTGTCGTCCATGTTTAAGCTACCTGAGAGGATTACTGCACCTGTGACTGTCGCTCGACATGGAGTCATCACATTTTAACTTTACTACCCTCTAGTGGATGTTAAAATGTTTGGCATTTATTCTGCCACGACTCGATGCCAACCAATGTCAAAATGAGTGAAAAATCTCTTTTGTATCCGTCCTGTGATGCTAATCCGGTCCAGAACTACGTGAGTTTTTTCCGGGTCATTTCTTCAAACATCCACCAGATTTCATGGAAATTCGGCTGGTAGTTTTTCTCTAATCCTTTTTTTCTAAAAGTTACAAATTATTTAAGGGTTCAAGGACTTAGGGAGTCAGTGTTCTTCTTTGGCTTTGATTTGCAGGATTATCATTTTAGCTAACGTTGACGCCTGGTCTTCTGTCTCTGTAGGAGTTCCCATTTGCTTCATATCAACTCTGCTTCTGTCAGACCTGCTGATATCAACCTCACGGACGAGGAGGCCTGGACTCTTTCAGCCTGGTTCCTGTTTGGACTTTTCAACTTCCCTTCAAAAAACCACCTCATACACTTTTAACTTCTCTGTCCTCCTTATAAGTTTCCTCTCTTTGTCTTAATTGTGTCGCTGTTTAAAGTGAAAGTCGCTCTCAGGTCCACCTGCTTTATCTTTACCGTCATCTTCAAACAAAACTACTGATTGTTAAATCTCGACCAACGTGATTTATTGGGTCAAAGTCAGGCAGGTTTTTCTTATTTTTTTTAAATCATTTCCCAACTTTGTGCTCCTTTTCCTGTGCACTTGACTATATTTTGAATCTCTGCCCAAACTTGGAGTGAAACTGAGTGTTTCTGTGCAAAGGGAGGCACATTGCACTCATGATAAGAAATGAAACCGCGGCACTCACGCCGCCTGTTGTTGTGTTTAATGTTTAACTGCCCTGCCCTCGTAGATGGGAGGAGGAAATTTGTGTGTGTGAGTTCAGTCTTGGGCAACACTTTGCTCAGACTGAGGTGAAACCACCCGCCTGTGGACTAGAGCCCTGAAGAAACTCCCGGGGATCCCAGATGATCATCAGGAATGGGAGGAGGCGGATCAGGTTGGGGGCCACACACCAGACCTTTCTGGGATGAGACTCTGAATATTTAGGTCTCAGTTCTGACGAGTCTTCACATTTTTTACCGGTGTGTGTGTGTGTGTCTGGAGTTTTCCTCTCGCTGGAATACTCAATCTGAAAGAATCCCAGACGGAGAGACGACCTCAGTTGAAAAACTGCTGGCCTGCGGATCTCGGCTCTAATCGTAGGGACTGCGCCCGGCTGAGCTGATAAGCTGAAAGGAAAATCAATACCTGGAAAAAAATCTCAGCTCGCCACTCCGCAACCATGAGCGAGGAAATGGAGATAGCAGATGAGAAAGACTGGAGGGAACTTGAACCCAACTACCCCGTCAAAATCTTCCTGACGGTCTTTTACAGCCTCATCCTGCTGACGGGGATTGTGGGTAATTCGGTCACTATCAGAGTGACACAGGTGCTGAAGCGTAACGGTTACCTGCAGAAGAACGTGACCGATCACATGGTCAGTCTGGCGTGCTCGGACCTGTTGGTGCTGCTCATCGGCATGCCGGTGGAGCTCTACAGCGCCATCTGGTTCCCCTTCACATCCTCGTCAGGCAACGCCGCCTGCAAGATCTACAACTTCCTGTTCGAGGCTTGCAGCTACGCCACCATCCTCAACGTGGCCACGCTTAGCTTCGAGCGCTACGTGGCCATCTGCCACCCGTTTCGCTTCAAAGCTCTGGGTGGAAAACGCACGTCCGCCCTCATCACCTTCGCCTGGCTGGTGTCCGTGCTCGTTGCCCTGCCGTTGCTGATTGCCACGGGGATGCAGGGCCACATCCCCAGCCTGGCAGACACACCTGTCCAGAATCTGACCTTCTGCACCAACCTGCGGGAGCGCTGGGTGATGTACCGGAGCAGCATCTTCGCGGCTTTCATCGTCTACATGATCGTGTTGACCTGCGTGGCCTTCATGTGCCGGGCCATGATCCTCGTCCTCCGGAAACCTTTGGGATCCGTAGACAGCAGCATCAATGGCAATCAACTAGCCACCAAGCACGAGAGTTCAAAGGTCAAGACGGCGAGGAAGCAGACCATCATCTTCCTTGGTAGGTTGTTGGTTTAATATCTCAGAAAACACACGCCTTGTTCCAGCGGCTGTGTTCCATCAGAGGTTTCTCTTGTGTCTGTTTGTTCTGCTGCCTGAGTTTTAATATCTTTCGGGCTCTTCGTGTCCACAGAGGAGAGGAAATCTCCGACGGGTTGACAGAAAAGTGTTATTTTTTGACCAGCTATGTTCGGTTGCGTGTGCGTCTGTGTGATGCTGCTGCATTACCGCTGCTTCTCTGGATGTGTGGACGTGCTTCACAAGCCTCTCCATGTGTTTACACCAGCAGTGAAGACATCACCTTGACTCTGTGCCACATGTGGATGTAAAACAGAGGAGCTCATTTCCAATGTTATGATCATTCAAATGATTTACACACACACACACTTACACACTTACACACACACAGGGCTGCTTTCAAACTGAAAGAAACAGTGCAGATAAACCAGCTTGCGATTGCAAATATTTGCTCGTGTGTGTTTGTTTCTGTGATGTTTCAGCCTCGTAGACTGTGTTGATTTGCGGTCAAACCTGCAGAAAACGTAGCAGCCCGGTGATGCAAATTTGATAAGGTAGGCGCTATTTACAGTGTCAGGAGGCGCGGCGTCCACGATTTAACTCAGAAAACTCCCACATAGCATAGCTTCAGAGAGCAAAAACCCAGCAGAAGACTTTATAGAGACTCTCCTTTCAGTCCTTCAGGTGTGCAAAGGATGCCAAATATGCACTCGGGTGGCCAGGTAGAAATAAAATTTTAATAACAGAATTTGCAGGATAAACAGAGTGTGAACGCTGGGCTGGACGTCCTGAGGACATCAGCGCCGTCTTGCTCCGGTGGACATCAGCACCGGACTGCAGGGAGGGACTCGGGGATGTTAACAGATGCTGATGTGCCTCGCCATACACAGGCTGAGATGAAAAGCAATAGGAGACACAGTAATAAATGCAGCAGACAAACTCCCAGAGTCCCTCAGTCATACAGCAGAGCGGTCACAGAGAGCGACCACATGAATAAACATCACGCTGACAAGAAGCAGGACACACAGGAAGCCAACTCCAGACGCTGGAGGAGGAGGAGGAGGCTGTTGACATGAACTCACTGTTATTCCCTGTGTAATGTTCAAATGTCTATCAGTCAAAAGTTTGTTAGCAGAGGATGAAGAAAAGGGATTTATGGTTCTGACTGCAGAAACATACACAACCTTTAAAGCTGCAGTATTTTTATATTAATGGTTTAAATGACTGAAACCTCTGCAGTCCCTCTGAGCTCCCTGAAGCATTTTAGCACCTTTCAGCTCGTTGTTTTGGTTGTTTGATGCACTAACGAGCAAAAACTGCAAACCAAAAACCTCCTGAGTGGCTAAAGAGTCAGTGTGGCTGTGAAAAATGTTGGAGACCAAGAAGATAATGAGAGGAGAAATAATGTTGGAGTTGGAAGTTTTTCACTAAAATTCACGTACAACTTTACATATAAAATAATGGAGCTTTAAGAGGAGCTTTTTTATGCAGAACTGGAATCTAATTTTCATAATTATGCTCCCATCAGCATATAATCGCCTGAAAATTAGAAGTGTTTTTCATTACCTTGGAAAAAGCCCTTGATATTTACACATTGAGCAGGTGTTTGTCAAAGTCGGCCATGTTGCTTTGCCAAAAAAGTTCTGAAAACTACTTTTTAACATCAACTTTATTGTATATTTACAGATTAATTTATGCACTTGCAAATCAACCAGAAGGCTCTTTGATTTTTCCTACATTCTTTATGTTCAGCACAGTAAAAACAAAAGGCTGGTTTGAAGGACATTTGAAAACTTGGCTGCATATTGGAGACTTTTTTTAAAGAAGGGCAGCACGCTGAGAAAAGACTCTGCTACCTGCAGCTTTGTGATAACTGTCATCTACATCCCAGCTGCGACCTGCAGCTGAGGACCAGCAACCATGTTTTAAAACTGGCGTGCAGGCGGCAGTGAGCGCTGTGCACAGAGCTTTGCTGCATGGGAGGATCTTGCATGAATAAGCAAAAGTGAAAGACTCACATGTGAGTCAAATCCTCCCTGTTTTGGAGCCAAAGCACCGACATCCCTGCACTCTGGTTCTGATGTTTAAAGTGAACTCACTTTGGAAATATTATTAGTATTAGTTGTCTGTCTGCTTTTTATCTGCATGTCAGAACCACACATCCTGTGTTCACTGACACACACACACAAACACACACACAAACGCTCTGTGTTTGAACACAGTCACCTCTGATGTCATGTTGGATCAGTCTGACACTGAGCGTACAGTAAATACAACCACGGCTACCTGTGTGTGTGTGTGCGTGTGTGTGTGTGTGAATCACAATGTTTGAATTCACTGTGTGTTTTTACAGCTCAATGATCCACTTTGAGATTATTGATTTTATAACCTGACTGATCACTGAGGGAGTCTTAAGGTCGACGAATCACTTGCTCTTATGTAACCGCCGAGAGGGGAACCAGGATGTTCGTCACACGTTTATTAATCCCTGAAAAACTGTTTCCTCAATAAATTCCCATCCGATGTGTGATGGGAGTCTGAGGTGTCGGGTAGGAATGCAGTGAATTTTCCTTTTAAAATCTTGTTCTGTTGAAATATTTCGGCCTGTCAGATGCGTTTTGAGCACCGTTCCCGTCATGTGGTTGGATGCTGGGTTTGGTTTCCTGGTGATATTTTGATGGTGGCAAAAATAAAAAAAGGAAATGCACAAGTTTTAACCTGCAGTGTTACAGTTGTGGTGATGGAGAGCCAGTGTTAAACTTTACCTGCTAAAATTACTTTTTTTATCACTTGTTTCTGTTTCCTGCTGCAGAAACTAGTTAAAGAAGTGACCTTAAAACTGTAAAAATGATCCTAAAACACACAGAGGAACAATAATGATAAGAGGCCAACACCCTGTAGCCCTAAATAACGTTAATAAACCCTCTCAGATGTTTTTATTTCGAAGTATCTTGTAGAAGAAAAACTAATAATGGATACTTGCTGGCTTCTTTCTCATTTTTTCATGTATTTTTAACTGTGAAACTGTTGTATGAACTCGTCTAACTTAAGCGATTGTATCTTCCTCACATACGAAATAATAAGAGAACGTTATTCTCCATCTTCTCATTCACATCTGTGTTATTTTTCACTTTTCTCCTCGAGTGCAGGACCTTGGCGTCGTGCTCTGATTCAGTTACCAGCCAGTCGTGCATCTTCATCAGTCCACTTATGCATTTATTACCCGACGATGTGTGAATCAAATCGAGTTTCTGAGCTCTGATGACCTCAGATAGTCGGGCAGGAAGCGGTCGGCTGCTTAAGGGCCGATGAATAAAACGAGGTTTTATCTGTTTGTCATAATCTCTGTGCAGCTTAGTTCCCTGATTGAACATAATTGCGTTTGTCCTGCATGGATGTAATTTTGAACCTGCTGCACATTTCATATCACTGGTGTCAAACAATGAGGATGCTGACGCGATAATAAACGACTATAAGGCGTTTTCAGCTGTTTATGAGACAGTTTCAGTTTTTATGGGACCGACATGAGCAAACAAGACCTTCGGCGATGAAGACTGACCGTCTCTGTTTCGTTAGATGAAAGAAGTTAGATGAAACAAATTACAGACCACTGATGCAAAGTTTAGCTTCAGCAGTAAGTTTGTAAGCTTTAAGAAAGAAAGAGATTTTGTTTTCTTAGAATCTAATTTTAAAAAGTTTTATTTTGTAATTGAGGCCGATACTGGATCAGGATTAGAAAAAAGAAAAATAAAGAACTGAGTTACAAAGAAGGACTATAAATAAATACGTAAATAAAAATGGCAGATAAAGCACAGTGAAAACATTTCAATCTTGTTCGACTGTTCAACAGACAACATCTGAATTTGATGAATCTGAACTTTGCAGGAAACGTTTTATTCTGGTGCCTTTAATTTTGAAGGATGAGTTGCATCATGGGTAGTTTAGGATCCTGCATTTTTATCAACCTCCTTTTTTACACATTTTTAAAAACCTGTATCTTGCAAGTTTTCCCCACTTTATGGCCGATCAACACTCTGCAGAGCTCTTTAACTGCAGCTGACCTGCAGAAGCTTCAGCTCAGCTGCAGAAAGGCTGCAAATTCACAAACCTCCTGACTGAGAGGACGAAGGTTTGCTCTCTTCAATGGCAACTCGTTCCATTTTGTTTTGAAGAACGAAATTTAGTGGAGATGCAAATTGTGCTGCGAAACATTTAGCAGATACACAACATTTGCCAAATGAATGTTTACAGTGATTATTTCTAATGTGAGCTGTATTTTAGTCGGAGAATTCAGCGAATCACAGTAATGAGAGCGAACAAGCAAAATATTCCCCAAAGAGAAAGCAGCAGAAAGCGGCTGTAATGAAGCCTGGAGCTGATGAAGATGTTTATGCAGGTGGTTTGATGGACTGATTCCCTCAGTAACAGAAGGTAATGTGCTTCTGAATCACACAGGAGCCGAAAGTGAAGCCGAGCAGAACACAACAATGTGGGGGATCTTCTGAAATGTTGATCGTACGTGAGACAGTCGTTCAGATTCTGGGCAAAAAATACTTGAAACAGGAGAAACTTCTGGACCAAAATGGGCTTCAAGACTCTTTAATTTTACAAATTCATCAAGTTAAAACATCGACCGTTGAAGCGATAAAGATATTGACGCAGTTAAAAGAATAATTCTCCATCAGAACATCTCAGCAGTTAATAGATGTGAATTGATTCTGAATTCTGGTTGGTTATTATTTCATATTTCTGGAGAAAATCCTTCATTAGTCAGCCTGCTTGTTTGAATCCGTAGTAAACAGAGAAACTGATGTTTGTTGGAAAAAGTAAAAAGTGTAAGTTTGCGACTGAAACTCTGCAGCCTCGACTGACTTTTACTCACACACGTATGCATGTAATGTCACCCCTGAGTGTGTGTGATGCGTTTATGCAAACAGTTTTCTTGTATTTTATCTCAGTTGGAATTGTGTGGGATGTTCACAGTACACTTTCCATCTCCACACTCCTTCACTTAAGGTTTATTGCTCTGTTTGTTACAGACGGACTGGAATATTGATGAGGAAAGACACAGAAGAATATGTTTACAGGTCAGGATGCTGCGACATCACCTGTTTACCTGTATTGTAGCAGCTTTGAATCAATGATATTTCAGGTCTGACAGAAATAACAGAATGGAAATGTGATCAGGAAGAATTCACTGAGCTAATTGTAGTTTTACTAATAGTTGTTAGTAAAAGTTGAATGCAATTCGTATAATGATCAGTCCCTCCAGGAATTCGCAATGTTGCGATCGCAACAATTCACGCAAATTCAACCAATCTCCGTGAATTCTGCG
>JAPZDY010000005.1:23119670-23138133 GCA_029783645.1 Ctenochaetus hawaiiensis | reverse complement strand
GGCATCACTTCTTAACACACTGGGCACCTCTTTAGTGTCTGTGTGCAATGAACAAAGCCGTCGGGTCAGAAAAACCTTTATAATTTTATACAACAGTCACCGTTTTTGATGTTTAGGCACCAAAACTACTTGTTGAGGTTTACGTGGGACACAAACCGGATCTTCTGTGTGTGATCAATGCCGGTTTGTCCCATATGGTCGTTTAGTCAGGACTCATATGTGTCACTTTTTAAAGCAGGATGTACCTCCTTAGCGTCTGCTGGACACACCCTGCTTTCAAATAACTCCAATGTTCATCCTTCTGTAGCGGTATTGGACATTTGTAGCATCGGCTCCATCCAGGCGTGGTGAAGGTTGAGGAGAAAGATGGGTCACACAAATGACCTTCAGCCAGGCAACAGTCTTTTCCTAAATCAAATCAAGTAGTTTTGGTGCCTGAATCTGATTAAACTGCAGCTGTTACATAAAGTTTAAGATGTAAAAAAGCTTTATGGCAGGAAGGTTTTGCATGTCTCGCCAAATGCTGAAGCGGTGCATCAAAAAGTGGCTCCGCAGGGTTTCACACCAAACTCCTGGATGCTAAGAGTTGAGAGTTGGCATGAAACATGAACTTCCACCTCTCTAAAGACTTTGTCACTGTTTCTTAAGTTGCTTTGAATGTCTAACAGCGCCGCTGATGGCTTAACATCGGGGTTATTTGGTGCATCATCGCACACAGACGTTAAAGGTTTCCAAGTGTTAGAACAGAAAGTGACGAGTTGGGAGTGAGAACGAGTTTTTAATTTATTCAGAGACGACATGCAAAAGATCATTCTGTTCTTTTTTTCCTCACTCTTTAATTTGGCTGTGTTTCTGATGAAAAATGTTACTTCACCACAGTCTAATTACACATGAGTGTGCGGCAGGGCAATGATTTTCTTAGCTAATTACACCATATACGCAGCCCTGCACGACTCAGCCAGCACGATGAAGCCCACTTGAACCACTGCTTTGTGTTACAGATGCTGTTTAATGGACGTGTGACGACTCACATGCACTGATCACACTGTGAATATGAAATGTGCAGAATGGCATATGAAATGGACTTCAAATACACCCCAAATGTGTGTATTTTATTTGCCATATATCAAACATAAATGTCAAATGCACACAACTATGTTGCATGAGTTGATTCTCAACTTTAAGATGCAGAATTTTGCATCGTTCAACCAAAAAAATTCAACATTGTGCCTCTATAATCACACATAATATCAGTCGTTACACCAGCAGACCCACACTGAAGCTTTGTGCAATTAAAACATGTGGAGTTTTTTTCATTTAAATCCATCTATCTATCAAACAAATCCATCTAAAAAACCCAGATGTGTCACAGCAGCCATCCATCCAGTGAGCACAAAATCAAAATAAGAACAGACGTCCTGAAGCTGTTGCCATGCAGACTCGTGGTTTAATACGTACCCTGTAGCAGGAACCTGTAGGCAATCACGCGCTGCTGCAAAGGCAACAGCTGCTCCCCCTTTATTAATTAAGGCATGCACACATGAGACCCTCTTCTGGGTCTCCACAAGCTCATTTCCTTCATTTTCCTTTTCTTATTTCGTTTTGAAGCTAGAGTGCTCAAATTAATCTGTTTTTTTTTAATATTTGTCACATTACAAGTCATGCTATGCTAACAAGTGGGTAAAGAGTGAAGGATAAAAATGCACAATTATGGTTGAAGCTATTTGTTGCCGTTTAAATCTAGTTTTAGGTTTAAAAACCTCAAAATTTACATGTATGGGACTTTCAGCGATCAAATTATCAGTGTAAACAGCACTGAATATCTCAACAACTCTGAGCAGATTAATTTAGTGAGTGAAGGACGAATCCTGGCAAATCCACTGACATCCATTACAGTTATTGCTTATTAAGAAGTAGCTTTAAGTGTCTGTGTCTGTTACTGAAGCGCCACTTGAGACTAAAATGCTTATTTTCACCCTGTTGTAAACAAGAACAAATAATTGAATTGAGGAGACATAGAGCAGAGACATTATCGATCAGTTTGGTCTTCAGCTGGAAGTTAAGGAGAACCTCTGCTAAACAGTCTTTCCTGGAAGAGCAGAATCACAGATGCTGAGAATCGATTCGCTTCAACACGCCTTTAACATGGACGGTTTTTACCTTCCTCATCTGTACACTCTGCTCCGAGCTCGATCGAGGACTGTTCAGTGTCAGAAAGACAGCACTGCAGTGATACCTTCTCATTTTAATATCGTAACACTGCAGACATTATTGAATTTCTAAGTTCTTGTTTTGGTTCGTCTCACTTTGTTTCAAAGCATCGAGCTGAAAAACTGCTCTGTCAACTTTACAACAACTTTATTCCGAGTCTGGACGGTGTAATTCAGCTCACAGCTGAAGGCAAAGTTAATTGACTCAGTTGTGGCTTGGATGAGCGTGCTTAGCTGGTGCAGTGCTGAAATATTAATGAGGTGATTAACCCCTGAGGGCAGGCGTCCGTCTGTATCAAACATGCTTGATATTTGCAGCAGCGTGCTGATGGTGTCACTCCGGTCAATGAAATTTCAGCAAGGTGTGTCACTTGTTCCCTAACTTGGCGATGTGACCAGATTTATCTGATGCTTTTTTTAAGTTACTGCAAATAAAGACAGAGCAAAGCTTCACTTCCTGTCTAGTTTCACCCTTTTACTCGCCCACTCTCCAGCTCAGTCTCTTTTTCCGGCTAAAGTGCCGTCTCTAGTCTTAACTACAGGTAGTAGGTAAGAGGAAAAATGCTTATGTGTGTTTGTGTGGGTCAGAACGAGCGAGAAAGAGATCAAATCTGCACCAGAGTGTCATTGAGCGGCAAGTCAATGGAAAACTTCTTTCTAATCCAAAGTATTGGACCAAACCCAAAACAGACAGGTGGAAAACGCATCCCAACTCGATGCACATAAATCTGAAAGGGACCTTGAGGACAGTCAATCCTGCACAGACCCAAACAGGGAGAAAACACCACTGCTGGCAGCAGCACGATGCACCACCGATTAATGAGTGGCAGCGATCGAAAAAGCACCAATATGTTTGATTATACATGAACTCTAACGTTCACTCTGCCTTCAAAAAAAGTCTCAGTTCTCTTTTGTTGTGTGTGAACAGCTGCAAGTGCATTCACGGTGGATGCATTAATAATAATAAGGGATCATTTTTCAGTGGATGAGTATTAATGCATTGTTGTTACTGTTTTTATGCACTCTTTTGGGTGCAGTAATAAACTTAAAAAGTATGCAAGCTGTTTCCTCTGCATCTTGTTGTTTTGACTACATGAAATGATGCAATAATGTTTATTTCTGGTGCATGATCCTTACAGAGTTTCAGGTGAAAACAATCTGTTAACAAAGTCTCTCTGATGAAAACTCTGTGAGGTTGAAACCAGCCGGCATTTAAACCGTCGTGACCAACTAAATAAAGGCTATAAATGTAACTGCTCTGTGGTTTACCATCAAGCTCCTGAAACATATTTTCTTTACTCTTATTTCATCCTCAAGACCACCAAAAGGTGTTTTTTATGCAACTAACTGAGCACTTGGCCTCTCAGTTCAACCGAAAATTCTTTCTTTTTTTGCGGCTAACTTGATGAATAACACACCAATGAAAAAACATGTATGAGTGAACTAAAGCAGGTATGTTATCGACCTTGATGTTATGACTGTATTCAAAGCAGGTTCAGACTAGAACAGAATCTTCCCACTTTTTTAAATCCTAACCGGGAGGAAGCTTGCACCCCCACACGCATAAATAGGTTCATCCTGATTGGACGAGCTTGTGCATGCAAATTTTTACAGTGCGTGAATCTGTGAGGATGAGCAGTCAAAGCTTTATAAAAATATCTCCGTTAAAGAACAAACTTGTGAAATACAGCCGTGATGAGATGGTTTGGATTTGTCCTGATACACATCGCTAAACAAAACAAATCAATACATAAATGCAGAGGAAGGAACAAATAAAATGAACATCAACATGTGGAGGAAAAAGCACACTGACAAAATGCTGCATTTTGCATGTTTGTTTGACTGCTTGTAGCATATCCATCACGTTTATGACTTACACATATCTGTCATATTTGGTCTTCACTTCTGTCTGCAAACTGCAAAATGGTAAGCACAGACAAAACCTTAAGGCTAGCATGCTTGAACCGACACAGCTAACATTGCTATTAAGTTAGCTTAGTTTTGTTTTCAGGACCAAGATGTCTAAAGGGGGTCTATTTCTATTTGCATGGACAGTTGTGCGTAACAGAGAATAGAAAAATCTGACCTATCACAGCTTCCTGGTTTGGGCTCTTCACCGTGGATCCGTTTTCACCTTCAGCTCTCAGGTTCACCATCTGCGTTTGTTTTTTTTTTGTAAAAGGACAAAAAAGAAGTCAGCCAAGTCCTTTCACACTTGCACATGCACAGTGTCATTGTTTGGCTCTTGCATTTATCTACAGTACCTCATCGTACAATAGGTTTTAATCCCTGGGTGAGTCCGGCTGACAATGAACACTTAACCTTGACAGTGTCAGAGACATAATGTGACTAATTAATGAATCTGCACCATTCTGCTGTTTCCTCTGCCCTCGTTTCCATCTCGTGGTCTCATCTCTCCTTCGACAGCATCACGCCAGCATTATGTCTTTTGTTTGACGCGTGGAACTGTGTACTGTGCTTTTGAGAGTTTTGGAGGAGGGATTTTAGATCCTCTATGGAGATGTTTGAGTCCACAGTTTCATAAGTTTTGATCACCACAGTATGCTGTTATACTTTTGGAAACTTAATGTGATCATTTGTTGACAACTGGTACATTCTTTGGGTGAGTAAATGGGCTCAAATCATAAAATTATGGACAGAAATGACTTTAAAAAAAAAGGTTGGGTAATAAAGGCTTAAATGATGAAACTGGGGGTAAGAGTGTTTGAGGGACAGCTGGTGAAATTAGCCTGAAGTACATCTCACTTGTTCAGGCAGTTATGTAACTCTGTGTTTTCTCACTGTATTTATTTTTTATGAACCTTTACAGTACAACTCTAATCGATGTCTGCTTGTTCTTCAGTCTTTTGTTGTTTTTGTTTTTCAGTGTTTTGTATTTGTCTTTTTTGTACAATTTGATACATGATGTTTTATTGTAACAAACACGCTGCACATAAACGCACATGTTTTTGTGAAAAGAGCTAAAACTGGCTGCACATTACTTAAAAACGCCAATGATTTAACTTACCTTTGGTTCTCCGATGACGTCAGTGTGTCCCTGTATCTCGTTCAGGGACATTCCTGGGCAGGGCATCGAGATGCATGCCCGCACTGCATCATGGGACTCTCTTCTTCCCACAGAGCTGAAAGGAAACAGTTTGTCAGAAAAAACAAAACAAAACAGAACAAAACTACAAACTGAGATTGTCTGATATTGACTAAATGTACCTGGGGTGATTTAGCTGATAAATTAGTTATGTGTTTTGAAATCTGGCTGTGCTCGTCTTTATTAAATGATTCTCAGGGCTAAGGACACTGACAAATGTGTCTGAGGCCACTTAATAAAAAATGACCCAAATCGTCTGAGGAAGTAAATAACTTCATTCCCAATAAGCTCTGAAGAAAATCTGCTTGAAAAACCACTGAAGATTTAATGATAAGATGAAATTTTAATGAAAGCGAGGATCTCAAAAGTGCAGGTATTGTGTTAATTTCACCAGAGTCTAAAGATTTCTCACCAGTCTTTTCCATCACTTTTTCTTCTGTCTCTTTTTTTGTCAGACTTCGTTTGTCTTCCTCCTAGAAGCGATGTAATCTTTTGCTCTCTCTTTTCCTCTTTTACTTTTGGTGGATCAGTCTTTTTGCTGCTTGGAGCAGGAAGTTTACTCTTACGAAAACCAAACCAATTTGCCAAAGTTGAACTAGATTTTTGCTTCACTTCGTTGCTTCTCTCCTGTTCTTGAGTCTTGTGCAAGTTCTCCTCTATGCCGAGCATCACTTTCTCTTCGATTGTGGTTATGGTGCTTTGTCTCTCTGGTTCTTCAGAAACTGGCTCGCCAAATGCGCTTGAAAACTGTTGCTCAATCTGAAGTCTCCTCGCTTGCTCTCGTTGTTGTTTCAGACTCTGAAGCCTTTCACTTGAGGACCCCAAATGTGAGGGAACTGTCAGGCCCTCTTCAATCAAGAAGTTGTTCAGAAGAGATCGGTTCATTGGGCAATGGTAGCTACTGGAGCAACTCATACTTCCTGGAAGGATGTCGCTAAGAGAGTTCAGTGAGCTCCCTGAGTGTGTTTTAATCTGGGTACGGACCTTTCCGGATCTGTTGAAGCTCGGCCTGTCCATGTAACGAGCACCAAAACTCTGGCTACGAGCCTTGGCCCCATTCATGCCCATTACTGGCTTAAGGGGAGGTCTGGTTGATACGGACACGGATCTTTTAAACAGCCAACCTTCCTCATCAAAGCCCCAATCCAACATCACACCGCTGTCCGATGCAACAGGTTGAACCGAAGGCTCAGAGTCCAGTGAGTTACAGCGGGTCTCAATCTTCCTTCGGACGTTGTCATGAGCACCAGATTCATGTATCATCTGGGGATCACGTGTAAAAGTCTGAAAGGTCTGGACATTTTTCATAGAAGAATTCGTGTCATCTTTATTCTGTCTTCCAAAAACCATGAAGGTACTAGTTTCCTGTCCAGAGATTGCCTCATGAGATTTGGCGTTCACAGGAAGAGCCATTTTCACAGCTCTTGAGGTGGAACTCTGCAGATTATTTGCAATCCCGTGGTAGTAAACATTAGAATATGCATGAGGCAAGACTTCTGAAAGTTTTGGCTCGCTGATACTCTGTTGGGATCTCTGCAAGACACTTTGACTCGGCATTATCGAGGGAGCACCATTTTCCTGATGGCATGTGGCAGCTCTGTCCATGGATAACCTGACTGACTCTGAGGCCTGGGACTCTTGAACCGGGACAGGTGGTATCTTGGATGAGTGGGTGTGGTAGACTTTGGCGGGGATATCTTTCAGTGGCTTACCTTCAGCACCCATTTGTGGGGCTGTGAGTTGATTGTCTTTTGTTGTGTTGGATTGTTGAGGATGTAAAACAGAAGAAAGTTGATTTGATTGTGGCTTGGTGGTGCTCGATGTTAACTTCCCGGTACTGAAGCTTTGAGCCTGACCTGCAGATTTATGTGATTCAGGTAAGCTGTCACTGCTGGGTCTAAGGAGAAGGGAAGTAGTCCGACCAGGGGGTGGGGGTGGGGATGGGGACCTTATTTCCGAACGGGGAACATCACAGTGTTGGTCTTGACGTCGCTGTTTTCGCGGGGAGCAGGGTAAGTTGTCGTAGATGCTCTCTTCCACTGAGTCGCTGCTCGATTGATGTCTAGTGATCTGCAAGGAAGATTTTGTCGGGCTCTTCGATTCGTTGATCACCGGAGGTTTAAAAGTCTTTGAATGCTTCACAGGAGAAGCAAGAGGAGAGCACTGTTGTACATTCTTGAGAGTCTTGGAACTTGTTGGTACCACAGCGTCCTCTTCTTTCTCATCTTTAGCTAACGCTCCTTTGCTTGAACCATGTGTTTTACTGAGATTTGTCCTTTTGCTTGGAACACCTTGTCCAGCAGGGTTTGACTGTCCTTTAGATCTGTGACCCTTAATGAGCTTTTGATGGAGAGGAGAGTGCGTATGCTTCTGTTGTTCTTGTCCACCATCTGCACTCTTGCTCCTCAGAATGAAAGCCTTTCTTGCTGACTCGCAGGGTTGAGGTTTCGGTTTCCTCTGTGAAAATTCTGAAATTGTGTAGTTTTGACTTTCGCTGCCAGCTTGAATTGCCTGGTCTCTGCAGTGAGGAACCTCCATTGAGGAGCTGCGTTGTCTGGCTGCACTCACACAGCTCAGAGCTCTTGTTGCAGAATGCTGAATAGGAAAACTCACATCAGTAGCTCCTGCTTCGACTTGCTTGACTGCAACTCTACCTTGTTGTCTTTTGACATGATCAAGTCTGGATTTACGGTCAGTAGACCTTTCCTGGTTATTGTTTCTGTCACTCAGCTTCATTCCTGAAGGCTTGTGTTTTTCTATCAAGTCTTTGTCTTTCTCTTCCAGTTGTGTTAGGCTATCTGTTGGGCTCACACCGGGTTTAACAGTGGGGTCCTCCAAAAATAAGTAGTTGTCTGTGACAGGTGAGGGAAAATGACCAGAAGTCCCAGCAAGTTTTACAGGATCTTCTTGAAAATTGTTGTCATCGTCCCTTGTGACATCCAGTTTCTCCAAACAAAGAAGCTCTTTTGTTGGTTGATCACTGGATTCTTTACTTTGTAGTTTAGATGAATCATCATCTGCATCATCAGAGTCTAGGGCAGCAATCCCTGCAGCGGCCTTGAAAGGTTTAGTTATAGGGGCCGCTTGCTTGGCCGCACTTCCTTGTAGGCCACCTTTTACACCGAGTGAGTAAATGCCCTCGTTGGAGGTCATACAGTCTTTGCAGTGTGGTACAGATGCATGTGAGGATGCCTCTTTGGAGCTGCACATCTGGAGACGCTTAAGGCCTTTCAAAATGTGGCCTTCCTTCCATCCAAGCTCTGTCTGCTCAATGGGAGCTGCAGAATGATTGCTGGATACCGAACCGGCGCTCATCCTTTTGTCCCGGCTTGAAGCACTCTGTGCATCACAAGAAATATTTAAAGTTATTGCGATGGCAATTAAAATGCCGCAAAGATGCTGTCAAATGCTTTACTTTGAAAATGCTTGAATACTCAAAATTGAGAGATGAAACCCACCTGCTTGGAGGATCCACGCCCCTCTGCCCAAGTGTGGGATCCACTGGAGTACTCGCTGCAAGCACTGGATAGTGACAGTTCACTGCCACTGCCACTACCGCTACTGCGTGGGCATGTTAGACTGAGCAGGCTGGGCCACCGTCCTGCAGGAATACCTGCTTTTCCATTCCTTTGGACCTCCTGAGGAATAGTTAATAATATAATCAACCAACCAAAATAAATCAAAAAGTAGCAGAAATGTAGGAGTAAGCTAAGAGTGACACAGCATTGCCAACAAAAGACATGTTTGTGAGATACACAATCTGATTTATCAGGAGCAACAAATATCGTAATCATGGTTCGCCCACATAAACTCAGCATTCGTTCATCTGCCTAATCTCTAAATTTATATTCAACGGACTCTCCTTGCAGTCTGAATGATATACACAATCCATGAGGATGCCCCATGGCTCTCCATTTGTCTCTGCGACACAGCTCAGAGAATCAATACACTGGATACACAAATGTCTTTCCAACCAAAAGCTCACTGAGAAATGGAATAACATTTTCCATTCCACTAACAGATGAGTCCTCTTTTAAAACACAATGTGTGTTTTATTTATGTTTCTCAGGTCTTGCTGGTCTTCCATGATTACTTTTTGTGAGTGACTCAATGAGACATTTTAAAGAGATGCCTCTGACATGAAGGCGGACTTTTCACTGAGCATGAAGCCTCCTGGATGCTCTTCATTCATTCATTATTCAACCATAACTGCAATAAAGAGTGTTAGATGGAGATGCTCTTATGTTGATCTGAGTATTTTAAAATGATTCAAACTCAACATTCACATAGTGGCTCTATGAGTCAGATGATTCTTAGTTTTTTGTCTCTTTAGTCTTCTAAAAGCCTGCTGAAAAGAATAGTTTTCTGCCAATGTCATGCAGCCATGTGCCCACACTGTGTCTGTTCGTCATACGAGGCAAGAAGTGTGTTGAAAAGTTCAGGTTAGAGAGAAACCTTGAAGAAACTAGTTTTCACAGAAAATTTTTCTTGAAAGAAATGTTAAAAGCCTTGAAAGGACTTTCACTACTTATATTTTATTTTGCAGTAAAGTCTCTTGTTCTTCATATTTCTTTAGCAGCAGTTGTTTGACTTGACATTTCCACCAAACGGTTCAGTTCAGCACAAAGAAGTATGCGAGAAAATAAACATGTTTGTTCTCCTTTTGTATGAACAGTTACTGCCTGCAAAGCCTTAAGTGTTGCAAAATTAAGATCTCATTTTTTATTTTTACACAGAGCAAAGAATAAACTCTATAGATGTTTACTTTAAGGAATCAAAATGTACTGAAAAAAGGTATAATTCTCTATTAGAAGACAAGTGTTTAATGTCTTCATATGTCCACTTGTCTTTGAAGGATTTGGGTGCTGTGAAGATACAAAAGCCTCTCACTAGAAACTGCTGGCACTATGCTGTTTGCATCGGTGCCATTTCCAATCAGACGGACCCAGAGGTGTCAAGTGTTGTGACCCCATTTAAAATAGCATTGATCGTTTGCATGGCTGCCATGGCCAGCCTTCTCTCAAAGTCATTAGTGTCATCTGTTAGCAATAATTAATGTGAAAAGGAAATAATTGCATAAGGGAGCTTGGGACTAAAGTGATTTGGTCCATTCATTGATATTCACCTATTATTTGATTATCCGTGCTAGCCTTTATTTCACGAGCTCTGCGGGAGAAGGGCCACGTTTGACCATGCTCATGCGGATTAATCTTGGAACTAATTACAGTCAGCATGTCAAGGGGTATCTGAGATTCGACAATAGTGATACAGTTGAACAAAACGCTCAATCAGAGTGGCACGGTGCTTTAAGTCAAGGGCAAAGTCTGGGGCTGCAGACATGTTTTCCCTCTTTGAATAATTCAACGATTCCCCACATCCACATTTTCATTTCTGTACCATTAGACTCAGGCTAATTTATATGTTGAAAGAGGATTTTGTCCGTTCATTTGCAGCGGCACCAAAGAAACATCCAGACACTTGTTATGTGAAAACAATTGCTTAAAGCCGAATGACAAATAAGAGGATAAAAACTGGCTGAGAGTTGACAGAAAACATCAGTTATCTTGATATACAGACCCAACTGGTACATTTGTGTTCTGCAAGTTAGTTTAGTCACAGTTATTAATGAGTCACACTGGATGTATTTAGCATCAAAGCAAATGTCAAACATGTAGTGATGTGTTAAATACAATATGAGTAATGACTGATGTTTTGCATTTTGTTTTCGCTATTATTCTGTTTCTCTGAGGCTTCTGTAAAGAGCATTATTCCTCAAAACATTTAAAAGCTCAGTGCCACACAAAGTCTATTCAAAAGTACATTTTTGTTGGGGTTTAATGGAAGAGTGAGTGAATAAATAAACGTAAGACACATCAACAAATGAAAGTGCTATAAATTAGTTAATTTTGTGTAACTGTTTCCTGTTTAGCTCTGGGAGATCCGAGGAAATAATGACACAAAATCAGACTTTGTGGTGTACATAATGCTGCATGAGTTTGTATGAAATAAGCTATATGAGTAGAGTTTTTTCATCCCTATATAAATAATGCTATCATTAATATTGTTTTAATTGCAGCAGTGTAATGAGATTTTAAAGGGAACTGTAAATTTCTCACAGAGAGCTGCATTACAAAGTAGGGTGTTTAAAGTCTTAAAGATGTGGATTTTTATCAGACTTAAGAGTCAAACTGCTTTATTGGGTGTGTAAAATCAAAGGTTTTTTAGAGTTCAGACACACAAACCAGAGACTGAAAGTCGACCTCCCTTCCATCGATGTTGGACTTTCTTTTTACAAATCTGTCTCTGGCAGGTCTTCCAGCTTTATGGCGCAATAATAAATGTGTAGAGTACTCTTTAAAAATCACAATATAGCCTCCTTGGAAGGACTGTATCCACTTATCATCACTGTGTATATGAATTTCACGGTGTCAGACACACTGTCACATGAAGACAGGCCCAGAGACTTGTGTAAATAAAATATACCATCCCTGCAACCATCCAGCCATCTCAGTCAATAATGATAAGTAATACAGCAGCCTGTCAGTCGGCGGGTCTGCAGTATTTGAAGGGTTTCCCCCACAGAGCACATGGCACCGATGCTTCTATCTCAGGTGTCTGACAGCACCGTGACTTCATGCATTTTTATGGAGTGGATTTGTGTGGATTTGTGATGGAAATCTAACCACTAACAGCAGCAGCTCTGAAGATTTCTCTACCAACTAAACTGTAAGTGGCACGTCCTACAACCACAGCAGTGTCAGATATCACCATGTGACATATAAGACACATCTCACAGGAATATAACACCTTTAAAGAACACTTGAAATACCACAATTTCTATATATATGTGTCTATATTATTCTGAGAGTAAAAGCAGGTGAGGATTGGCTTGGATTTAGATCCTGTTCAGACCATAAAAAATGCATTAAAACTGGCTCATGTTATACACATAAACTAAGCATGTGAACACAAAATATTCTCTAAAATACATAACTCATGTGGCCACAGGGGGCGTCTGCTGGGCCGCTGTTAAAAATGAAGAATAACAAAAACACATAATGCTGCAAGCCTTAGTCTTTTATATTGCTTCAACGATAACATGCTTTTAGAAACATTCATTATAAACTCTCAATTTTTCACTCTCCTTTTTCCTGATTAGTATTTACTGAAAACATGGAGGACGTGTATGAAATCCTGGTTTGTTCATGATACGAAGTAGTAATTCTCTGATAAGCTATTTTCAGACTCACTGCCATTAAATCAGCAACACACCATCCAGACACAAGGACGATGTACTTTAGCTTCCATGGACTTTTGAGCTCACTTTAAATTTCACAATCTCATCAAAATTCGCCCATGCATCCCCCTGAGCCGCCAAAAGCAAGGTTACACTCATTCAACCGCTCCTCAGACCACAGTTTTCTCCACTCTGTTCTTTGAAACACTTAGCCCTCACCTCATTCACTATTACACGCACCAACTATCACTTCATCCACCTCCTCGTCTTCAGGCCCCTGGTCATTAATACTTCTTGCTCATCTACACCTCCCCGTCTTTCTTTTTTCATGTCACATTCACCTCCTCTGCCCTCTTTCTTCTTCACCGCGGCTCGGTGTTTTTGCCTGCCGGGCTGGTCTCTGACAAGATGCACTGCTGTTCACTTTGGTGTCAGCACACAGAGAAAGAAGGAGGGAAGGAGGAGTGAAAGTGGAGAACAAGAACACTGCACTTTGCTGGAAGCACTGCGAGGTCTGCAGCTGTAGTGGTCAAACACAACCGAATGTGACCACAGACGGATATTTGAGAAAAAACATGGGTAAACATGCTCAAAAAAATGACTAAAATGTCCCTAATGTGCATTGTGGATGTCTTCACCTCACAGGAAACTAAATTTAACTCTTTAAGCTTAAATTTTTGGTTTTAAATCCAAGCACATAAGCAAAAAAATTAGTGCATTTGAAGCCTGTGAGAGAAGCCGGTGAGGAAAGCTGTTTTTTGCCGTACATGATATCTGTGTTGTAAATCTCCCTGCAAGGCAAAAGCAAAAAAAAAAAGGAGGTAAATAAATGTGAATTTGTTGTAGAAGTTCACACAGCAACAAAATCAAATGCAGTTTTCAGGCACTTCAAAGGGGAAATAAATTTAACTATGTATCTGCCTTTATCTTCCACCGCAGCCCTCCGAGGAGGTTTATCTGAGGAAAGAGGCACCTGCTGCCGTTTGGAAACTCTACCGGGTCTCTCGAGCGTTTTTCTGCCACTGAATTCCAATAACACTTTGATAAACAACGCTGTCACAGAGCCACAGCGGTTTAACACTCAAGCTTTCTGGCCCAGAGACACAGGAACGCCACGTTGTAAACAGTCCAATCAGTCCAAACACACAGAGAAACAGAGCTGGAGTTTTTGTTGAGTTCAGTCAAAGTCCCTATAGACAAGTCCCGCCACTCGACGGCCATCTTGGTTACATAGATTCAACAGTGAAATCTCATATTAACTGCTGAAAAAGTTTTGTGTCTTTGTCCAAAAATGTGTTTAAAACATGTTGTTTTTTGCCATAAGCTATACCTCCACTACGTATGCGCTCAATTTCACAACCTCACAACAACTTAATTTCCAGTAAAGTGCAGGCAGGGCCGTTATCATCAACATAGATGCTAGAATGCTTTTGCTAACCTAGATGCTACGTTGCTAAGTCAATACTGTTTACTGTGGCTTCAAAAGGATGATAAACATTTTATTTTCAGGCCGTTAGTTGAACCAAACTGTCGCACCCTCACTGGCTGCAGCTAACATCCATGCGGTTGTGATGTTTGTGCAGTCTATGTTCGGCCAATGCACCGACTGTACAGGTGTTAGCTGCACACTCTGTACATCCACTGCTAGCTAGCATGTGGCTAATGTTTGTAAAGTTCATGGCTGTGACAGAATGTCTGCTTTGCTTTCTGTCTGAACACAACTTTAGTATCAAAGTATACTTGTTTGTTTTTTTTTTGAGAACATATGTTTTTCATTTTTAATGTTACAAGAGAAAAAGCTTTTAAGGCTAACCCATTTGTTTGGGAAACATAGCATCGCATTTAAGTGAGAGGTTGCTTGGGGATCAATGGAGTGTAAACTTCTCCAAATCTAATAAAGATCAAGACGAAGCATCAGGGAGCGGAAAATACAACCCTGTGGACGTGTTGTTTAAAACTTTTTTAACATGACCCCTCAAGCTAACGAAACCTAGCTAGTTAACTACTGTAGACAAGTTAATTACATGCTAACTTTTAAAAGCATATTTTGAATTCACTTTTTATACTTCTGTGTTTTTGGTTAAAGGCTAAAAAAAGAAGCCACCCTCCAAACTTTGCAGTGTATCAGTGTTTACCCCTCTGCACACAGTTTAGGCATGTGGAGAAATCTCCAGCCTGACAGGCCTGCTGTGCACCGTTATGGTCGCTAAGCTGGATTTGAGGAAGGGGTTTAGCAAACGGTCTATTGGTTTTGGAATTAGAGGTTTGTTTGTTTTTTTTAACATATTTGATAACCAACTGTTCAGACTTTGGTGACAGGTGGCTGTGAACATGAAAAATATTCCCTTTTTTTTAAGCATCTTCTGTTAGCGCCCCTCATCACTTCCTCTATTTTTTTTGCATATTCCCTCAGCACATTGGAAACAACTAGAATAAACAAAAGAGGGAGGTCTTTCCAGTCTCTTTATCTTCTGTGTGCGTCGAGTAATGCAAAGCACGACACCTCGCTGTAACCTCACAGGAAGTCAGCCGACGTGACTGGGAACAGGTGTGCTGTCACAGTGATTAAGGAGCCTAACAAGCATAACTCGCAGTGGAAAACAAATTTTCCATTACAATAATTTGTACATAATCACCTCTGTGTTACCTGGCAAATTGGTACACAACCACACTACTGGTGTGTCTCCGATCTCGAAACCCTCAATCGCTGATCACTGATGGGTATGATGAAATGACCTGCATTTCATTTCTTTTCTTTCTCTTTTTTTTTCGAGTGCTCTCTGCAGCTGTAATGGGAGAATCCAGCCTAATGGATTCCCGCCTCTTTGTTCCCACTTTGTGGAAGTGCCGTGATCTCTTGTAATCACACGGAACATCCGGACTCAGAGGCCAGACTCGTCACCGATACAAGCGAGCTGTCCGGGGCGGGCTTTGTGAGGAACGATGACCATGAGTCAACCCAGGTCTGCCTCATTAAATACAAATAAGGATGGTTAACTTGAGATCAGTGTGATTGATAAGTTCGGAGCCTGAGGTGGGAGGAGATGTTTCACTCGGCTCTCATTTATGTACATCGTCCTTCTTTGGGTGATGGAAAAGTTTCAAGTCAGCGCCGTCTGAGAAAAATGGACAACATCGGCCTCGGAGCCGTTGTCTCTCTCTGCCACATTTGAATTCAGCATCCCACTTTTTCTCCGTGCTGAACGGAGGGGCAGCCTGCCGTGGAGCTGCCCACATGCCCTTGTGGACGTCCTTGGTCGAGCCCTTGAGACGGAGGCAGCGGATGACTCCACGGAGGCTGATGTTGTCCATTTTATCTGACAGTGCTGACTTGCAGTTTTCAATTACCGGCAACCGAATTACAACAACAGTTATTAACTTCAACCTTCCTGCATAATCACTTTAAGAGTGGATCTGCAGGTGCATGTATCTTAAGCTGCGTAACTCATCTTCCACCTTAGGCTCAAAACTTATTTAATCACTTATCGTAATTTCAGCATGTTGAAATAAACAACTTGTAGTATTTGAATTGGTTTGGATTAAACTTTCCATCCGGAGTGTGGCATGAATTTAAAAATACATTAATTGCTTTAATGCAGATCATCATCCATGTTATTTTACATTAGTTAGTCAAACTAAACCCACCTCACCTCACCCCTCTTGGATCTGAAAGTGGGCTGAAAGTAACACAGTTATAGAGAAATCCATGTTTAGTTTCTTTACAGCTTCACTGATCAATATTCCAATGATAATAGAGGATAAAATCAGTCAGCAGACTGATGTTTCTGTGAAAAAAGCTCTTGATTTTCTATCTGCTCATCACAAAAAACATATTAAAGCCAGATGTTTTCCCTTGGGGGGTCGGAGGAGAACAAAATGGAGCTTAATGAAAGAAAAAGTTGGACAAATATACAAAAAACTCAAGTCCAAGTTAAAGCTCATGTCTGACAAACTGACATCTGTTTGCAGATGAGAGCAGCTTTGAAATCAGGTGATGATAATGAAAAGTTTTATTTAGAGCAGCCAAAGAAACCCATTAACACTGTTTTAATTAATTATACATTTGTTGTCTTATGCATGAATCATTATCTCACCTACGAATCCCCAAACCTTCCTGAAAACTCCAGCTTTCAGTGAATCTGTGACTGCAAACGAAATGTTTTCCAGCTGCACAGCAGGTCGTCACAGCAGGAAACCAGGTCTGAAACTTTTCTCAGAAAGACAAATTTAAAATACCTCAAACTTTGAAATCAGTGATTTAAATGCAAGGCTTGTTCTCGAAACTTTTGTTTGTGACTTTTACTGGAGACAAATATGACAGCTGCTGTTAATATTCAAGCTTTAGGCGCGAGATAATTATCCTAAACTACTAGCCTCCTGGATAACTGGGAATACTGCGTAAGTGAATCAAAGGCAGCATTTGGCACATAAAAGGTTTTTGTGTTTTGTGTTTTTTTCTCTCTCAAGCTGCTAGCAATGTTGTGTTATTAACATTATTTTCTCTGCTACGTGAAGCCTGATGAAACAGTGAAATTATTTTATAAGATTTCACTATCCACAGTTACAAGCAAATGACAATAAAGTCTATTTTATAGCCTGAGAATGATCTAATAACTTTTTTTCTGAGTGTTAAAACAGAATCGGAGAATCAGTCTGCAGGTAAAACAGTCTCTCCTTTGATTAATATGTATAAATAAATATAAAAAATGCAATAGAAACTAGTTAATGCTCCAAAAACACCTGTGTTAAATCACGTTATCAGACACATAAAATATTCTGTCATAGCATTAAAGTTAGGATTGTCTCAAACTCAATAAAACTCGTCTAAATATTCACACAAAAATCAACTAGACAAACAATAGAAAAATCATGTCGCCAGTAAATTAACAATGAGACCTTTTTTTTAATTAGTCCCTGAGGAAAAATGTCAGTGCGTTTAAAACTTCTTTCCAGCAGAAGCAGCCGAGTATCTTTGCAGCTATACATTCATACATCCTCCTACAAAGACAGAGTCCCCTTTTTAACGGAGTCTGCAAGTTTGACCTTTACAGAAAAGGTTAAAGATGAAGGACAGCATCCTCCGCTCTGCTGGGCTCGCAGCATCCTTAATGACCTGATATAGGAACTTTAAGACTTTCTATGACAAAATCCATGAAGCTGGAAAAAAAAGGGAAAGTTCTCCAGTGTTCATACAGTTCATTAACTAATTTGGGTGATTACCAATTCTGTCTGTGATATGAAACTAGTCCCTTGCATGCAGATAACTTGGGTTTGTCAGAAGGGAGGAATCACGCTGAGAGCCCTGACAAGCCAAAGAGACCTTTAGAAACAAAGCAACTCCAAATTTCTGGCCTGCCGTCTGCATAATGATTATGACTCTCTGCAAGAGAGAGAGAGAAGGGTAATTTCATTAGCATTTGAGTAGTTTAGAAAAGTTTCCCCTGTAATTCTAGCAGCACTCTGGTCAGGAGCAATTATGCATCTAAATTCGGCCAAGATGACAAAGGAGAGTCATTACAAATCTAAAGTTAGTGCCTGAAAAAATCAAACACTTTAGCTGCCAGCAGTTGCAAAAGCTTGTTAGCAAAGATGCCCTTAAATGCATCCTCATTTTCATCCCCTCACAGCAGAAAGTGTGCAGAGTGAAGAAGGTAACACAAAGACTGAAAATGTCTTTTTCTTTGAGAAAAAACCTTCACTTTTCTGTGACATTCAAGTTTTTTTAAGAGCAAAGAGCAGGTCTGAAAAGTGTTTCTTACTTAAAAAGAATAGATTTTAAATGAGACATTGTGTTATTTGATGCATTAATGATAATCAGTCCCTCCAGGAATTTGCGATGTTGCGATCGCAACAATTAATGAAAATTCAACCAATCTCCGTGAATTCTGCGCAACCTTGCAATTTTGTCCA
>JAPZDY010000005.1:23055892-23066482 GCA_029783645.1 Ctenochaetus hawaiiensis | reverse complement strand
TTGCAGCTCTCGGTGTTTTCTTTTTGTGGGAAACGGGTCCAAATGGCTCTTTGAGTGTCTAAGGTTGCCGACCCCTGACATGAACCATCGTCTCCCTTTCTTCTTGTCCGTCTGCCTGCAAATCTGAGAGTCAGATTCGCCTTCACCTTCAGCAGCTGATTTACAGTAAATATTAGAGTTGGCCGCAGTGGTAATTAAGAACGGAGGTCACAAACTCTTAACACCGTCTGCCAAAGTCACTGCTGAGATAACGTTATCACTTCAACAGTTTGAGTTTTACATAACGAGTGTTAACTGTGTGGTGGTTGTATTGTGCCAGCTGGTCTGAGCAGAGTTTCTGACCGCAGGGCCCTGCTGAGCCGCGGCATGGAGCGAGCAAACCTACCAAATCCTCTCCAGCCACAAGGAGGCGCAGGAAGCATCCCTTCAGGTTTTTCACTGACGCTGGTGGGGTTCAGCAAAGGCTGCGTGGTCCTGAACCAGATGGTGTACGAGCTGTCCGGCGCCCGTGCAGACCCACAGATGTCCCACTTCATCAAACGCATCACGGACATGTACTGGCTGGACGGCGGGCACCCGGGAGGCAGCGAGACCTGGGTGACCGACAAACAGGTGTTGAAGGAACTCGCTTCCAGCGGCGTGTCGATTCACGCCCATGTGACCCCGTACGAGGTGTGCGACCCGATGCGGGCCTGGGTGGGCCGCGAGTACGGATACTTCATCAAGACCCTGGAGGAGTTCGGGGCCTGTCCAAGTAAGAAACTGCACTTCGAGGACAAGCCCCCGTCCATCGAGATCCACTTCAGGGTCATCCAGGAGTTCTGAGTTTGGTTGAGGTTGGTTTTTGAGCACTTAAGAAGCAAAGCACACCAGTGTGAGCTGATCATACAAACATCACCGAGCGCTTTAGATTATTTATCCAGAATACAGATTGAGTGTCTTATTCGCTGGTCTTACCTCGTTTTTCTGTGATTTAAGGGCTCAGAACTTTGAGCATGTGACAGATGCTGATGAGCTGTACTTTTACCGCTAAATGCACCTGATCTGAGTCTGAATGATCCAGCAGCCTCTCTTGCTCCCTGTGAACCTGAGTAGAAATATGCAGGTACAAGATGCTTCAGACTGTTCCTGTTGCACACACACAGAGTGATGCTCAGTTATGTGCATGAGGTGAGGGCAAGCTGTAACTTTTGCAACTAATTATCTTAAGTTTCATCTCTTTGTCATCATCAGCACAAGTCCCATGCATTTTTTTTGTGACTGCTGGTCTGCAAGAACCTCCATCAACAGACCCTAATGTTGAGGATCATCACTGGTGATGAGAGTTGCGTTTACGGCTACGACTCAGAACCAAAAACCCAATAAGACCTTGGAGACCTCAGGCGCTTCAGGTCAGCAGTGCAACCAAGAGCATGCTGCTGTTTTTCTTTGACATCTGCGGGATTGTAGGTCTTGAATTTGTCCCCCAGGATCAGACTGTTAATGCCAAACACTAACTGTGACCTTGTGAAGCATCTTTGGTAGAACATTTAACACAAATGACCTGAACTGTAGCACAGTGTCAGTAGGTTCTCCCCACTGCCTCTAGTCAGTGGATTTGCCCCCTATGATTTGTTTCTGCCCCCTAAATGAAGGTTAATAGCTGCAACTTTAATTTCCAGTCCATTATTGGAATGAATGACACTTACCAGTTGTCACAAAAATGGTGTAACTCAGCTGCTGATGATCGAGCTTTGTAACTTGAAGTTCTTCCACATGAAAGTTAGTGTTGCATCTGCTTCATGCACATCACTGTGCAGGGCTCTGTGTGTGTGTGTGTGTGTGTGTGTGCGCAGCAGGAACAGTGTCTGAAGTGTTTGATCGACCTGGTGTGAAAATGTCTTCCTTTAGTCTTCAGGCTAGTTTGACCTTTTTCATTTGATTCTGGCTGAAGCTTTGAGTTGTTGCAGAGCCGTCGTGTTAGAAACATGAGTGTTTCATGTTGATTCAGTTTGATTTTGCTCATTTAAAAAATTCTCTAATTTAAGGTGTATAACACAGTAAAACAGTAATTTATTTCAAATCTCTGCTATAATTTTAAACTTAATCTAAGTTTGGCTGCAGCAGAACAGCTTATTACATTCTCTCTATGCCTGCACTCGCATTAAGCTACTTTTAGACACGTGATTGTCTGAACGTCTGAACTCGACTTTGTAGTTTCAGACTTCGTAAGTCGGTTTCTCTTGATTGTATTTAGAAGCTGTGGCCAATGAAATAAGCTAAGCACTTAAAACGTCTCTTGTCATTCCTTCAGTTTAATGCCGCTAATGAAAATTTCCACTAATATTTTTTAAAACCTTTTTTTTATGTCAAGCTGATGCACTCGAGGCAGTTTAGTTTAGTAGCTGCTCTGGAGCTTTAAGTCACACCACACGATCTGATTCAGAAAACGGGATTGAATTCTTTTAAAATCTGTCTGTTTGTGAGGATCATGTGGAACTTTGAGGTGACGTTTTTAAGTTTCAGAAAGAGCTGTTGAACTTAATTCTAGCCATTAATTTTTCATAGTGTATATTGTTTTTAATTATTATCTGATCTTGTTAATTTGCTCTATTTGATAACCAAATATACAAAAATAAGGTACAACTAGAAAAACTGTAATGTTCTAATAAGTTTTCTCTTTAAAAGAAAATAAGTTGTAAAGATTTATCAGAGGTTTATTAGTTTTCCTCTTGTGTGGAGTTATTTTGTCTTGTAGCAGAAAAGCCTAACATACTGTACCGTTTGTTTATCGCATTATGTAAAAAAAACAAAACACACGTTCTTGCTTGTTCTGAGAACGTGGCAGTGTATGTACTAATCTCTGTATGATGTATTCCAGTCTGTATGATCTCTTTGTTAGCTTACAGAGCATCTTTGCACTACGCTGATGGCTGTGACTCGTTCGCTGAATGTAACTTCAGATCATTCCATTAGATTTACTACTCGGTGTCTGTTGTGCTGTTATGAAACCCCTTCGAGTCTTCAAGGACAGATCGTAGACTTCTTTTAAAAAGGTGTTTAGCAAGTGCACAGCCAAGATGAAACATGCATTATTCTCATTATTCTGCTTGCTAATCAGTAAACACTATCACCATGCGATCTTATTCTGTTAACGGTTAACCGATGATGGAGAGAAATGTGTCTGTCAGCAGGTTCAGAGTTGTTTCTATCAGCTCTGTTGAATCAGCAGGTGGCAGCAGTGTGGAGAGAGTAAAAAAAAAAAAAGACAACAACAACAAAAGGCATCAAATACTCCATCAGATTATTTTCTACAACTTTTAATGAGCTCTTTCAGTTTGCTTTGTGACGCTTACATATTAGCCTGCGGTTGATCAGAATACAATACGGATTATGTCCTTTTTTTTTTGTTTTTTTTTTAGTCATTTCAGATGCAATCAGAATGCTCATACATTAAAAAAATATAAAATGCAAAATAAACATACATCTCTTAAACATTTATTTGCTTGTGCTTTGTGGCTGGTTTTACTCTAACCTACAGTTTCCTTCAGTCTCACAGAACAAACAGGAATGTTGGGTGACATCACTTCATGATGTCGGCCTGAATGACAGCTGAGCGCGCACACACACACACACACACACTGAGGCCACAGGGCGATTAGCTGCTGAAAGTAACAGTACAATAGCTGTACGAAATAACAAAGTCAACGCCGCAGCACAAGTCACGTTCAAGTGACGGAGACGATGCCAGCAAACACGAGGCCACTTTGTCTGACGCGTTCGAGCGTGTCATCATCAAAGTGACAAAGTGAGATCCCTGACGTCGCTGCGCTGCAAAAAAAAAAAAAAAACGTCCCTCTTCTCTCTCTCTAAACTACTGGTCACATCTTCAAACTTTACAGATGCTGCCGCCGCAACAGGAAAACGAAAGCTTCACTTGTTTTTTTGTTTTTTTTGTACAACTGAGCTTGAGAGACTTCCCGTATCAAGTCGTTCCAGAGCGGGTCGAGATTATTTCAAGACACTCGTATGTTTGGAGAGGTATTACAAAAAAAAAAAAAGGCAGAGCAGATTGGCTACATATCAAACAGATGGATTCCTCCCTGCTGTTTGGAGAACATGATCATAAGCTTAAGTCGAAATCTGCTGACTGCGTGAGATCAAATCACTCGCTGAGATGAAAATCTTTTTACAGTGTGGTGTTCCAGTTTTTTTAAGGATGACAGCATACAGATGAGAGCATGGCTGTGGCTGGAGACGCCCAGCTCCCGACACACACAAAGGCCATTGTGCCAGCTGCTGACAACAACAAACAAAAAAAAAACACAATGTGGTCTTATTCAGTTTGGCACCTCAGAACAAAAAGAGGAATGTTTCACTGGAGGTTAAGAGCAATCAGAATCTGCACTTCAGTAAGGAGAGGTGAGGCGTTTCCATTCAAGTCTCACTCGCACAAAAAGATTAGGAATCCTGTGAATCAATAGCACCTCGTGTTACACATGATACAATGGTTCTGTCAGCTGCTTAGGACCAACTTTCTCTTCACAAAACTACACTGAAATCATTTTTACCAACTTTCTCATCACTCAAAAAGCCTTTCATGCCTACTTATCTTAACGCTCAACATCAGAACTTCAGCAAATAGTTGGACATTTTTTTTATATTTGCCAAAAATGTCGCACTATTCCTTTAAACTACTTCTTCCAAGACTGACACATATCCTTCCCCATCAAAGGGTTCTCTCATCTTCCTCCTGACTAAAACCGTCTGACTCATCTCCACATTTGCTTTACTTCCCAGTTCCACCTTAAAAACTAACCCTTGCTTCCATCCTCCTAATTTCCAGCAACCATTTTCATTTATTTCTCATTAAACTGTAACCACATCAGCATCTCATTGCTTTAAATAACACTTTTATCAACCTGAATCACCCGCCTCCCACCGTAATCTCTACACTTCCTCCTCATTAGACACACGAGCACATTATTTACATAAAAAATATAAAGTATAAGTCCAGCACATAAATAATAACAGGCCTATAAGAATAACATTAAGAATACATAATAGAGGTGAGCAGAGAGTGAGCAGCACGCCCTGAGACGAGAACAACAGGAACATATCACTTCAGGGACCCTGACCCCAGAGGACGAGAGTACATTTAAATAAAAGCACACTGAATGGCTTTGGTCAGGGACTGACGGACAGAGTGAACCTCTCAAACACACACACAAACACACACACACTTTCATAAATAGCTCCTGTTTTTGCTTATCGGTCGGAGTGAAGTAAGTGCTAAAGTCGCGTTTCTCTTCTGCTGACTGACAAAGAGGAACTCACAGCTGGGTGAGGAAATCCTTTGAGTAAGTGCGGGTGTGGCACTAAAACCACTGCATGACTCACTGTTTTATTGAGCCGTTACAGTTTAATTTTCTTTGCTATGAAAGGCTTCAAAAAATGCCATGAATACCAAGATTTGTAACTCAGTTTGTGTCTTTTCTATTGGAGCAGTTTCTTCTGGAAAATGCTGTGATAACCTGAATACAAAATGCCTCTAAATGTTCGTAAGGTTGGAGATTTTTAAAAACGAGCTTCATCTAAAACCCTGAGCTAAATTTAAACACTTACTCTCCTGCAGACATGGAGAAATTCAAACACAGAGGAAATGTTCATATGTTTGTGTGAAATTCTGCTGGTTGTGTTGAAATTCGAGGTGATGCACAGCGGCTGCAGGCAGTTCGGAGTCGCAGCAAAGAGACAGAAGCACGTTTTATGAACTGTCGATTAAAAAAACTGACAAGAAGCAAACACAGAGAGCCCAAAGTCGCCAGCCTGGTTTGCCACAACGCTTCTGTCTAAAACTCATGCAAATAAGGACATTATCACACTTCCTCATTGCAGAGTTGCTTATCACAATTTCACACAGTTCTGCTGAAGCGCAAGTGCAACTAAAATGGTAACCAGCTGTGGTCATCAAGGACACTTAACTTCCCACTTACAGACTAAGCTTACAGCTCCTTTAAGGTTTCTTGTGAAAATTAGAAATGATAACAGAAGTTTTGCATAGATTTCCCAAGAAATACTCCACACTAGCCTTCATCAGTAGAGGGACACGACACAGCTTTAGCTTATGCAGCCCTTTAAACACCAAAACACCCGAGATTTTGACAATTAAACGTATTAAATACTTTAGGTTAAACACACTGCATTAATCGAAACATACTGAACAAATTTTCACACCATTGAACAGCGATGATCAGTTATGGATCTTGAGATTTAGCTCGTTATCTTTGGTCTGAGTGAAAATTAGTGGAATATGAATATGGCCTAAGTACTTTTTAGTGCCGGGCAGCAGACAGCTGGTTTTCTGGAGGCTTAAAAAAGAATTTAAAAGCACAGAAGAAGAAGAGGGCGCCGCTGCCTTGCACTTTGATTCCTCCCTTTTTCATTTTTACTTTTTCAAACGTCACCGTCTCCAGCGGCGGACCTGTCCTCGTCGAAGCGAAACCTTTTTGCTTGAGAGTGAGGCGACTCAAAGTTCTCCTTGTCTTCGGGGTCTTCGGGTGGAGCTGCCCATTTGGTGCCGCAGCTCCTGTGGACGGTGCGGGTGGTGGCGAAGTCCGGGCTCACACAGGGCAGCTGCGGCTGCTGCCACAGCCAGGGGTGGCGCATACACTCTGCGGCGCTGGGTCGGTCCCTGAGGGCAGAAACAACGCAGACACTTAGAAACCAACCAACAACTGGAGACGAGGGCTGCTCAGCTGACCATTATTTGAATTATCAGCTAATCTGCTGGTAATTTATGAGGATTCAGTGAATGATTTGATCTATGAAATGTCAGAAATGTATTAAAGAGTTCTAGAGACCGAAGCGTCAACAGTCAAAAACTCAAACATGTTTAGTTCATTATGGTCAAGTGACAAGAGCCACTTCTGGATATTTGAGAAGCCAAAACTTTTAAATGTTTGATTGAAAAGTATTTTTAGCAATTTTGAACAATTTATTTGAACAACCAACTAATATACAATCACATCAATTCATCTTTAACTGAATCAAAATCTCGTCAAAATGTTCAGTAAATCTGTTTCATTGGCTCGTTTACATTCAGAAAACTTCTAGCTTAGTGGAAGTGACGGCCCTCTTTGTATTTCAGGACATCTTCAAAAAGCAACAGGAAGGAAAGGAAATTGTTAATCCCAAAAAAAAAAATCTATGGACTAATTTAAAGGAGAAACAAAACATGATGGAAAGTCAAACTTATGAACAGAGACATTTAAAACATGCTGACGTGTGTGTTTGGCTCTCGATGGTGGAGTTTGTGTGCAGAAATGGTCCAAAATAAAATTTAAGTGACGGTTGGATTTCCGTGTGGAAAAACATCTCGAATCCGTTTGTTTACAGCTCCATGTTGGTTCATTCAAAGTAAATCACGTGACTGTTTTTCTTTTTTAAAAAGAAAGTCTGAGGTGACTTTTTCTTCACTCACTCTGGCATTTTGACCAGCAGCTTGCGGATGAAGTCCACAGCCAGCTCCGACACCTTGGAGAAGGCGTCCCTGCTGTAGTCCACGCTGACCTGGGACACGTTCAGAAACGTCTCCTGCTTGTCGTCTCCGGCAAACGGAGACTCGCCCGTCACCAGCATGTAGGCTATAACACCCACACTCCTGAAGAACACACACACAGGAAGGACACATGAGCAGGAACACCGATGGGCTGAGTCCCAGAGGACACACAGGGTGGCTGACTCAGTACGGTATTCCATGAAGAAGCACTGTTTCATAACTTTGGGAAGAACAAAGGGGAACATTAAGATAATTAAGCGAACTGTAAACAGCCATCAGCTTTGCAGAGCTTTTTTGCGGTTTGTCTGAAATGGATAACCTTCATCTTCCCTCACAAATGTGGGTTTGAAAACAGTCTGTGGGATCATCTGATGGTTTTGTGTTGCTGACCCGACTTGACTTCAGACTATCAATATCAGTGTCTGACAGAGACGTCAATAAACAACGAACCGTCTTTCTGAATGACCCCGGCGTGCACTTCAAAATGAAGTCACTGCCGATTACACAAGAACACACTCACCAGAGGTCCGTCGCTGTTGTGATTGGCTCATAATTCAGGATCTCTGGAGCTGAATGAAGAAACGAAAGTAAACTTCAGTTGCCATTTAATATTACAAGAATATCTTCCTTTAACTTCCTGTGTCGTCTCTGACTTCATGTTGTTTTATTTCACCACTTTGCATTTGTTATTGTGCTTTTTATCTGTTTCAAAAATGTGCAAAATGAGCAAATGAAAAACATGGGAAGAGACAGAAGTTTACTGTCAGACAGCAGGGACAGTTTAATGAAATGGATTCTAATGATAATAGCCTGATACTTTTAAGTTTTTCACTGAGACCTGCAAAGGTTTCCACCAATGTTTTACTCTGAAGAAGCTCTTCTGATTGTAACTAACTTTGATGTGGTTGTACCTGTAACATGCTGTCTGTCTGTCTTTGGGTAATCAAAGTGTCTTTTGAGAACGTGACCTTACCCACATACTCAGGTGTGCCAAGAATCTCTCTGAGCTCTCCGACCGCACCCAGTCTGCGTGCCAGGCCAAAGTCTACGATCTTAATGTCTCCTGGAGGAGACAGGTTGGTCAGGAGGATATTTTGCGGCTGAAAGAGAAACAAAGAGGAATCATGAGATTAACACCGTGAAGAAACAAACACGTACCTTTAACCTGTGCTCCAAACTCATATAAATCAGAGCCATCAAGCTCTCTTTCAACAATGAGTCAGTCACTTTTTTGAAGTCAAAGGGAGAGGTGTTTACTTCTGTGGAAGGACTTATTCCTATTTGTTTAAGTGCTGAAAATATATTGACCGTATGACATTGAATAAACACTGCATCATTCTCTACAAGAGAGGAGAGCATACAGAACACTGTGAGCTTGTTCTGTAGGCACAGTGTCTTTGATGCATCTGAAACAGTCCTGGTTAAACTGGTGTTTTTGTAAAAGTCTTAAACATGGAAATCCACCGCAGCTCTGACCAGATAACAAAACCTTCATCTGTGAGCTTCCTCACTCTGGTTTCTGTTACCACCTAGAATCCTCGTTCTGGCCTCAACTGTGTCATGAAAAAGGGAAATGGGGTTTTGAGCACACAACTGCTCCAAAAAAGGGAATACACTGCCGGGCACTTGAGAGGGGAAGCGAGTGAACATGTAAAAATAGATTCTTTTAGCTCCAGATACACTCATGTCTGTGATTTTCTGTGTGTGTGTGTGTGTGTGTGTGTGTGTGTGCAGACCTTGAGGTCTAAGTGCACCAGGTTGCTCTGGTGGAGGTAGTGGACTCCCTCCAGTGTTTGCCAGATCAGACGAATAATGTGGGCCTCTGGCAGGAGCTCCTCGGACACACAGTGGTCAAATATCTCTCCACCTGCCGCACTGGGCAAAGAGAAAACACACAGGCGTACGGTGAACACACAAACACAAGCTGTTCTTGAAACAAACATCAACAAAAATGTCCAAGGGAGAGTAAAAATACCAGGTAAGTTTGTAACATTGAACACAGTTTGTATGTGGTGCACTTTCAGCATGAGAAACAGAATCATGCTGAACTCCTGGGCCGCTGCCAGGCCCGGTGATTTCAGTAGCCAGCTCATAGCCGGAGGGTCACTGGTTTGATCTTACATGTCCTGACAAAGAAACTTCAAACCAACTTCCTTCTTACTCACTGCAAAGCACTGCTGTTGAAAGCATCAGCTGGAGTTGACACAGAGCCCCAAGACTGTTCAGTGTTTATCAAATAGTTCATCTCACTTTACTACACTTCAGGTTCTGCAAGTCTCTAATTTTGCATTTAAGTCGTCCAGACTGACTGGATCAACAGAGTGAGCTGTTTCGTTGTTCGAGCTGTCTCTGCTCTCAGGAAGGGATTTAAGTGTCTCCATCGACAAGAATTAAAGGTGTGGTTAAGAAATCAGAGCACTCCACTTTCAGACAAACACCCTGTTCTCTTTTTTCTAACGCAGGTCTCACGACAAGTTTTGTTTTGATGGCACAATGACAGAAAAATAAATGACATTCCAGACCACACATTTCATTTTAAAACCTGATTCAGTGTAAAAAGATCAGGATGTCAGACAACAATGATGCCCGAGATGTTCATACGTGTCCTGGCTTGCCATGATCCGTGGTGTAAGTGGTGCTGCCTGGTGTGCAGGCAAACATGGTGTCTGAGTTAGATAAAATGCCCGCTGCCATTTCGCTTGTTTTATCAAAAACACAGCCTGAAAACGTCTCTGTGCAGCAGCAGAAGAGCTGCTGGAGTCAGATTTCACTCATCACGTGATGGGAGTAAGGAGAGTTGACCAACAAGATGATGGTAGGGGCGGTTACGTCCAAGTAAATCACAAAAACAGCTATTTAAAAAAATATTCAGATTTGAACGCTACACTAGAAACTGATGATGTTAGTGAGGGAAAAGGAAGTGGTTATCCAGCTGAGAGGTTTGAGGTCAAATGTCAGCTGTAATCTGTGACACTGGTTTTGTCACAAGTTTATTTACTGGTCAGAACATTTCCTCGGCACGGGGGGGGGGGGGGGGGGGGGGGGGGGGG
>JAPZDY010000005.1:23043378-23055792 GCA_029783645.1 Ctenochaetus hawaiiensis | reverse complement strand
AGAACATTTCCTCGGCACGCCCCCCCCCCCCCTCCCATTCAGGCCACTGAGTTCTGGAGTTTCAAACTGTACAACAGTTTAACTTACATGAGACATTTAGTCTTGAAACAAATCCTGACGAACCTGTTAGGAAGAATTAGGATTACACAAAAGAGCGGAGTGTATTCCAGCTCCTGTTGATTGAAAAAACACAAGACTTTGCCCTTTAACAGGTATTAACAGGATCATACCTCTGGTTGTTCATGTTTTTGCTTGCTCGTGGATAAAAAAAAAAAAAAATGTTGCCGATGTCAGCAGTGTCAGACAACTTTTTTTTAAATGAATCATATAGTAAATCGCATCGTCTGCTGCAAACTTACTATTCCAGCACTAAGACGATGTCGTGATCCGTCTCGTAGGCGGCGTGCAGGTTGACCACTCGGGCGTTGTTTCGGGCCAGCTCCAGGACGGCCATCTCATGAATGACTTCTGCCCGGCAGTCGCAACCTCGCCTCCTCTTCCGTAGGAACTTGGCAGCGAACACTTTACCTGTGGCCTTCTCCACACACTGCTTGACCACAGCAAACTTCCCCCTGCGAAGCCGAGAGTGGACATATGGTTAATGAGCGGCATTTAGTCAAACAGAGATCAGCAAAGTACACAAAACAATCTGAGATCATTAAATAAAATGTTTCAAGATTTAATTTACATCATTCATAAACAAGACTAAACAGCCTCTGATCAGTTACAGGGCTTTGGTTTGTAATATATTACACATACGGCTGGATGATATACGAAAGGTTAAGACAGATTTGCCAACCCCTGTCTTTGGAAAATAAGTAATGAGTATTTAATTTAAATTTGTTTTATTTCGTTTATTTTTTAAATGTAATTCTAAATTTGAAGATTATGGTGCTCTTGTAACATTAAAATAAAACGGGCACGCCATTCATTGAGCTTTTTGAGCCCCGGTCGGTCAACCATGAATAACTCCAAGAAGAGAAAAGTTCCTGAAGAAAACAGGACGTTTAGCAGACAGCAAATTAAAGACATCGATTCAGCCACGGTGTACTAACTCGCCAGCGTCTTTTTTTCGGAATTCAAAATGTTCAAAATGTTTTTGTTGCATGCAGAAAAAAAAAATCGTTTTCTCTGTACTTCACTGATTTCATGAATGCAACACACTGTAGTTTTTTTTATACATAGAATAAAGGTAAAAAAAAGAGAGAGAGAGATGCAGTGTTATCTTCATTTTAGATGTTAAAGGGTTTTGCGGCTCTCGGTGTTTTCTTTCCAGTGGGAAACAGGTCCAAATGGCTCTTTGAGTGTTAAAGGTAGCCAACCCCTGGGTTAAGGTATGAAAAAAAATCACTGACTATACTCACATTAGACTGTATGATCATGAGGAGACCTTAAGGCAACTTTTTTTTATTATTCACTACTTTAATGGCTTTATAATGTTAACTCTGACCAAAAAATGCTTCAACTTTTTTACATAATACTTTCAGAACAAAGCATGGTGAAAGGGATTATTTCCTAGCATTAGTTACATGTGACTACTTGTAAATGACTGCAATATAGGAACTAATGGTGCTATAGAAACACTGGTATTATTTAACAGGCTCTGTGTGTTATCTAACACCAGTACAGCTTGGTGTTTGTGCTGCTGCCCCGTCTCAACCACAGGTGCGATTGTTTTTTTTTTTTACTCCAGGCTGGAGAGAAACTATCTGTTACTTGATGAAAATGTCAAAATTTATCAAAGCTTGTGAACCTGAAAGCACTCATTGATAAAGTGATGACATGAAACTTTGTGGTCTGTGGGTGAGTCTTTAGGTTTATGGCTCTCACTACACCTATTCAAGATAAACCACAAATGATTAACTCTCAAATTGCCCTCACTAAAAAACGTTTGCCATTCAGCTAGTATTTTATGCAATTCATGGCCTCACAAACACATGACCTCACAAGGCCTTACAATGACTGCGAAAAAGGAAAAACAAAAATAACAACCGTGAAGGTTACACACCCAAATGTACTTTTCTCAAAGAATAGAACAATGGTACTTAAATACCCACCAGCTCCTCTGCAGCACCATGTCATATTTTCATGCATCTCTTGCATTTGGTATAAAAACATTTTTGTATGCAAAAGCTGATAGCACAGCATGAAACTGAGGAAGTCTGGAGATATTTCTGCCATTTTTAAATGCCTTCCTGTAGTATCTGGCAAGTCATGTGGTTCCTCATCACACTAAAGGAGCAATTGAAGACTTAACTAAAGGAAATGGTGACATGTGACAACTATTTGTCATTTTACTTTTGTTTTCGATGTACAGTTTTTTAAGATGGCTTTCTACCAACTAGGTTTTAAAAAGACAGATAATAAATCATATTTTCAGACCAAGAATTTAAAGGTGCACTAGGTAACTTTTTCTAGTGACAATTTTGGTGTTATGGTCTGGATGGGAATTGATCGGTTTATCCCTTTTTGCTCTAATACACAGTGTAAATGTAAACATATTGATTTAAGTACATCTACAAGTTCTTCAGGCTCTTGCCAACTGCTATTTCTGGCTATCAGGAGCTCTGTCTCATTGTTTTAAGGGCCTGTTAGAAGTTGCATCTTTATATCTCTATAATGAGTCAATCTCCAAAATTTCCAAAAATGCAATTTGTAGTTTTTAATCAGGCCTAGATCCTTCCTGACCAGAGGTAATGCTTCATGTTAAAAACATTGAAACTCTCAGTTTTTACAGGCTGACAACACTCAGGTATTAAACTCTTCGACTGCCTCCATAATTCTCGTTTTCTATTTCTCTCGCTAGATGCTACGCTAACCAGCTAGTCACTAATTTTGTGTGTGCAGAAAGTTGCAAACTGACAAAGAAATAGAGAAAAACACTGTAACAGAAAAGGTCCCCTGCTAAAGGTCCCTATGTATTCATTTTAATGGATATTAATTCCTTAAAAGGTCAAAAGCAGAACTAGAAATGTCCTTATCACGTTCTTCAAAATACTGTCACATGAACTTCCTGCTATGACAAATCACACATGATTGCAGTAAAAGAAGTGTTCTGTGCCATTTCTTCATCTTTTTTAAATCCAATTTCCACATGTGCTGGTTTCCTTCTTCCTGTTTTGACATCAGAATTACACAGCACACACACACACACACACACACACACACACACACACACACTGCATGACACATCACTTCAAACACACCTCAGAGTTCTTAGGTTATGAACATCAACCATTAGCTGTTGCCATGGCTCACACACAGAGCCAAACACATGACAAAGGTCTGCTGGAGCTCGATGAAGTCAGATCTCCTGGTACTGCGAGGCTCCAGTATTTACAGTGGTTTAAGCTTTACAGTCCAGAGTCCACTTACAGCTGACGTTAGTGTATTGAATGACTTTATCTGAGCTATTAATGAAGACAAATACAGATATTATAGACAGTGGAGCCTTGAACATATATTATTATGAGAGGTCAGATAAAGGACACTTCAAGTATTTTGCCAAGAAAGGGAACTTTTAGTCTTCCTTTTAGGGTTTCTGTTATCTAATGTTGTGATGTTTAAGTGTGTGTATATTTGTGTACATAGCTATACTACTATAGATTTGAGTGTGACAACAAACATATGGATTTTTTACTTTCCCCACAGGAGGCTGTTGTTTTGACAAGGTTTTTCTAGGTACCATCAGTCAGCAGTTTCAAAACTTTGTACATATTGTTGATGTTATCGCAGCAGCAGACATATTTGCTGTGCAGTGCTGTGTTTACTGTCAAGTTGATCTTGTCAGAACTGGTTGAACTTCACTTATTACTCTGCATTATTATCAAACACACTTTTACACTTGAACTATTCTTACCACCTGACATCCTCGCGAGTTAACAACAACTAATAATCAAACTTTTTAAACTTTCCGCCGACAGCTTTCAACTGCGGGGGAAACAGTCTTATCTGTCTGACTCACCTTCCAAGCTCTCCGGTGACTTCATACACGTTTTCCATCGGCTCGGTGCAGATCGCGGTCTGGATTTCGTTGAGCAGCCCGGCGCAGAGCCCGCTGCGACTGTCCATCCGTTTCCGAGACATTTTGCTCTCCTGCGGGTTTCGGTCCTGCTGCCAGCTAACCGGCTGGATGCCGCGCTCAGCGCTAAGTAAATGAGGGATGAGCGAACCTCGGTGGGCTGGCTAACGTTTACACTACCGGCTCCACTCACGTTACCTGTTAATGTTAGCTAAACCGGCGCCCATGCTAACGTTAGCTCGCGGACTCCGGTTAGCTCAACTGTCGCTAACTGACGCTAAGTTAGCTCGGCGGTCGATGTCGCGCGTTCAAAAGTGATTTAATCTAATTTCATCAACTAAACTAAAGTAAAGCGGTTAGTCGATGAAACCTAAACATACGGTAGTTCAGTGGGGAGTTTATCCAAACTGCCCCTGTGGAGGACCACTGTTAACCTCGTCAAGAGTCGGAGAGCTTTCGGTCATTTCTGACACCGACACGTCATGCGCATGCGCACTGACGTCGCGTTGGAAAAACTCGAGGTTGGAATTAGCGGGGATTAACGTTTTAACAGGTGTGTGTACCCGTGTGTAACCTGTTATCATTCACTTTATAACCATGAGTTATAGTGACTGACGAGTAATAAAATCTTTGCAGCCTTTTCTTGTCAATAAACTATGAGTGGATCACGTTCCAGTGATTACAAACAATATAAATGGGATGACATACACAAATGGATGCAGGTGTAAGTTTGATAACTAATATTACAAGTTCATATAAAATCAAGAATATTGCTCTTAATGAGCTGCATAAAGAAGTCCACTACTGTCCCGATTTGACTTTTTTTAATCTCAAAATTTTGACTCACAATCTAAATTTTTAGTCTTAAAATTCCAAATGATTAAATACTGGATCATGTATCTCATAGATCTCTTTTATGTAATCCTTCCGACATTCTCTTATTTTTGATGATCTGTTTATAAGTTGTAGTTAAGGCTTTGTGTCTCATTTTTTGTGACATTCTTAACTTTTCCTCTTGATCTTTTCCAGACTGAAATGGGTTTCCAATTCTGTCCACTGTGCACAGATACATTTAACATCTGGAGAACATCTGGAGGAACCTGGAACCTTCACATGAGTAATTTTTCAATATATTCAATATTTATAGTGATAGTTGTTTAATATATTGAAATCCTTTTTGTTGTTGCACTGACTCTTTTGTTTTTGTTTTTTGACATATTTGTCAAAAGTGGATTTATATTGTGCCATAAAGATAATATGTTTTGTTATTTACTTATTCAACTGGGACAAAAATACTGTTTTAAAAGATAAAAAAAGGGTCATGTATCGTTAATAAAATTTGCCATTTGTTCTCTTTTATTACAATCATTGGGGTGAAATGGAGACACACATACAGGAGCTTTGCATAGAGTGGAATTCTGAAAACCGGAGTCGGGTCCTGTCAGAAATGTTCTAGGAAAGACGAGAGTGTGAAGCAACTAATCAATCTTACCAGTGTTCTGCAGCAGAAAAGCCTCGTCATGGAAAACGTCTAACTGACCGTGTGAATGCACATCTTAACTCAAAGCGTTGTTGCCCATGCCACAAATCTGCCCCTCAAGCAAACATGAGGTGATGCTCTGTAGGGATTTGGCAGGAGCCAAAAGTGGGATGTGTTTGTTAGACTGAAATAGAGAGAGCAGGCCTAATGGTTGACTTTGCAAGCCCCAAACCTTTGGTACATTCGGTGCAAAATATATATTTATACACACAACAGGACAGACATACATATACATTTATATACAAAGAGACAAACAGGACTGCACACATGGTACACATACATGTGCTCTCACATTTCACAAAATCAAAACAGCCCTATTGATTCACCACTGATTCATGAGCAATGAACCATAACCATCGCCCTATTACTAAGATAGGCAGACACGCACATGTGAAAGTAACGTTTTTGAAACATGCTGCCCAGATGCTCACCGTCACACCGTCATAAACAAACTGTCGCATTTCACACACATTTCACACAGCTAAGTGACTTAAGCACCCACTTCCTTCACCCTGTTCCCATGATCCTAACACACCAGGTATGACGGCGGCAGGTGAGCACAAGGCTGCACGCCCCAAGTGAGCGCCACAACCAAAGTGACACGAGTTAACCAGCTCCCTCACCCCTTTTTCTGAATGGATAGCAATATCCTCATGCAAAAAAAGCTAGTAAGGACAGTGTGTTGCACTATTTCAGCATGCAATATCGAGCTATAACACAACGCCATCTAGGGGTTTCTGGCCCGGCACAGCTCACAGAGCTGACCGGGAAGATCCCGCATGCAGTATTGGACTGGGTGGGGGGGGGCTGGGATATGAAAGTCTGCCTCCACATCTTGCATCACACGTGGGGCTCTCTAACTCTATTCCAGCCCCCTGTGGTCTAGCTCCAACAGGACTCTGTACAGTAGGTGTAATCTTGCATGCACCCCATAGAAAACGAGTATGTGTGTGTGTTAGTGTGTGTGTGTGTGTGTGTGTGTGAGAGACTGAGTGAAAGGGTCCTCAGGGTTTCGGTCGTGCACTTAAGAGTTACAGAAATGTTTTATCACATGCTTTCAGGACAAAACTATTGTCTGGCATGGACGTGTATGCTTAAACTTCTAAAGCACAATATCCACACAGCCGTAAAGGCCGAAGCTTCCTGACAACATCATCATCATCATCATCATCATCATCACACCTGGTCAGGACATTCAGGAAGGAGGAAAAAACATCACCTGTTCCTTACCCTGAATGAGCCTTAGCAATGACAGCACACCATACTGCCCCCTTGTGGTAACATCTGCTTTGGGAATTTAAACCACAGCTGCTTAACCTTCACCATCTTTGATTTGTGAGACACGTGGGTCTGTTAAAACACCTACAAAGAAATAAAATAGCTTCCCATACTTTCACTTTATGTTCAGGAAAAAACCCAAGAGGCACTAAAAAAGATCCCGACAATGCATCCTGACCAGGCACCCGGGCCTCAACATTGAATGAAGATCATCCCTTCTCCTCCAGAATCCACGTCGAGTTTAACTTCCTTTCCTCTTTGCTTCCAACTTCCTCTTCGGCCTGCTGGAAGTCTTCCTCAGAGGCCGAACCGAGTGCCTGAAGGTTCATACATTCAGTCACTTATTTGGTACATTCATCACTTTCGTAGGGTGGGAGAGGAGGATGTTGTGTGTCATACTTATCGGTTTGTTTGAGAAAAATGCATCTGTTACTCATGATAAATGTGTGGGACAGTTTGAAAGACAGGAACCCTGCGCTTCTATCTGACTGAAGTGTGCCAGTAAGTGTATCTGTGTACTGGAGGGAGTGCATCTGTGGCTCGGTTAAGAAAGTGCACCTACAGCATCAAAGCTAATGCTGCAATACTGTTTACATGTGTGTATGCATGTGTGTGTGTGTGTGTGTGTAGATCCTGGGTGTCCTTGAATGCAAGGGCTGCATGTCTCAGATGTGTCTTTATCTTTTTAAACTCATGTTCGAGCTGTAATGTCGCAGTATTGAAGGTAACAGTCCTGACCAGCACCTGCCGTCGTCGTCACGTTGAGTCTGTAACACTTTCCATTAAAGTCACTGACGATTCGTAACTTGTCCAGCTTATTCAGGAATCAAAACTGCAAAAAACAAGTGTATTTTTTTTTTTTTACAAAACAACTTGTTTTATGCAGTTTGTGTACGTTTTTAACCGTTTGAGTGCGTATTTGTGCACACTGGTGTGTCCCCGCCTCTCAGACAGGGAAGGAGGACCAGCCGTCATCCAGCTGTGTGTCTAAGATGTCACATCTTTCCCTGCTGATAAACAAACAAAAAAAAGTCTTGAGGGGGGGGGAAACACTGGTGTGCACCATCTTTAAAAACAAAATGTTCCATGTTTTGTGTGTGTTTTGTGCAACGGTGATTAGTGTGTGTGTGATTTACAGTTCATCACGTTGCAGCCCCAGTGCAGATAGGACACAGTTTAGAGGTCCAGAGAGGGAGAGAAGGGAGCTTAGTGTTTCTTTGAGCAGCTGTCTCTGAGGTGCAGGTTGGAGGAGGAGGAGGAGGAGGAGGTGCTAGAAATCCAGTAAACAAGGCCATCAACTGAAGAGATAAAGCACACATGTGGCTCAACGAACAAAGGTTACCATGAAAACAAGAAATTGTACTGTACAGCTTTTCAAACCGTCCTCCGATTCTCCGCCTTTCTTCCAGAAGATGTTCGCTTGATCGGCCTCCGTCGGATACGTGAGAAGAAAGGCAGAGAATCGGAACGAAGCCTGCGTGCTGAGTGATGAAAAGCCAGTCGGAAAAAACACAGCGGAGTTATCCACGGGGAGGGGGAGGGGGTGTTAGTTGCCTTTTGAGGATTCTAGTTTTATTTTGAATGTCTCTCCTTTAGTGAGAAAGGTGGACTTCCAGACGGTTCTCTCTCCGAAATTAAGCTCGGCTGTGAGCTGACGTGAGGTCACTCCAAACCGAACGTGCTGGTTTCCTCCACAGCGGTGACCAGCTTCTCGTAGAGCATGGAGAAGGAGGGGTAAGGAGGGAGGTCCAGGCGATTAAAGCAAGTGTGAGCCCTGTGGAGACACACACAGCAAAACAAAAAAAATTAGCAGGTGATAATCAGGACAACTCATCTGTGACAAATCAGTGTTAGAATATATTAAAAGAGAAATATTTGATCTTTTCTTTGCAGTGTTTTTTAATGCAGGAGCCACATCCCTCAAATTAATGAGCACATTCAGACAGGAAGTTTTGCATTTGTGCACATTAAGGCAATCATTCCCACCTGTTTTAATCTTTTTAATCTTTTGTGCAGTCCCTTTAAGGCCACACAGTCATCCCACTGGACATCCTACCTGGGTAAGGAGGTGATTTTTCCCCATTTCTCCACACAGAATCTGCGGGGTCCATTACTGCCCCGTAGGGAGGCAAATCCCTCATAAGGAATACTGGAGGTGCCCGTTACAAACTGGAGAGAAGAGAGCAAGAAAGTCATGAAACCAGAAGAAAACAATGTTATTTAAGACTTTAAATGAATGTAAATACGTCTTTTCTGTTCTGTTTTATAATACAAGTCATCTAACTTAAACTGAGAATTTTTCGAGTTTAATTAAAGCATAAAATTGTGAGCAAATTGCATAAATAACATCTCTCTGCAGTCTCAAACAGAGCCCTGCATTGCCTGCAGTTCTCCTGGCCTCCACAGGGGGGAGCAGCCCGGTGTGCATGTGGTCACCCATGTGCCTTACCTGCAGCAGCCTGAGCCTCTGCTCGTTGTTGAACCTCTCCACAGCTGCCCAGAACCAGCGGATCACTATGTGGTTGTCATGGTAACCTGAGGTGAGGAGGGGGGGATGGGGGGGAGGGTGGTGGACAGGTGATGGTGCGTGAGTCAGGATGGATGAATAACACATAAAGGGCCTCTGTCGCCTCTCCTCCGCCCAGCAGCTCACCCACTCTCCGCTGAGATTTGTGTGTTTTTTTGAATGGACTCTGCTGTTTAATGTTTAATGGCCGGAGCCGGTTTGTCCATCTCAGTCGATTCCTCTATTAAAGAGCTTCACACTGAGTCATGGCAGAATGTCAGTCTCAGTTCTCTCGTCTCCCTGCTGCTGGACGCTTTTCCACTGAACTGGCCAGACCCTCAAACAGCCTTTTAATGGGAGTCTTTATAAACGGTTTGGATGCTGGCACTTGTTCCCACACAAAACAATTAAACAGCAATAACCCAAAGTTTCATGTGCTCATTGTGCAGTACATTACGGTAAATCCCAATACTATTGTTTAAGAGATATGGAAATTATTGTTCAGCGAGTTATTGTACACTAACAGCAGTAACTTGTGGTAGAGGAACATGTTTGCCTTTTCAGATTAATTGAAAGAAAACTAACTTGGATTATTTAAGTTTTGTTTTTTTGAATAATTTGTAAAATCATGTTAGGAAATCATTTGAACTGTTTGCAGTCCGGAGCATTAAACTTCTGCTTATGTCACATTTAAGACTCCATGCTGTAGAAGTAAGTCGCCCCTCTTCATGTCCTCTGATGGACGAGGCTCCGTCATGTTCTGGTTGTACTAGAACATCACGACTCTGTCGCAGTTTAAACTTCCTTTGGAAGAATTTCAAAAGCCTCCATCTGTCCCTCAGCAGCCTCATTATAACACTGTTTGAGGACTTTTTTACTGACTTTTTGAACAGACACTTGAAGCTCATTTAAGGTCAGTATGAAAATATTTCCTGGATGACAAATCTCAGTTTGAGTTAAACTCTAGGAACTCTTCTCTTGATTCACAGAAAAATTTAAAAAATGATGTTTTGCTGCGTATCCTGTCCGTTATGCTGACATATGAGCAAACATAGATTCGATTAAAGGTGTTTTTTCTGCTGTCTCAATGTCATAGATGACATAAAAACATATGATTTTGTCATTTCATCAAATCCTATCATCACTGTTTATTTCTGTGGCATCATTTTGCATCGCTATGTCTGAGTTTTTGCTGAAACCACACCCCTAATATTACAGCTGCATTTAAACCAACTTGAAGAAGCTTATCTACATTTTTTATCACCTCAGGAAGATTCCTGGGTTAGATACTCAGAATTACTGAGAAAAACTTGGAAGCCCTGCTCTGTTCCTGACAGAGGGTTAGTGGTTTCACACTTGCAGCCTCCAGTTGTGGATGAATATGTCACTTGAAGTTATGCCAGTGTTTGCATTTGACTGCGCTTTGCTGTCAGCGTGCCACGAACACTTTCGTCTACATCTCTGCGCCGTTGCCTCGTCGCCTCCCTGCAGCTTTACACACCTCCTCTGTACTCAGTGTTGTTCCTCCAGTCTGCCAGGTCGATCTCTGCAGTGCCTGCAATCACCAGCTCCAGCTCCCTGGCATCGAACACGGACACCAGTCGTACATCCACCACCTAACAAACACACACACACACACACACAAGGTATCACATATGGTGCAGCCTGTTCCTTTATCACCATCTTCCCACAGACCTCGGATTGTTTGAGGGATTTTAGGGAGTTACAGCAGATCCTCACCGTCCAGACGCAGATAAACATTAATGTGGAAAAATCGTTCCCTCAGTTTGTTTACAGTAAACGTTGGATTCGATTTGTTTAGCGAACTTGAAGCCTGTAAACTAAACCGAACACATGAATCCCACAAAGATAATCACAGGCTCTGCCAGACAGCAGACTTAAGTGAAGGCTGAGTTTGAAATATTATTAAAAAAATGAGATAAAACAGAACATGAGCAGCGATCCAAACTACGGTTCATTCAGGGTTCACTCCGTCATGTTCGGTAAGACTGCAGGCGAACAGACCGTCAGCATCCGTCTTCTTAAAGTTCTGAATGGAAACGAGTTCTCACTTAAACGCAAAGAATAAACACACGCACACGTTCGTCCGTCTTTATGTAGAGTGTGAACAGACACATGCTCGGTCCACACAGATGTCTGCTGCTGCTTTAGTTCACTAAAATGCTTCGTCACTTTGCTCTTTTGGCTTGATCACAACTGTTTTCAGCCTTTCTGCCTATAATTCACTGTGACACGAGCGCTTTGCTCGAAGCAGAATCATCCACTAATGAAAATGTCGGATCACCATCACAGTTTGGGTGGATGGATGAAGGCTGAGTCCAAACCTGAAACATGTGGGTCACTTCCTGTCTCTGAGTGCACAGACGGCTGTTTTCCGTCTAACCGGACTGTTAACGGCTGACCCGAATGCTTTGAAGCTTTAACTGTTGCCGTGGTAATCAATGCCAAATCAAGAGGGAAGGAGATGTTGCGTCAGCTGTGCTAAAAGTGGACTTTGACACATTTGCATATTTAGGGAAACACGCTGCTTCTTTGGAGTTCAGCTTAAGTAGATACTGTTTTCCTCTCACAGATGATGGTCATCATCCTCCATTTTCTCATGTGTAACAAAACTGAAGCAAAGTGTAGGCTTCTACACAGTGGAGCTTGGCTCGACGCTCTCAATAATCCCCTCGTTGTCATTCACATCGAGGAAAAAATCCACAGGACCGCTCGTAAAAGTTTAAACAGTTTACTTAAGCAAAACAATAAAAATGTGATAAAGAAAAATATCAAAATTGTGCATTAAGCATCCATCTTATCCAAAAACATTAAGTAGTGAGGTCAAAAAAACGTGTGGCTCCACTCTCACCTTGCCCGACTGAATGAATGACTGACCTCATGGGAGCCTCAATAAAGTAATTAAAGGTGCGCAACATCTTACAAAAACACCAAACTCCCATCCATTACAAATATTACAAAAATTATATCCTTATCCATTTTAAACCATCCAAATGCATTTTAAATGATAAACTAATTACAGTATCATACAAATGAACTGAAAATACC
>JAPZDY010000005.1:22972262-22984211 GCA_029783645.1 Ctenochaetus hawaiiensis | reverse complement strand
CAGCAGAACGATGTGTTTCTGCTCGGACTCTTTAAGCAGCTGTTTAACATACATTCAGGTTTACAAACATGTAAAATTGAGTGTTTGTAACATGATATTTAATGTAAGGTTCCAATGACAGATTAGTTTGATGGCAAGAGATAAGTCACCTTTAATTTTAAAAAACACTCATTTCATTAATAAGTTAATAATAACAAATTATCATTAAAAAAATCATTATCATTATCAAAATAATTAATAAGAACAAATATTACCTGATTCCAGTCTGTCAAGCACGAGCCTTCAGTTTCTCTGCTTTAGATCTGTGTAACCTGTGAGTTTTAGTCTGATGGTTGCATAAATGTACAATTTGAAGTGGTTGGTTTTCCTCTGGAAAACTGTGATGGACATTTTTTCACAGTTTTGACTCATTTTAATGACTTAACTGCAGGCATGAATTATAATTTTATCAAATTCTTTAATTTAAAATTTCAACCAAATGCTGTCAAATTGACTAACATACTGAGTCCACTAGCTGCCAGCTTGTTTACTGTCTTAAAGGAGTACTTAGTTATTTTAGTACTACTATTGAGTACTACTCCCCATGACAGGTGATCTGATCTTTATGAATCACCTTACGTGATGTATTATGTTGTTTATAAGTTGGATCATGGATGCATTAACTTGACATCAGACTGTGTGTGCAGATATGAATCAGAATAAATTCTCCTCACTTAAACCTAATAATTAAATTCCAGCGCAGACCGGCCGTGCTGAAAGGAGTCCCCCTCGGATCCTGCCTGGAAAAGTGGACGGTTGAGTATCTTGGACAGAAAGGAGGGGACAAGGAAGTGAAGATCCATGTGTCGAGTGTGCCGCAGATGGACTTCCTTCACAAGAACTTTGTGTACAAGTGAGATCTCTTACACAAACACACACACACACAAATCATTTCTGTCTCTGCATATTTATAAACTCCACCTTTTTTAATCCCAGGACTCTGCCTTTCAATGAATTTGTGAAAAGAGCGTCTGAGAGAAAACACTCAGAGTTCTTCCTGTCTGAGGTAAGGATCATTAAATAAACATATGATGTAAATGTATATTTAATATCTTTAAATGACACAAATTTATTGGTCTCTTTTTAGGATGAGAGCTATTATCTCCGCTCACTTGGAGAGGACGTACGAAAGGTACTAAGATGACTCTGGAATCTGTGAAGATATGTCAGTTTTTTGTCTTTTAGTTTCTGCTCTCACTAAATGTCTTCAGTCTGAAGTCACAGAGGACTTTGAATGTCTCTCCCCTGCAGGAACCTGCTGATCTGAGCAAACAGTTTCCAGACTTGGCCGAGGATTTTCACATCCCAGAGTTCTTTGCACCTGATCAGTTTTTCTCCAGTGTCTTCCGCATCAGCTCCTGTGGTCTGCAGCTGTGGACGCACTACGACGTGAGTGTTGTGTGTTTGTTCAGTTTGTCCTCTTTATTGTCGCCTGTCTGTCTCTTTGAATGAAAGGTGATTGGTGCTGCAGTGCCTCAGAAACTTGGAGCCAAAGGAAATAATGTTTTTTGTGGTTAAATGAATAAACTCTCCCTCTCTTGCTCTGCGGGGTGGATTATTTCAGGTGATGGATAACCTGCTGGCTCAGGTGACGGGGATGAAGAAGGTTGTTCTCTTCAGCCCCCAGGATGCATTGCACCTCTACCTGTCCGGTAAGTGATTATGGATGCAAATGGCTGCTTGTTTGAGCTCTCAGAATATACTAGATCAGTCTGAAAATGTTTTTAATAATTTAGTTTGATGTTAAAATGCCTCTTTCATTGAAATTCAACTCATCAGGAGATAAATCAGAGGTCCTGGACATCGTCTCACCAGATCTAAAGCGGTTTCCTGAGTTTGTGAAGGCAAAAAGATACGAATGTGTGCTGGAACCTGGAGATCTGCTTTTTATTCCTGGTAAGACAAACATGTTCACTTTAACCTCTTCTTCCTGCAACCAAACCTGCAGATACTTTATCAAACTAACACGTCCTTTTTTTCCTATGTAACCCTTAAACAAAATTCAGGGAACTGTAGCAGAAAAATCAAAATGAAAGTTTATCTTAATGCTGATTCAACACATTGCTTGCTGCTGTATTACATAACGGGCTACAAGAAATAGAATTAAATTAAATTAAAACTGTTTCTCAGATACAAAAGACTTAACTTCATCTACTGTCCTCGTCTCCTTCAGCTCTGTGGTTCCACAACACGACGGCACTGCAGTTCGGTGTCGGTGTAAACGTGTTCTGGCGCCACCTACCTGCTGACAGCTACGACAAAAAGGACCCTTATGGAAATAAAGACCCTGTGGCTGCAACCCGAGCACTTCAGGCGCTTGAGAGAGCGCTCCACACTCTGGATGAACTTCCAGCAGATTATCGGGACTTTTACGGGCGCCGTATGATACAGCGCATCCAAAAGAGGACGTACTGTGACAATCTGTCGAGCACAACTGGACAGCAGGACTCCTGACACTTCCTGCAGTGAATTCATCAAATCTGGATTAGTGTCCGGAGAAAAGTGGAGTGACTAATAAAACAAACCTGTGTTGCACTTATGTTGTTTACTTTGATTGAAACAGAGTGTGTAAAAGTTTGAATGAACTTGTTTTGAAGTTAAAGCAATAAAACATCACTTGGCTGATTTCTATGAGAGGGATTAACCATATTTTCTCTTTTTTTTTTGAATACATCAGCAAATATAAAACACAGTATGGTTTGAACTTTTATTGCACAAAGGTTGCAGTTCTTATTGTCTCCTTACAAACATTTTAAAGCTTTGTAAACAGTGAAGCAGCATCTCCCCAGTGTGTTCAGTATCTCCTGCTAACACCGCTTTGAGTCCCTGTCGTCACATTTCTCCAGTAAGTCTCAGCATGAAGTGTGTGAGCGAGAGCCAACCAGTGACTGACTACACGAAGCAGGAAGAAGCTCAGAGCTGTGACTGGATCGCAGTAGAGGGGCGTTCACTTGCCGTGGGTCAAACTGTTCAGCGTTCAACAACCTGCATCGGGCTGCTGGCTACGTAAAGGAACTACGACTGAAAGCTGGTGACTTTTTCTTGTCTGTGACGATAACACTGCGTCGTGGGCGCTCCGTGGAAACTGCCGATCCTGCAATCCTTTTAGTCTGCAAACAGGTTCTTGTTCAGTTTGACCACAAGTGGCAAACACACCCAAACACTTATATTTTTTTAAAAACAGTTTGGCTTTGGAGGCAAATGAGGAAAAAAAAAAAAGGACAGGTGAAGAAAATACACTTAATTTTGCTCTTTCATTCACAACACACACAAAGCACTCATGTCTTCCCAGCAGTGAGGGGTTTACAGTCTTGAGCCGTGGACACCGGAGCTGCTCACTGCACTGCGGTTTGTCTTTTCACGAATTTCTCTGTCCTCCACGTGAGCAAGGCGAGTGAATATTCTTGACGAGAGGCAGCAGAAAGAGGGCAGTGCTACGTTTTATTCTCCCCTTACACCGGACAACAGGTAAGTCTTCAGTCCTGGGACCGTCTGTGTGGCTCGTTCCCCTCTTCAGCAGAGCAGCGCAGAGGTTCGGTCACAGTCGTGAGGTTCACAAACATCCGCTTCCTCACGTCATGAACGCTACGGAGAAGTCTCATCATACAGAGCACAGACAGAAATGGCACATCGCTTGTTGGTGATCTCTAGTTTGTAGATATGATAACTAAAGCTTGTTTTTTTTTTTGTTTTTTAACATTTTCTTAAGGTTGCTATCAGGCAGATTGAAGAGAAACCCAAAAACGCAGGTTGACTCTTTTCCAAGTGATCAGCAGGGTTTCGATGTGCGGCGGCGTCTCTATGGAGTCTGAGCCATGCCACGACTCGTCTTCATCTTCTCCAGTCTTTTAGAAAGGTGGCTGTTGTTTGACTCGAGCTCGTCCACCTTGTCCAGCGCTGATCGCAGCTATGCGGTCAAACAAGGAAAGAGATTACACTGCAGTTAAAACACAGCCTTTCAATCAGATTAGCTTGTCATTTTTGCGTGATAAGAAAACGTTTCTCTACCTCTCGCTGTAGTTTCCGCTTCTCTGCCTTCAGCTCGTCCTCCACTTTCTCTGCGTTTTCTGCTGCAGACTTGTAGCGCGTCACCTGACCTTCAAGTCTGGTCACCTGGACACCAAAAAGTTTTTTAAAAAGACTTCTCAAGAGAGGACACTGTCATGTTTCTAGGTTTGTTCTGAATTCACTGTTTTTTCTCAGCTTACATTTTGTTCCAAAGCAGTGACTTCCTGCTCGGCCTTCGCAAGTTTAAACTTCAAGTCGCTTATTTGTCTGTTTGAATCTCCTGGAAAAGATTTCACAGAAAGCAAAATATTCTTGACTTGTGGGGACAATAAAGTAGAAAATGAAACTACTGGCCTGTTTTATTACACATTCATACTTACTCTGTAGTTCTAATATGTTGGGATCAGTGCCGTTCTCAAGAATCTCCCCCTCTGGGCTCGAGTTGTTCTCTGTGCCGTTCCTCTGCATCTTCAGCTCCAGCTGGGCCTTTAGTTTCTTTACCTGTAGGTGGAGCCGTAACACATCAGCTGACAAACCGTCCACTCAGCGAACAACAGGTTACAGCTCGCATTCACATGGTCTCATTTTAAGGAATATTTTTATGCAATTTTCAAACCAGACCGACAACTTGATTTTCCATCTCTTGCAAATGTCTGAAGTTTTTCTGTTCCTCAGACTGGAGGAAGTTTTTCCAGATCTATTTTCAGCTGCAGATTATTGCACATTTGGTGCTGATATGACCAAAATAAACTGGGTCTGACTGCAGTAAAAATGTCTCCTTGGTGTTTGTAAGCTTTGTCTTAAATTTTAACATTGAATTTTCACAAAAGTAGAACACAGTCTCAGATAACAGCCGAATCAGCGACTCACCTGCTCTATCATTTTTTCACGCTCGTCCACCAGTTTCCTCAGGCGAATCTCTACAAGGTAAAGCACATGTTTAAAACGGCAACGTCTCATTTGATTCATCAATAACTCAAATTTAATGTTATGCATCAAAAGGCCACAATATAAAACCAGTTCAGACTGAAAATAACCATCAATGCTACAAGTGCACTTTTTAAAAAGAAAAAAATAAGTTAACATACCAGGGGTGGGAGGTGCCAAGGAGATGGTGGGAGGGGGGCTGGGTCGGGGTGGGAGGATGATGCATGCAACAGAGCAGGCATCCACAGGGGAGTGATGGAGTGCACAGTGAGGGGGAGGGGGAGGTTAGCATGCACGAACTGTGGAGGAGAGACTCAGCGCAGGAAGACACGGCTGGTAGATTAACATTCACACAACAAACTGCCTTTAAGATGTGAAAATATCTGATGTAAACGTCTCCCAGGAAATTTTATTACGTTAAAAAAATGCATTTGGATCGACATTTCAAACTGTTAACAGCAGGGCATTTATTCGCTTTTCATCGGACAAACCATATTCATCTTTTCCATTAAGTGCAACAAAACAAATAGATACACTTATTGCACATTTTCTGTGCTTCAGGATTCAGACTCCTCATTTAAATCAAACCAAAATCTTTTTAATCACTGAGAAATTAACAGGGTTTCCACACATTTTTCCTTTTTACCATCAACAGTACAGCTTGAACATGTAAAAGCCATTGTTCAACAGTCTAAAGGAGAATGAACATTAACCTTTTTTTTATTGTGCACCTTTGAAATGAATACAGTAATAAATTCCTGTAACGTTTAATTAAAGAGACGTTACGATATCATCCGTGAAACATCACAAGCATGGAGATAAATATGCATCAGTAACAAAATATCACAAGTGCAGCATCGTCCAACAGTAAAGTCCACTGTTACCAAACCAGTTTACATTCTCAGCTTCCCACAGATTTTCATTCTGCACAAACAGTCATCATGACGACTGAATTTGGAATGTTTAAAGGATTAATTAGAATATACATACTTACACCAGTATTCATTAGGAAAGAATCAAAGTGCTTTGAGGTTCTGCACAAACTTATTACACCACTTTGTAAACAGCGAAGCAAAGATATTTGATGTTTAAACCACCTGTAAGCTAAGACATTTTACACTCCTCCTTTCCTTTGGCTTTGCCTTTCTTGCCGTTCTTCTTCCCGTCTGCCCTCGTCTGCGGTGGCTCTTTATTGCCGACCGCTTGGTCCGAACTCTTTGGTAAAACCAAATCTCCCCCCTGCGACTCGTTCTTGACGACATCTGAGCCTTCATCTGCAGGTAGAGATGCTGCCTGGTTGATGTTCTCTGCAACATCTCCCATCTCTTCAACTGTTAAAACTTTTCCTTCCTCAGTAACAACTACTTCTTCTTTAGACACGTTTTCCTGCTTTTCACAAACATTTTCCCTCTTTTCAGAAGAAGCCTCCTCATTAGAAATAGTATCTGTCACTTCATCTAGTGTATCTACCTGGTTTACCTCATCGGTTGTACACCTCTCATTGTTTTCACCTGGTTCATGTCCATTTGACTCAGTGTTACTTTGGCACAATCCTGAACCACCACCGATCCCTTCATCAGATGTGACCTCAACTCCCTCCTCGACCTCTTCCTCTTTTGGATCGTTTGGGAGATTTGTAGCTAAAGCCACCTCCACGTCCATGTCCTCAAAATCAAAAGACTGTCCTTCCTCATCTTCTTCGTCCTCCTCATCACTGGCCTGCACGGTTGGTTGAGAAGAATCGTTATCCTCAGGTTCGTCTCTGCTGGACTCATGAAACTGCTCCTCCACAGGAAGATGCGTCTCACTTTGTTGATCATTTTGACCGTTTTTATGTTCTTGATCTTCTGCTACAGCTGATTCCTCTGTGATGTCCTCCTGTTCGACACAGGATCCAGTTTCAGTGCTTTCTTTTGGAGAGTCTGGTTCATTTAAGACCTCAATGGGTTTGATCACCTCTGTTTCCAAAGACCCTTCAACTTTTGATTCAGCAGTCTGATGCTCACAATTTAATGTCTGGCTTTCTTCTTCATCCCGTTGTTCAGCCTGTGTTTCGGCCTCCAACAGACTCTTTTCAGTGTCAACTGCATCAGTGTTTTCTGTTAATGATCCACCGTCAAAACCGACTTTTTCTTCTGCATGTGAGGAGATTTCAGGCTCAACTAATCCTTCAGGTTCCTCAGAGTCTCCATTCTGCTCCTCCTTTTCCTCCTCATCATGACTGGGTGAAATGACACCAGAAGAAAAGGCTTCTTGTTCAGTTTCCACCACTGGCTCCTCATCATCTCTGACTGGCTCAGTTGTCTCCTCTGGATCTTTGTCAGAAACTCGATCAGGAGTGTCGTCGCTGCCCGAGTTCACGGCTGCAGAAAGCTCTGAAGGATCTGAGCCAGATAAGTTCTTGAGATGGTCAATGACATCATCCGTAGAGGATGGAGATGCTGGTGTTGTATCTTTACTTTCAGACTGGATTATGGCATCAGATTCATCATTAGCAATGTCACCATTGCTTGGAACTTGTGACTCAACCTCAGTGACGTCCTCGCTGTTTGTTTCAGAGGTTTCAGGGTCGTTAGATGTGCACTCAGACTTCATCTCCTCCACATCTTCATCCTTCGCACCATCAACAGCTTCTGACTCAGTATGGCCGACACCTCCATTGGTTGAGATGTTTGCTCCACTTTCAGAGATATCTTCACTGACTGTACACTCTCTGTCAGGATTATCAGAGCCGTCATCATCTTTGGAGTCGTCAATGAGCTCAGGAGTAACGATGCTGACCTCAGGAACAGAACTTTTTATAGACTCCACTTCTTCTACCTTCTCTGTCTCCAGAGTTCGGTCACGGTCTTGCTCATCATCATTATTTGGATCTGTTCTGGGTTCCTTGAGAGTTTCAACCTGAGAAGAACTTTCAGTGGAAACCACAACCTCTGCACCTTCTACTGGTTCTGTTTCCAAACTTTGTTCCTTGTTTTGATTATCTGTTAAATGATCCACACTTGTTTCCTTTTGAGTTTCAATGTTAGAAAATGTTTCAGAAGAAGTTGTGGTTTCAACTTCTTCTGCATTGCCTGTTTCTAAAGTTTGTTCTTTGTCCTGTTTGTCCTTCTCATTTTTATCTTGTTCCACTTTTGATTCCTTGAGGTTTTCGATGACAGAACCATCAACATCAGGTTCTGTCGTCGTCTCTTTAACGCTTGTTGCTGATTCAACGTCTTTTCCTGTTTTTTCCTTTTCTTTCTTGCCTCCATCTTTTTGTTGGTTCTTATCCTCGTTTGCTCCTCCTTTCTTTTTACCTTTCCTCTTCTTTCTCTTCTTTTTTCCTGAAGCAGAAGCCTGAGGTTGAGTTTTGCTCAATGTTTCTTCCTCCTCATCGTTCTCTGCCTCTCCGACGTTCTCAGGCTCTTGTTGAGGTTCGGTGTTCGACACAGTTCGGACGGATTCATCAGGTAAACTTTCTGTCACAACAGATTCTTGTTGAGTAGCTGAATCTGTTTCCTTTGAATTACTTTCAGCATCTTCTTCCTGTTTGTTTTCTTGCTCTTCCAAAATGTTCTTACTTGACTCTGTAATGTCATTACTGTTCGAGTCGACACCGCCGCTCTTCGTTTCAGTCTCTCCTGAATCTGGGTTACTTGTTTCTCCTGAATCTGCCTCCTCAGGCTTTTCTGCTTCAGGAACATTGTTTTCAGAACTTGTTTCAATCCCCTGAGATCCAGGACTGTGATCGGTTTCATCTTTGGCTTCTGTGACTGAATCATCATTAATGTGAACACTGAAGTCCCTGCTGAGACAACTTTCTTGAACATTGTCTCCTTCAGCAGCCGAGCTTGTTCGTTGTTCTTCTGTTGGCTTTTCTTCATGAGCTGTTTCCACCGTGGACACATCGAGGACATCACAGATCGAGTCAGAGCTCAAGTGATTCTCTTTGGCTTCCTCAAACATTTCTCGATGCCGTTCTGGATCCACCTCTTCCTCTCCACTACTTCTCAACTGAGTTTCTTCCGTGATGCCTGAGAGATCATGAAGAGTACACGATGATGGATGGCCAGAAAAAAATGTTGACTTTAAGACATGATTTTTTTCAAAAATGAAATCTTCATGTGGAAGCGCATCAGCAGAAGTCAAGGTAAGGCAGAACACCTGATTCATTCAGTGGTCAGAAAGAGAAGCACAGAGGCAAGATGGCCAAGAGCAAGAAGAAGAGCAAAGATGAAGAAGAAAAAAAGGCAGGAGAGACACCAAAATGAAGTTCCTGATCCCCGAAACATCAACGTGTCAAGAGAAGGAGCCCAAAGGCGACAGCTCAAAGGTTTACATCACAATGCAGACATTAAAAATTATCTGATTTATTCTATCAACTGCAGAGACCCGTCAGCATTTACAAACCAGCACCTCCTGCATCAATGCAGTTAGTTGTGATTCATGAATTAGATGAAATGATGAAAAAATTGCAAGAGGAGCATCATAAAAGCTAAAACGTTAGTAGTAAAGACAAAGCAAAGTGTGAGGAACCTCAGTGTTTTAGCGAGATGTTGAATGAAGGTTAAGTCTGGTGTTTCTTTCTATTTGTCTTGACGTAAATAAATAAAAACCAGAACTAAGTATAAACACAACTGTCTGTTCTTTCTTTATTGTCTAAATTTCCACCCCTGTGTGAGGAACTCAGCCACAGTCACAAGCCGGATTTTTTAAAAACTGAGCACAAATACATAAATAACATATTTTGATTGTCCTAAACCAGCAAGACGCTGCAGTCTTAAACAAAAATGATTAAAAAAAGCATTTAAAGTAGCCTTGTTAGGGACTTTTTTAGGCACGTTTGTTATAATAATGAGTATCTATAGCAATATATTCACTGAATTTGATCAAAATTAATAGAAAATTGTTGACAAAACAGTCTTAACACAAAGTCAATTTAGTATTTAAGAAGTTACAGATTCTTCTTCAGCAGATAACTTGTTTCAAAGTTAAAACTTCCATCACTTTGAGCACTTCAAGGGTCTAAAAGCTGAGGTTGTGAGCTACGAGAACTGAAGTCACAGTGAGGTTTTCTCGTCAGCTTGTGTTCAAAAGTTACAGGATTAACTTTCAGTCTCAGGAAGATAAAGAATATCACCAGACTTATCCTTTCAGGTCAGTGCAAATCACAGCTAAATGAAGTCTTGCCATGAAGCGTTACACTGGAACTGAAGCGTTCACTCCAGAATTAGACATCAAACATCTGTCATCTCTTTATTTCCTGTTTTCCTTCAAAACTCTGATGCATTTTGGAATGAAACACTTCAGACTGTTTTACGCCAAGCCATGCAGTAAAAGGTTTTTATGGCGCAGTGTGTTTTACCGAGCAGGCTGTTCCCCTCCGTCGGGGGTGTTTGTGCATCCGGAGCCGGTTGGGAAGCAGCGTCTGCACTCGGAGACCCGACAGCTTCTGCCTCACCGATGTCTCCATTGATGTTCAGATCAGGTCCCAAAACTATTCCATGTTTCTGGACAAAATAAAAGGTTAAACATTAGCACCACAAATAAGAAAATAAGCTGCTTAGAAAACACGGTGAATCTGGTTTTGGTGAAAAATGACGACACGTAATGAAATGAAAAGTCATTTAAATGCACATTTTCAAACTAGAACGGCCGGCGTGTGCAACCAAAAAACATTAAATTTGCTATTTAAAACCATTTCTGTTCAAACTTTAATAGTTTATGTTATAAAAAACTTTGAAGTGATGCAATTACAAGCATTAAAGGTATAGTGAGAAGGATATATGGGAGGTTTGTTTGTAGAATATGGCAGAAATGGAATATAACATTCACAAGTATATGGATGCACTGACAGAAGAACAAATGTAACAGTGAAGACATAAAAGTCTGCAGCCATCGCTGTCACTCCCAAAAATAAAAGCTTTAAATGACAAACATATTTTGGCCTCATATCTTCTTCATCAGCACTTTGTTTTCATTCCGAAAAGTTTCGCAGCAGGCTGAGACGGACGTTCACACACTGACTGAATACCTTCAGGATGTCTTTCAGCTTCACCGCTTCTTCTCTGAGCTCATCTCGCTCGATGCGGATCGCATCTGTGTACTCTTTCTGTCGCTCTAAGGCCTGAGCGGCGCCCCCAAGTGGCAGAGTGTGAAAGAAGTGACAAGAAAAAAGTGTACAAGAGACGGAAAAGAAGTGAGAGTAAAAAAAATGTCTTTCAGTTTCATGCAAAGGAGACACAGAATTCATGTCATTGAAAGTAAAAGCTGAACTTCACAGAGTTGATAAAACACTTCAGGACCAGGGCTCGTAGGCCGTACCGCAATTTTTTTATCCTTCCACTCCACCGTTTCCTGCAGGTCAGATATCTCTCTAACAAAACCCTCCTGTTTGATACGCAGCGAACGGATCTCCTAAACAGCAGGGAGAGGAAATACAGTTTGAGATGTAGAGAGAGAGAGCATGCATATGCACAGTGTGAACAGAGAAAAGAGAAGCTGTGAATGCAACATGCAGCCCTTCAGATTAAACAACTGCATGAAAGGCAGCAGTTTTTCTTTTTGATCCACAGGAGGCGCCGTTTCTGTACCTGATTTGTGACACACATTCACACTGGAGAGCAAATACTCACATTTAGCAGCTCTTCACTTTGTTTTAGCGTCTCTTTCATTTCATTGAACTGGAACTGAAGCACACTGTGGGCGTGTTTCTCCCGCTCGAATTCCTGCGAGCAACATAAAGAAACTTATCACCTGTTTGACTCTCGCACACAGAAACATGACAGGAAAGATACTTCCATCACTGTAAAGTGTCATTCTGAGAACCATGTTAAATGCATTATCCAGTCCCTCCAGGATTTCGCAGGTGTTTTTCAAGATTGTTGCAGCCTAAAATGCCTGAATTCACGGCAGATTTTCTAAAAAATTGCGATGTAAGTTGCGATGTTTTAAGTGTATTTGTTGCGATGAAATTGCGGGAGACAGTGAAAA
>JAPZDY010000005.1:22887003-22899096 GCA_029783645.1 Ctenochaetus hawaiiensis | reverse complement strand
AATTCCTGGAGGGACTGTCTAAAGAAGCATTAAATGATATTTTGGGAACTTGGAAGAAGTTTAAATGACACAGAACCATATAAGCATTTTTTTTTGTCATCTTATCAATGTAATCAAATACTTTCTTTTCTTTTGGTTCTGTTCTGGTCTGAAACATCTGAAAATATCTGCCTGGTGCAGCTGGAAGTGCAGTGGCTTCATAGCTTTGCACTGGCTTGCTAACCCCTAATATTTCACGTATCCTGTAGTTTATTTCATACAAAGTGCTTTTGCTGCATCTGTAAATGTGAAAACATTCATGTGCAGCAGAGGATTCTTCCATCTGCGGCATTAAAACGGTGTTATGAAAGATCATAAAGAGGATCTGGGTTTGTTCGACTCATTTATGCTCATGAGAACAGACACGCACACATGTGTGACACGATAAACTGGTTTCACACTTTTTCACTGCGAGCTGTAAACAACACTGGATTCAAACATTTCAGAGAACATTTGCAAATGTTTAATTAGGAAGAAAATGTTTTCACCATGTGTGAAAAATAGCTGTTTTTGTTGAGAAGAGAAGTCTTTAGGTCTCCTTTAAGGTGCAAGCTTTTTTCGCATAAAGCTACGTGAGAAAACTGCATGGCAGATTTTAAAAAGATAAATCACTGCAATGTTGAGATTTGTCTTAAATGATACAGTTTTCTCTTTCCCCTCCTTTTTTTCTTGATAAAAAAGTAAAGGCTGCAAAAATAAGCTTTACATAACTAAGCTGATGTTACTTTATATGTTTAAAAGGAGGTTTTTCAGAGTTACAGACTAAATTATTTCCTCAAAATCCTCATTTTTATTCAGTATTTGATTCAAAGCAGACACTGCAGAGTATTTGCTTAACAAGGCTCGAGAACCCTGGTGCAGCAGCCAGATGTTCACTTAGACACAGACGGCATGAGGACCGAAGTAAGTGAGCTTTCCCATACATGGAGATCATCTCACCATGTCCGTCGAGACAAATTAAATCTTCTCTTGTTTATATGAACTTACTGTGTCAGACATCTTTAACCGAGTTAGAGCTGGCATGTTTATATCTCGAACTCTCATCTTCACGTCATAATCTTGTTTTCTCTTCTTCACCTCTCGAATCAGTTCCAGCGTCTGACGAGTTAGCTTTTGTTTCATGAGACCTCTGAGGGTCAGAATGAGGAAGAAATAAAGAGGGTGAAGCTGACACACAAGCACGCAGACGTTTAGAGCTAAAACATGATCCTTAACAGAAAAAGAGGCAGCAGCTGCATGTTAGCTTTGTAGATAAGTTTTCATCAAGTGTCTGACAATTTTCAAACAGCCTATTTAGATAAACTCTAATGGAGGAAATGCATTACCTGCGCTTGACTGCAACAAAAGCAGGCAGGCAGGTTTCTGAGGGAAACATCTGACTGAACAGCTGATAAATTCTCCACTATGTTCGACTGTTTATTTCAAACATGTTAGCAAACAGGTATGAGTGGATTCATCATGTGAGAGACCTTTTTTTTACATTACACACAGTCATTTGAACCAATTATGCTTCACTTACAACAGGAAGTGATTACAAAGTCTTTTTGGTACTATGCTTCACAGATTTCACACACATTCGACACTTCTCAGGGTAACCATGTTTAATTTTCTTCATGTAAAATCAGGTGAGGATTTGAAAAATCTTTACTAAAACTAAAGTTTTTAACTCATCTCCACATATAAAAAACTAGTCGAGGAAATTTTTGACAAGAAACTCTAAAAAAAAAGCAAAACACTTTATAAATGATGTGACTTCTTTGTTGTTTTGGTGGACTAAGTAGAGCGAAACGAAGTCTAAACTCTTGCCAAAATAAGTTATTGTGTTTTATAATCCGCCATGTGCGCTTTTACAAGGTTCCAGTGTGACAGTTTTATATGTAAACCACATGAAGATCTGTACCTTTTTATAGATCGCAGAGGCCGTGCATGAAAACAACAGTTGCCTGAGCAGCAAACAACATCTCATTTGAAAAGAAAACAAACAGCTGAAGAAGAAACCTTGGCAGGAACAACAGCCAAAGTGAGGCTGCAGAGCGACAGCGGATTCCTGCATCTGTGAAGGAAACACAAACAAACCTGCTCCTCGAGAACTCAGATCTCTCCTCCACTTGACCAAAGTCACACTCCCTCTATCTACTGCCTCACTGGGGAAATTCAGAAGAAAAAAGTGGGAAAAGTTCCAGCGGCGATGCCAGAAAATAAAGGTTAAAGGAATCTTTTTATCATGCTCGAGTCTCACAGTGAAAAATAAAGGAAAATAAAGCAGCAAATCATTCGAATGAGTCAAGAAGTGTTTAAAGTCTGGAACATTTAGAAGTATCATCTCAAGTATTTTAATCCTGGAGATCATTACGTTGTTGAATAAGAGGGAAATCAATCTTTTGGAGATTAACATCTTAGAAAAATAGTCTATTTTACTCTCAGAAACAGAGTCATCATATTAAAATAAACCCTACGTCTGCAATCTCACACAGGTGTTTTCAATCCCTCTGGCTGATTAGATCTCCACTCAGGTGGAAGTCAGGTGCAGCTGCGTGGAAACTGTGATGTTAGCGAGCTTTATGTAAGGAGATGTAAATCCACTACACATGTAAATGCATTCATGCCCTCACACACACAATCCTGCAGTGGAAACGACCGTGTGGGTCGACTGTGGGTGTGGATTTGCTTAAAAAAGAGTTAGAACTTGGAGCCGGATCACCAGCCGCCGCCTCCCCAGACGCACCGGGGGCTCCAGAGGATCATTTGATTTGATCATTTGCAAATGTGTTTGGTAACACACTCTTAGGCACCGTATTAAAACGAAAGGAGAAGAACTTTTAAGCTTTTCCAGCCGTTTTATCAAACCTTGGCGCTCTGTCTCGAAGGGAAGCTCCAAGTCCAATTCTAGTTTTAATGCCTTCATCATGTCACTTTTCATTATGAGTATGAGGTTTCTGTTCTTAAATAAACAGCTCACACACACACACGGGGCACTTATGCAGGTATTCCAGGATTTTCAGGCCAAATATAATGAAGCTCATCTGTGATGACAAAATCTGAGGAGTTGCTGACGTGTGATTGGTGTCAGTAAGCCCAAAGTTTGCTTTATGGCCTTTTAAGGGGACGATCTTGTCCTGATTGCAAGTTTAAGGGAATAATTGAGGTAAAATAAACAGTAACTTGTAGAAGATCTTGTATTTAACTGGGTTTGTAGGCCATTAAAGACATTAATTACAGATTAGAGATGCAGGTCTTAATCCAGCTTTAATGATGTGCCACTGAACGTTTTCTTCAGTTGTTTCCTCACAGGACTGCTACTGCTGCTGCTGTGCAGATGTGATCTCACATCCAGGGAAAAGGAGGAAATTCCCCCTAAACTCCTTCCTCCCACCGCCTGATATCCAAACCATACATCAGCCGCTGTTGCCAAGGAGACATGTGAGCGGCGACTGAGGAGCGAATGACTGAATCGTCTGCTGGTGATGCTCAACTCAACAAAGTTTGGAGCTGAGGACAAAACTCCATTTCTGCTCAGTTTTTTGCTAAATTTAAACCAAACAAGATCAGTCATCCTCCCTCAATAAAGAAGAAACCCAATTATTAACCAATTATGTGCCATTACCGGCTTTGAAGACAGGATATGTGATTAGTGGCTGAATGTGATAAATGAGGCGTCCCGTGTTGTTCACACAGACTCGATAATGTGATAATATGAGAGAAATGAACCAGAACACTGTTTTTATTCAAATGTTCTGAGTCTGAAACTGACCTACATTTTAATGACACGTTTAACTTTTAAAAGCTGAAATCAAATTATTGCTTCCACAGAAGCCGACTTCATACGAAGTTTAAATACCACTAATAACTAAGCGTGCTAGTACAGTCGTATGATTAGATTTACGATGCAAAATTCACTGAAATGTGGATTGAAAGAACAAAAATAAAAACTATCAAAGCCCCAATTCAAACAGAAAACAAATAAAATGACTGAAAAGAACTGCAAACTGCACGAGACAAAGCTAAAATATTGTTTTTAAAATAAAAGAGACATTTTCAAAAGAATAATCTGAAAAACAGAAAAATATCATAAGCGTATTATTAGAGCAATCATTTAAAATATGAACAAAGTGAACAGAAACATCTGTGTGTCTTTACATTTAAAGAACCCCAAAACAGCGTGTTTGATAATATGTGTATGTCAGTTTGACTATTTTACTCCCAAAAATCCCCTAAAAAGAGCTTAGTCTAAAAGTCCATATGCGGTAGAAGACTTCATGTGAGCTTTTGTGAGAGAAACAGTTGCATTACACAGAAATAAAACAGACATATGTCTTGTCTTTATCTTAACCAGCTCGTGAACTCACCCCAGTCTGTCCTCCTCCTTCTTCCTCAGGTCGAAGTCTCTCTGGACGACCGCCCACACATGCTTGGCCTCCTCATCAGTGAGCTTGGACAGATCCAGCTTCTTGCCCGTTGTGGTGCCAGGCATAGCTGTGGATTTGATGTCTGTGAGCTGGCAGGCTGCCTGTCTCTGTGCTGCAGCGGGGTGTTAAAACATACAATTAGCTGTTGGCAAATATAGGAGAGTTATGCTGTTACTCAGCAGTAACAGCGGCGAGGCGTCAGCAGCTTTACATGATTTCTTACATTCAGTGTGAGCTGCAGTTTTAACAACACAAACACTTCAACTTGAGTCACTTGCATTTTCTTTTCCATCAATCAGTGTTGCATTGTCATCAATTCTATGCAACATTAAGTGATAAAATGCACAATTTGATACGGATGTAAGTAAAGTCAGTCATGCAAAGTCTCGTCACGGTCTCTGCAAAACTTCACGTGGCATCAGAAACATTCCTGTGTTTGCTGATGAATGTCCCTGCACACATAAGTGCAGCTCAGAGAATGAATCTGATAAACAACTTTCTGGGCTGTAAAGTTTCACCGACCTTTGAACTCTTCTACCAACATCTCAAACAACCATGTGAATGATGGAGAACAAAATTAACTGTCTTCAGTGGTCAGAAAACAGAGTTTGATCAAATGAAGTGGGTAACTTCTGTTAGTACGTTTACATTGATAATATTGTTATCCATCATAAACTCCCAGAGAGCAGGACACACTGTTCATGCTGTGAAGATAAAACTTTGGAGGATCCTCACTTAATTGGCCAGTTTTCTTCAGAATTGTTTCTCTTCGGCTCTAGAAAACATTTCTGCGCAAAATGAAGGTTAACATCAGGCTCTGATTGGACTTTTTATACCTTGTTTTTCACAGCAAAGTCATGTGAATCACTTTGTGGCCTTTATGAATGGGGGAAAATGTGTCTTGGCATCTCGCACATTTCTGAGATTTTACTTTTAATGTCTCCGGTAGTTAAAGTTGACAAGCAGAAAATAGTTTCAAGCCCATGGAGGAGGATTTCCATGCAGGGTTGCAGTCTGTTGCTGTTATTGCTTGACTGACTTTAAATTCATTTGAAAGACTCAATTAAAAGGTTTTATTAAACCTTCATTGCTTATTTACAGAACCATTACACAAAAACATTCATCTGTTCACAAGTGATTCAGTAATCCGGTTTTCACTCATCGTGCTCCTGAAGAAAACACGTTCACCAGCTAGTCGCTAACTGCTGTTTGGTGTTGAGAAGGTACAATACACTTCTAAAGCTTTTCAAACTGAAAAAAGCAGACTGGAATAACAGAATTGATCGAGGGTCAGCGGCTTTGGTGTTGCATCTGGAGATCAGGTGCTGAAAAACCTCCAAGTCACATGCATCTTCCCTGTGATCTGCAGTGACGGTTCAACCATCAAGTCTGTGTTAAATCGAGCCTGTCCGAATACTTCACATGGTCCAGCGATACACACATGTACACACACACTACCCACAAACAGCCTACACCATCGAGTTTCATGTTAACAGTCTTAAATAACAAATGAGGACTAAAGGAATGCAGAGGAACATCACATAATTGTGTTTTCCACTGGTCATGTCAAAGATCCTAATCTGGCCTAATCTAATTTCTGCGTCTGCAAGCGGGCACTAATGGTAAAAACAAGCATGCATGTCACATCTGAATGGCAGACTTTGAGTAGAACATCGTGATTACGCAGCTATAGAAGAAAACGCACACAACTTTCTCACGGCGAAGCTCACAGAGTTTCAGAGTGAAGCAGCTTTGCACAGAAAGTTCTCCCTGTATTTGCTTTGTGGGTGTGAGCAATCTGTCTTATTCTGTCGCATTCAAAGCACTTCAAGATAAAATGCATCTTAAAATTTCTTTACAATATTCTTTACAGTGTTTTAGTCTCTTTACTAAATCAGTTATGTGCTATGAGACAGAAGCTCGACAGGTGCATATTTGAAAGACTCTGTGTGTTTGCAGAAGGAAGGTTTGGCTCGATAAAAGGTGTGGACACAGAAACCTGGAAAAGTTTCACCAGCAAACGAACAATAAGGATAAAACATAGATTTTGTTCCATTTTAAACCTCTTAACATGCTTTTGAATGGAGTTTTAAATGTGGCGACCTTTGCTAGTTTTCAGAAGATTGAAGAAAACATCTATGAGTCTCCTTCTGAGGCTGCTAAATACAAGAACTGTGTCTCTAATACAAAGTCTCGACACTTTAAGACATGAACTTAATCCAATGAAAAGAGCCAAATCTCTGACGCCTGCAGGCAAATTAAAAAATAAGGAGCAACAACAAACATCTGAAAGATAAAGACGCCTGTATGCTTCAGCATCATTTATGTCTCTTTACACCCTGAGGAGAGGAGATAATCCATAAAGATGACTCACCTTGGTGTTGACAGAGGAACCCTGTGGGCTGTATTCCCCCTGAAGGCAGACCAGGCTGACTGCAGGACAATCTCAGCCGCAGACAGCAGCAACGCTAATCACATGTCTAGTTAACCAGGAGGAAGTCAAGCAGAAAGACAAGCCTCCTCTCCGCCTTCTGTGACTTTACTTCAAAGACTCCTGCGATGCGTTTAAGCGCCCCTGACTTCACATCAGTGGTGTTTAATATAATTTAACCGTCAGTGGTTGCACTTCTGTTGATAAACACTTGATTAACGGTAAATCAATGGATTTGAAAGCAATGATCTTGGACATTTAATTGCTTGGACGGTCTTCGTTTGGGTGGTGATCATGAGGTTTGCTGAGGCCAACTGGGCTTAAATCCACAGTCACATGTTTCAGATCCTATTTTACAGGAGAGAGAAGTGATGCATGAGCTCACAGCTCGACTGACGACTGATTTCTGTTTGTTAAATGATCATTAACACAAAGTTTTTTCAACACTGAGAGACTCACTGATGTGTAATGTTGGTATTGAGGTGACTAAATGCAAAGCCTCTTTAAAATCCTTTTTTTAAAACTGTCATTACTTAATGCAATGTTGGTTTAAGGATATAAAAAGGCAGAATATGGTTCTGTTTGTTGTGTTGTTTCATTTGCACAGTGGGTGGGTTGTTTGCACATCGGGCGCGTCATTTTTCCTTCCAAGAGAGGAATCAGGTTCCAGTGATGAAGCCAAACATTTGCAAACCTGAGGACAAAGCTGAAGGTGTTTAATGTGTTGAGGATGTTAAAATAACTGTCCTGTGATGTGAAAGCGGAGTCTGAACAGGTAAAGATGTTTATCACATCATTCGTGACAGAAATGTAAACTCGACACACACAGTTGGATGTGACAATCAAAAACACTGAAATGAAAATATCTTCTTTTTTTTTTTTTGTTAATTTATTTTTTCTCCTCTCATAAACTTGAGGATTTTTCTCCCATTTCCTCCCTCGCTGGTTTTTGTTTTCCAGCAGGATGAATCGAGCCATGTGTCCCGTGCAGCAATCCAATTTTCATGTTTGCTCAAAAACCAGGCGCTGTCATCTTCCTGTGGAGTAAAAATAAACATGGACGGAGTCTTTGGAAGAGATTAGTCACACAGAGCTTTTCTTACACTTCACTTTTTATTTTTTTACACTCTGGTAAATGAATCTGTGAATTCTGCACATGGTCGTTCAGGGCAGTATCCTGTTTACTGGATACATTTTGGCTTTATATGAACTTTTAATTGTTGACTTATCAGTTCAGTCAGATGTTTTCTGCACGGGGAGAAAAATCTCCCCAGTTTATCACAGTTTACTTTCATTCAACTCAAACACTTTACACATGTAACCTAAGAGAACCCACACAGTCTGACCACTAGTAGTGCTGTTGAGCAACATTTCGCCAGTGGCTGTTTATTTTGTTTCTATTGTTCATGTGCACAAGGATGCAAACGGAGCATGTTCGGACAGTTTAATGCTCACAGCTCACTGAAGGTTAATGACTGTAAAGCACGAAGAAGCTTGTGGACAAGAATATAAACAGTGATGATTTGTAAATATTAGAAAAAAAATGTTGCACGTCTTAAGATAAAACAATTTATGAAACAATTTATGACCTGAAGGATTCAACCAGTGTTTTTAATAAGTGAACTAAATGTAAAGTGTGTTTTTGAGGGAAATGTGGTAGGTTAATAACTTTTCAAAATGTATGAAAAAAATGTATGATTTTTTTTATAATGCCTTTATTGTTTATTAATAAATTACATTTATCTAATAGAATATTATTGTAATGTGGTTTAAATCTTTACCCGCAGATGTCAAACGAGAAAATCTTGGAACTCTTCCTGCAATTTTTATGTTGAGTCAACCTGAGCTGCATATTTCTTACTTCTTTTTAGAAATGTCCTATGATATATGAGTGCACACACTCACCTTCATGACATTATTTAAGAATATTTTTAAATCTTAAAGATACCTTGTGGAATTTCTACCCAATACAACAGCAGCAGACTTAAACTTTGGTTATATTTACATCTGCAAAACAGTGTATACATCAAAACTTAAGTCAAACTTCAATCAAAAGTCCAAACAAGCTGTACAACAGAACTCATACATTTTTTTAAGACATCTTAAATTTGCCATTTGTAAATGTTTGTAAGATGCCAGATGAGTTAAAAAAATCCCCCTGAAACAACAAAAAACCTCAAAAAATCTTTGAACTGGACGAGAAAAAATGGTACAACAAAGGTTTGGCTGCCGTTCAGTCGGTTCCTGCAGTTATCTTTTGGTGTGTGTTCACATTAAATTCCTCACATTTTGTCTTGGCTCACACCCAAAGCAAACAAGCCAGTGTGTAAAAAAAAAGGAAAAAACCCTGTAGAGCACATGATCAGCAGGTTTGAATGTTTGATTTTCACCCTCCCCCTGCTGGCCGGCAGATCAGCCACCAGAATCACAGAGTTCAAGGTATTTAAGACCGAGACTTCACCGTTTTTTACCACTTTGTTGATATTTATTTCACAAGCATACATGAAAATTCTTTTGTGATAGATGTTTAATTTTGGAGTAAAAATTAATCAGATAAAATAACTTTTTTTCAATGTGCACGCTTGTCATAAAAGAGTGCAAACGTACAATAATCTGGGCCTCAAATTATCTGCAAACATTAATTACAACCCTGTTGAGTTTGTGCAAACTCTGTTGTAAAAGACCGAATAAACAAAGATGGCAAACTTAATGAGCAAAAAACAAACATGGAAAACACACACACACACACACACACACACACACACACACACACGATGTTCATGTGTTATTGAAGTTACTGATGTTATTTTTATTTGATTGTGTGCAAGATGTAACCTGCATGTTTGTTTTGGGTTGATTTTTTTCTTCGGCCCTGCTAGCACCTCATGCTAATGTCAGCATGCTAACAATAACAAGGCTAACGTGCTGATGTTTAGCAGCTAACGCTTCCCGCCTTCATGATTGTGGTGAAGTTTGTTAGCATGCAAACTTTTCCTAACTAGCACATTTTATGTCATAAACAACAGAAAAGGCTGATGGGATTGATGATAGCTTCTGAGTGTTTAGTTATTAATTGCAGTTTTACCAGGTTTTGAGCCAAAGTTACAGGATGATCGAGTGATCTCTCAGAAAGGCAGTAAAACAGCATGAACAATAAAATTACAAAACTTGCATATTCCTCACTTGGAGTTATGGATTTCTCCAAGAATTGTGACAGAAGCTTGTTTTTCTAAACTTCTTCTGTGGTCCTTGATAATAAATTGCATCATCTAAAATTATGTTCCCCTGAAACTAAAAGTAATAAGTCCTTGTAATCCAGTAATTAAAAGTCAGCGTGTGTCTCAGTCTCCTGTGTATAAATCTGGTTTCGATCTCCAGATGTGAACTCTGACAGAACCGAACAGCTGATGTGTGACTTTTTCCAGCCGAGTGCAAATAAAATAGACACTGTTTCAGTAAAGCATTTGTTTATTAGAATTGTAAGAATCAGTTCATTTAAGATTGTAGGATAAAGATCTCATGTATTTTGATCTATATAACTGACTCAAATCAAATCAAACAATTAGAAAGAATGATTAAATGTTTTGAACTCCACCTCATATTTGATGATTTTTTTCTCCTCCTCCTTCTTCCTCCTCTTTATGTGGTTCAGGAGTTTCCTTCTTCTGCCTGATTTTTACCCCCTATTGTAAAAATATGGATGTTTTAGTATGTAATCACTTTGATATGGGCCTGCTGATTATCTCTTCCTGTTTTATCTTTAAAGTTTGAAGATTTTCTCTCCATGAAAGCAGGGGAAAGTGCTTTCAACACAATGCTGTGATAAAGCCATAACAGCAGGAAATGGTCACATTTCCCCCAGTGTCTAAAATTAAAAACAGTAATCAAGTTTGTCTGTGCCCATCAAAACACCGTTCCAAAATACCTGAGAAGTTTTTGGGTTGTGTCGCATATTTCACTGTTTCCAGGATCTAACATTACGTGGAAGGTGGTGACTGGTCTCATAATTGATTGAGGGTTATGTTGTGGTCACTGACTTCTTTCAATCTTTGAGCCCGAGTCTGTGGACTGGAACATCAACTTTGTATTCAAAGGTTCTTTGTGTGTTATCCAGTGGGGATTGTAGAGCCAGTGGTTTTGTGGAAATCCCCCGTTTGAAAACATCCAAGGCTGTCTGATGGAAAAGTTTCCTTTCACACATCCAGCTGGGCACCGCTGGCAGTCAATGCATTTTTATCTTTTGTGAAAAGCTGTTTGGACCAAATGACAGAGGCTCATTTCAGAGACAGTTTTAGTGCAGCAGCAGCAGCAGCACACGGGTCTTTTTACAGTGTCACATGTTCCAGTTTAACACAATAACACAGTCTTTCACACTCTGAGCAGCGTTTCAGAGTGTGAAAGACGTTTATATAGATATAAACTCATAGAGGACGTGCAGCCTCGGTCTAATTGATCTGTCATTTTTTTTATATGTTGCATTTTTTTCAGCCCACACAGCCCAAGAAGATCCTCCCAGGAAAAAACGAGAGCATTAGTGTTCACAGCAAATGGCCAACAACAATACAGCCCGTGCCACAAAGTGGTAGCAGGAATTATGAATCCGTGCATCAGTCTGCAGGACTTAGTCATAGTGGACTTCTGTTTGAGTCCTGTTTCTACCAACAGTCAGCGTTGCTTTCTCCTCACCAAGACCACAATTGTTTCCAAACCCTAAACAAGTCACTCTTGTGCCTAAATCCAACCAACGTTTAAGAAAATGGTGGTGACGAACCAGAAAACTATTTTACTTTGGCAGACAAATGACAGAATGAAATGATACCTCTGTGCCAACAGTGCTGCCTGGAGGATGTTTGTAATGGATGTATTTTACCTTTTGGAGGACTTTTTGCTCAGCTCATTCCTCACAACTTTAAGGTTTAGTTAAAGTTTTGTCCTGCAAGAATCCTGCCAAGATGTATAAGCTAAAATTGACAGCACTTACTCTGAAATGTGCTTTTCTGCTGCTCAGCACTTTTATAAAGACACTAAATTATAGAACTTAGATGAACATTATGTAATTTCTGTCACTAGAGGTCTCTCTATCAAAACAATGGAGACAAAGGACACGGTTCAGATTTAACCACCAACATTTTAGACCAAAAACATTGTTACCTTGAATAAAATTACAGTAAAACACAACATAAACTGAACAAAAAGAAAGTTTAAGCTGTTTTCAGA
>JAPZDY010000005.1:22869327-22882005 GCA_029783645.1 Ctenochaetus hawaiiensis | reverse complement strand
GGGGGGGGGGGGTGTGGGCGGGGGGGCTGTGTGGCTGTACTTGGCAGAGCAACAGGGAGATGTGATACACCAGAAGTAAGTCAGAGTACAGTTAAGTGTTGGACAGACCTTCAGTCCCTGCCTCTTTTGTGGGGATGAGTGGGAGCCAAAGGAACTGCAGCTCCTTTTTTTTATTTTGCAGAACAGACATTGGCAGAAAACTTGCATGAAAACTGGCCTTGAGAAATCAGAACCAAAGTTTAATGTTGCCTTAATATCCTGACGGAAAACTACTGATGATGCTTGTTCTTCAGAAAACAACTAGTTCATTGATAACTTTGCCCTGAATCATGTATGACAGTATCTGGTCCTATTTTTGAGCTTACCTCCCAGTAAGATTGGGTGGGTGTTGTGGGAAGAAGGTGTGGTTAGCATCGCTGACATGTAAGAAGAGGTGTAACAAGCCGGACGATGTCCATGGGAACACTTGGAGAGGAATATTCCAGAAGGGCTTTCCAAACCCAAAACGACCATGGAAATATGTGTGCATCATGTGATTGGTCGTGTAAGCGAGCACTTCTACTCAAAGTGGTTTGCTTAAAAAAAAAAGAAAAAGTCTTGCGGAGCCATGTGAATTCATTTCAAAGAGAAATAATCGAATAATGACACTTGGATGGAGATGACTTGCATTTTCTTTAGCTTTGGTAACTCTCTCATCTCAAATAAAATCCCAGACAAGAGACAAATAAAAGAAAAGTCTCTCGTTTTCATTAAAGACTGTTGTGCTGTTCTGTTTTGCATAAATGCACAGCAGAGGAGGCGGGTCCACGGGGGGGGAGGGGGGGTTGCTCTTCCTCTATTTCTGGAAGGAAATTAATCTTAATCTTCTCAAGGAAGAAAAGGATAAACTAAATTATTTCCAAATGTATGTATCATATAGTCAATAATATTTCTCTCTTGTTTGGAAAAAAAACTCTCAACAGTGACCCCTGCAGGTTGTCCTGGCGGGATCCTTTATTTCAATTTAAGACACTTCATTTTCTTCTTGCTAATCTGTTCTCGGCCAAATTAACAGATTAGCATAGCATTGTTTTCTTTTTTATCAAGCAGCAAAAGCAACAGTTAGCTTGTTGTAGCAGCAATAAAGGAAGCTAACGGTGGCAGTGAACTGAACTGTGGGATGCTGCAGCGTCATAATGTTGTGGAGCAGATCGAGATCCTCAGCTGTTGGGTGGAGGGGTGGAGGGGTGGAGGGTTAGGGGTGGGATCTGACTCACTCACCTGGGACTAGATCCTAATGCTGGGAAGAGATGAAGGATGTTTTCTCCTAAAAAAACAGACTAAAGACATTTAAAAGTTAGGGACTCACTATTTATGCTCATAATATAAACAATCCACATGAACAACTGACTACATTATTATTGAGTCATTTTTTTGTCAGGTTTTCAAATATGTCAAAATATAAAAATGATATATGTTCAAAACTTTAAAATGAGTTATGATGTTTAAATTCAAAGCCTGAGTGTCATTAATGTTATAGTTATGGCTTAAGAAAAGATTAAACAGGATGTTAATGTGCTAAAATGAACTCAAATGGTTTATTTTCTTGTTTTTTTTCTCATTATGCATTTAAAACACTGTTTTGCAGTGTCAGCATGGAAGCAGCAGGTCAGATGAAGATCCAGGTATGAAACCGAAAGTCCACATCAGTGTGAAGTCCACTTGTGGATCATATGGAGAACTTGCGGTGATTCCAGAATGTCAGTGTTAAATTCAGATGAGAGTGAGGGAAATCAAAGGAAATGGGATCACGGAGGAATGGTGCACAGCTGCGCTCCTCATGTGTGCAACATATTTCCATTTTCAACTCCATGTGGGCCTAAAGCATTTATGGTTTAGCCCTCCTCTCTCTTGGTCAGCTGTTGGGCCTGTCGGTCCTGCTTAGCTTTAATTATTGATGATCCCATAGACGTTGTTTTTTTTTTTTTAATTTTAGCAATCATTAGTCTGTGTTAACCACATTTGGCTGAGCTCAAATGACAGACATGCTGTTCTTTCTCTACATCACATAAAACATGTTGTGTATTATAGGAGTTCTCAGTGGTGAGCTGTGTTCCTTTGGTTTTTCTCTTCAAGACTGAAACCTAATCTGCGATTTGTTCAGCAGATGAATGAATGAATGAATTTCAGCTCAGTGCAGATGATAGATTACTCACATATATACCCCAGAACATCCATGTTTTTCCAATTATGGTTGCCATTATTTACTTCACAAACAAAACAACATGCCTAAATAAAAGACTTTAAAGCTGCAGAACAGAGGTAGGTGGGAGCCTCCCACTGTGCAGACATAGCTAAATAAAAGACTGTTGTGCTGCCTTCCTCCTACCTTGGTAATGATTACATGTCTCAGTGTTCGTCTAGAACTTCCTCAGATGTTCAAATTCTGAGCTTTAAAGTTTGAGATTACAAAGCAGAAAAAGGGACAAGCCACAGGACTCTGCACGTCTCCCCGATCGTCACTGCTGATTTTAAGAAGTCCAGATGATGCAGATAGATGGCGGCTTTGGAGGATCGGAGATGAAACAGATGTGCAGTGTGAAGATTGAATCTGTAACAGAGTGTTGAATCATCTGGCAGATTTAAGAGGCTGGGTTCATCTCTGCAGAGGAAATGGCCTGTATAAATAGTTTCTGGTCTTTTTTTTCTGGGCTTGTCCCTAAGCAACGCCTGACACACACACATGCACACACACACACATGCAGACACACATACAAACACTCACACACGAGATGCAAAAACCTAAGTGTAAACATGCAATAAAACTGGCAGTTTCACACACTCACACATACATACACAGACAAACACATGGGCATATATTTTCTTCTATGGGAATCATGAACCTTTTTAAAATATTACCCGGATAATTAGAGCTTTTGGGAAAACAACTTTTATTTGCTATCTGGCTGCCAGTTATAAAAGAAGATAGTTACCTCTCGCATGTCTGTATAGTAATAACGAAGCTGCCCCCAGCAGCTGGTTAGCTTAGCTTAGCTTAGCTCAAACACCGGACACAGGAAGAAACAGCTAGCCGGTGCAAATTATACTCAAAAAAGCCCTTTAATTAGCAAATTATATCTAATTAGTATGATGCGACATGTTTAATTGTTCTGTGGGTTCGGTTGCTGGACTGTTTCTCTGCGGGCGACAGTCATCTCCAGGATTCTTGTTGTCAACGTGAGGTTTCCAGGCAACCAGCTGAGAGTCCAGGAAGTGCACTGCACCGCAACGGAAAGTTTACAAATGAAATTCCACTTCTTCTCCACATGTGTGAGCTGGAATGATTTCAAGATTGAATCCATCTATGTGTGACTGTAAATATTCAAAATCACAGTTCAGATTCGTTGATGCAAATTTAGTCACTGTCAAACTATCGGAGTATTAAATATAAGAAAATCTGTGTCAAAACAGAAAATATTTAAGAGAGCCAAAGCCAGATAATGCTACTGTTCCCCCTTTAAAAAATGTCTTATCATTCTTCTATTTTCATCCCTGAGACAAACCCCAGACTTGATGTTTGGCCAAAATGACCTCATTTGACAAAAATGTTGTTATTTTAACGTCTAAAACTCAGATTGGTTTATACAAGAATCCCAAAACACTCGTACACTCTAGTACGGCCCAGACGCAAACACAAAAGTCAGCACTCACAAGCAAAAACTTCAGAAAAACAGCAGATTGTGAAAAAGTTTTTTTTTTAAAAAAAAAGATGATTGCAGGAGAGATAAGTTTCTGTTTCCTCGCTCACAGAGGACCAGCATGTTTCCTCTACTGCCTTCCGCTCTCAGTCCCCACTCTGCTCCCCCTATTAATGTCATCTGCAAGCAGTTTGCTTTAACACCTGAACACACACACGCAGACACTTGCACACAGACACACACACTGACACACACACACACACTGGTGCACATCTGGTGCATCTGTCAGAGTTATGTGCTATGTCCAACTCTGTATCTCCGGCCTAATGGAGACTGCAGGCCTCACTTACAGCACTGGGACGAACTGAGTGGGAGCGCTCATTGAGACGTATCTGCATTTAAATCTTGTTACATTAAATACATTTCTGCTCTGTCCATCTTGTCTGTTGAAAATGAGATAAACTACAAATTAAATGAGCATTATTGTTACATATTATCATAATTGTTATAATGCATGATGTCATAGATTTTTTGTGAAACTGTCAATCATTGTATTTAGTTTTAAAAAAGTCATATTTTCTATGTTGCATCATTTTCAAGTGATTCAGACATTTTGTTACACAAAGTAACAAAAGTATTTCAATCATGGTATTTATTCCTAATTGTAACTTTTTGTAACTGTTGGTGTATTTTCATTCTTTTTTTTTCTTTTTTTTTACTATGTAGCAACTTTAAGTGTAACACAATAAATCATGTTCTAGGTGTATTTTGGCCAATTGGGTGTGTCGCATGTCAGGAACTTTGGGGGATTTTTCTGCTTCTGTGTCTAATCAGATGATTACAGTGGTAAAATGTCTGCATCCCTGTAAAAAACCTTTATCAGAGAATCATGCTTCTAATCTGTTTTCTACCTCAATGTTAGCGACTTTCCCTTAACTATGTGTCTCTATGAAGCACAGACATCTTTACTGATTCATACAGAATTTCACTAAGTAGGTATATTTGTTATAGTTTGTGGGATAAATGCTTTTAATTTGGAGGATCTGTTTAACCCTTTTTTTAGTCAGAACAACAGATGTCAACCTGAAAGACTCAGAGTTCCTGTTTCTGTCTGATCGAACCAACACGACAGTTTTATAAACGTATATTTGCAGTTCTAAAACACTGTTTGCTTACAGCTCTTTTCTTCTGTTGTATAAAGAGCGAATTATTCTCTGAATGCAACAATAATTGTTTCAGCATTTCCGTATGGTTGATTGAAGCCTGCTGTCTGAGAACTCCGTATCTCGCTGCATCTGTCATGTATTGTTTCCTATAGAAATATCTCATCGGAACGTCATGTTCATGTGTTCACAGCAAACCACAAGAATGCAGAAGGAACTATGCAGATTAGCAACAATGACATAAGTTACAAAGGTACAATGCTATCGCTACACTTCAGATTTGCTTAAGAGAAAGCAACAAACATATTATTACACTGACAATGTGAATGCACCTCATGTTTGAATCAAGTTAAATCATTTTCTCTTTGGCAACATTCCACATTTGTCCTGGTTGTCTTAATTCTGCCCTTGTGAATGACCTTTCAGTCTATGAGCCTGGACTTACACATTCATATTTGTATAAATAACACACTGGGACCTGGTGAGAGGAAATGACTGCCTTAACTCTGAGCTCAAATTGCCCCTCTGACAACAAAAAGGCTTCCTAAGTGCTAAATTGCCCTCCGTCACCCTGTCAAGCAAACTCCAGACGGTTGAAGCGTATTATCCAACCACTCATTCAAGTCAGGGCTCAATAGAATTGCCTTTAGATAAGTTCCATATTTAGACTGATGCCTCGGCTTGTGTGTCCAGATGTGATCCTATATCCCACATCAGGAAATGAACAGTAGCTTAGTTTCTGGATACGGCCACCTGCTGGAACCACAAAAAAGCAACTCAAAGTCCCATCTGCTCTGCTTGCTTACGTGCCATCAGTGTCTTTATTCATTATTGCTATTCTGATCAGCACATCACCGAATGTACATAACCAGTGCAAGCTCCAGTTCACTGTGGCTGCATGGTGGCTCAAGGGACCACTGATCCTTGAGTGGAATTGCAAAGAAAATGCTCATTTCATCAGAGTCTCATATTTTTATGACTCACTGGGTGTTACTGAATAAAAGTCATTCAGAAAGTGGAAAATACAGCACATGTGCCAGGCAGTGTTATACCATGCAGGAATATGAAAAACCACAGAAAAGATCTGACCAAGATGATTATGACTTTCTGTTTCAGCCATCCATGTTTCTAGTCTTTAGTCGAACGCAACAGACCAGCGTGGATGTCCAAATGGTTATTAGCAGAGGTTGGACAGAGTCATTGTTTTTTAACTCACATGTAAGTGTCAAATTTTTGCACGAAACTCCCAAGTAAAGACAGAAAAATAAGTCTTTGGTCAAGACTGACAAGTATCAAATCCAGTTATGTGCTCTTTAAAGATGTGATGCCATTTAAATTACACAACACTGACTTCCTGTTCTCTGAGCGACTTCAAGTGTCAAACAGAGTTGAGGGTTTTTTCATTTCTCTAACTTTCAACCTTGTTTTTGCAACTTATTTTTTACAAATATTGATGGGTTTGTGTTGACAAAGAAGATCTGGAGAGCTGTGTGTCAACTTGTAACATTAGAATTGAATTATCCCACTTTTTTTTTAAATAGCATCCTTTTTAATCTTTGGGCTCAGGGGAGAGATCAAGTATTTCGAAAAAATCATTAGTGTTTAAGACGAGGATGATTTTGTTAAGTCATTAAATCTGTGACTCGTGTCAGAGTCATGTGACTAAGACTCTTCTGCTGGACCGACGCTGACTCGGGACTTTGCAGTGGCTGATGTCCCACGTGCTGCGCTGCCATAAGGGATCAACAGTATGCTTGTATGATCCAGCTCCAAAGAAAAAGCAGATCACCTCAGCAGGCATATCACTGGCTTTGATTTTAATTCCCTGCAGACCCGGGGCGTACTTTTGAATGTGGCCCAGTCTCAAGCTGAATACTTGGAATCTGACGTCCTGTCTTGAACTCTGTTAACTCATTCCTGCTGGAGACACACACACATTTCTAACATCTTCATCCCACGCTGACTTTGATTCAGTTAAATGACTAAGGGATCATTTGGTTTGATTTCTGAACTGAATCTTCAGATGAAGTAAATGTCAAACCTTTGACATTTAAGTTGAGTAATAACTGTTTAAACTGCATCACTGCAAAGTCGCTGTTTCACTGAAGAAAACTAGTGGAAGTCTGGTGTGTTTTTGCCCTTTTAGTTCAGTTCTTTTGGGTTTGGCTGTCAGTTGAAATTTGATAAGGGCTCAACAGCCGGAGCAAAACAAATGAAAAGGGGGTCAGACTCTGGTAAGAGTTTGTTATCAGTCTAATATTCTGTCCTGATTATCTCTTTATGCACCTTGTATTCCCACAAGGGCTGATTGATTGATAGATTCGCAGCCTGACATAAGGACATGGCTTATACAAGTCTCACATCCATATGCTGTGTACTATTAATTCTTCACAAAGATAAAGAAAGAGCTCCGTAGTGGCACTGTGATAGTAATGATGCCATCGCTGTTGTGGACCAGTTTCTGGAGGTCTTTTACCTCTACAAAGAAGAGATCCATATGATCCACAACCTCCGGACTCAGGGTGTAAATGCAGCAGGAGACTGTTGAAAATGAAATGTGCAATGTTTTCTAAAATTGACTCTTTCTATCTTGAGCCATGAACTAATTATTCACCCCGGGTCTTTGGACACATATGACTGAACAAGGGAGGCCTTAAAAAGTGACTGCTCAGTATAATTCTCCCCTGTTCGCACCTCCTTCTGTTGAGACTTTGCCGTTACTGTGAGTATTAATACTTTCCTCATCACACACAGTTTGAATGAGGTAAGGCCAGGCCATCCCCACCCATTTATTTGCTTATGCTCTAATGGAAACAAGTGTGTCGGTGGAATCAACACATGCACTTTTCTCAAAGTGGCCAGTGAACACTTTGTTCCAAATGGTAACGTCTTCATAAGCAAGAAAAGCAACTTCCAAGGAAAAGACTGACTACCTCACTTATGTAGAAGGGAGTCTCTTGCTTTTATTTAGGGATAGAATAAACACTAACAGTGTGCTTACTGTTTTTTAGAGCTTGAGGACACATTTCCTACACTTTTCATAATTTCCAACAAACTGTAGGAACTCCATGACATTACAGCCGCACCCGAAGCATCGTCCATAAGCTGAAGAACATGTCCATTAGTTCCAGGTTTTATGTTGAAAGTGATAAAAAGCTGAATGATTTTGTCTTCTGCTGCACACCGGTGCGTCTGTGTTATGAAAGCTGGCAGTTATTAATGAGAGAAACAAGAGTCAGGGCAGCTTTTACAGCATCACAGGAAACAATCTGTACTTTCATCCTCCAACATGAAGTCACCTCGGCGGCATGCATCAAAAGGATCCCTTCAGCACAGATGTCAGCTCGGCCCTGCCTTGACATCCCTGGCAATTACTAAAAGCTGTGAGCGTGACATCGACATCGCCCGACGATATCATAATCAGTCCTTGTCACACGGTGACTTTGCAAGGTTTTTGATTTGTGAAGGGTCTGTGTTGGATTAGTGCATCACTCACAAGGGAATATATGTAAGACTCAGTTAATAATGCAGGAATATTTGGATCTGGCTTCTGCTTTGATCATAAGAACTAATAAGAACTAATTGAAAGAAAAGCTGTCTCAATTTTTTTTGCTAAAGAAGCAGTTTAATTGATTGTAACTATGTGACAACTTTGCTGCTTATCCGATTTCCATGTTCTCACAGAATAACAGCTGCTAACATGGTGAAATGTAAAACAGTGGTTGCCTAGCACCACCATAACAGTACAACACTTAGCAGGAAATGTTGCCGGTGTGTGAAATGACCTACAAACAACAGAACGCGGATGCAATGAATCAGTCGTAAATACTTCCATGTGGTGCAATGTGAAGTTTCTTTTTTCTGCATTTCATGATTTAAGAAATGCAGAATAAAAGCAAAGGTACTTCAGTGAGGTAACACATGTTGCTTGTTATTTATTCAGCCTTAAATTTCAGTTCACACAGACAGAAAGGAGTTAATTTCACTGCTGTTCTCTGGGAACAAAGTCTGTTTTAGCTCACTGACTAAAACAATGTAGCAGCAATCCTCCCTTCATTCGGCCTGAACGAAGGCATTTCCAAGAGTTCAACAGCAAAGTGCTGCTGTTTTTTCCTGTTGACATTCAGTGTGATGTGCAATCAACTTGTCAGTACTGTAAAGCATTAAACACTATTCACATTTTAACTTTTTCTTTTTTAAAATAAGAAGCTAAAACATTACAAGCTGCACTGATTTATTCTTTAATTAACACACAATCACCTTACAAAACTGATTAAACAAACGTATTAGAAACAGTCACAGAACATTAGCATTTTTTGATTTTACTGTCCACCTGAAAAAGATTCAGATTCAGATTCAGAATATTTATTGTACCCTTGGGTAAATTCAGTTTACAGTGAGTGAGTTCTCTCGTATTGTAACACACAGAACAACACAAGACAAGACAAAGTGACGACAGTGCTTAGGCTAAAAGAACAAAGAGGACGGCCCCAAGATAAAAAGCAAGATAAGTTAAAACATTAGTAGACAAAAAAAAGGCCTAAAAATACATCAAACCAAGCCAAATGATAAAGATGTGCCATTCATAAAACAGGATGAAAGAAACAGTACAATGAATAAATATATTAGTTATGTTGCAGTTTCTCTCATTTGTTAATAGCATGTATGTATGTAAGTATGATCTTTTTATTTTTTTACTTTTTGCTCTGATTTGGTCTCTTTGGTCTCCTAAATGCTCCACTGTGTTCACCTGCAGCTCACATGACTTTATCTGTCAGCAAGGTTGCCAGTTCCTGGCCTCTTTAGGACTTATTTTTCCTTTTTTTGGGGGCATTTTTAAAAACAGGGTTAGTTTATGGTTTGTTGTTGGGACACAACTACAGTCTTCTATGAACTCCTACAAGCATATAAAGTGATATGTGTTCAAATATGGCGTTTTTTTCTGATACAAATGAGTGTCATGAGCTGCGTTCGCTAAATGTTAACTTTATTTTGCTGTTCTGAGACAGTTTCATTTATGGCAGTGCATCATTGTTTGTCTTAAACAGCGTTCCTCTCCCAGAATACATCTTCTTTTGTGGGAGTTTTGTTAGTGTCTAATTTGATGAGACATCTTGCCAAATGGCCTAAAGCCAAAATGTCATATTTATCAACTTTCCAAACAGGGAAATGGAAACTAACACAGTTTTTTCAGTTAGTCTTTAATGTTCAGAGTGAAATACATTTAATGCCCAATTTGGCTGTTAGATGGCACGGTGCCCTTTAGGTAACCTCTGTTTGCTGAAGCAAAATCACACAAAGATGCAAGAAGTGGAGAGTCTTTCTGCTCTGAGCTGCCCAAATGTTTTCCTGTCAGCATGTTGCTCTTGAAAGATGGTAATCAATGTCCTTCAAGTTATTTCTGTACAAAATGATTGAAAGATGTAAATTTATAACGACCTCATGCGGTCAGAGTCTGTCTCTCTGAATTTACTGGTAACAAGAAGGCTGAAAGGCACATTCTGAAACACATTCTGAAAGCAGTAAGTTCATTTCCCCCCAAAAATATTTGGCATTTGGCGTTTATTCATAAGAAACTTTCGTGCATGAACAGTGTAAGTTACTGAAAATTACATTTATTTTCATTGTGTAGTCTGTCGGGTGTGTGAGGTTGATGGCTGCTGTCATACATAACATTATCTGCGTTGGCACAGAGATGCTGTGAGTGTTTTTTTGAGATGTACTGCACCGTTTTAACTTACATTAATGTAAGTTAAGTTGTATTTCATGTTTAATTTGACATTTATTATGTGTCTTTTGCTGCTGCTGTTGTTTGTGTACTGGGTTCATGCTCTTGGCTGTTTATGGGCAGTAAAGGCAGTTTAAGTTAGCATAGGATCTCAGTCGTTTACGATAAGTTAATGCACATCAAATAAGCAACACAGAGATTTGTAAAATCTTCTGAAAGCTTGGATAAAGACAGTCAAAATACATTTAATACTGCTCTTTTATTTTGAGAGAAGTCGAGAATAAAGATCCCTCAATGCAATAATGAAGCATATTCAAGACGAACCGGCTTTGCCAAAACCACTTTATCAGTGGATGCTAATTATTGAACCACAACATGTTTTCAGTGGAAATTCAATGTAACAACAAAAAGTTGAAAAGGTTGTCCTGCTACTACTTTATTTTTTTTCTTTCTGTGGTCTCTCGAACAACCCCCGCCCCCAAAAGAAGGGTCTCCAAATAGTTCAGATGTAAGAAAGAAGGAGCCAGTGGAAGTAAATGGAGAAAAAGGCAAAATGTAGAAAAAGGTAAGGAGAAAATCCCGCTCCAGATTTGTGACATCATCCTCCCCACTGCTCACATCCAGACCAAACAGGGCTATGTGTCTGGTTTTCATTTACTTCTTTTCTCCCTCTGCATACCCTCTCCTCTCCTCTCCCTCCTCTTTCTCTTTTTTTTTTCCTCCTTTCTTTAGAGAAAGTGGGAGGAGGAAGAGAGAGGTGGCTGAACTCCAGGAGTTTGGAAGTTTGTCCCATCCCAGCTTGAGCTCAGCACCACAGCTCCTCTGGTTTGAAACCGGGTGGGTGTCTGTCTCTCTCTGTCTCAACCGTTTCCTCGCATCAATCAGGACCCCTCTTTCTGCACACCTCTTATCAGTGACCTTATCACTGCCTTGTTCAGCAGCCTTCCTCTGGGAGGTGCTGGAAAAGCCAGCAAGGGGAACTTACTAGGAGGATAATGACCAAAAGTCCAGCTTGCATTTTGCATAACTGATATTTTTTCCTCTCAAAAAATCAAATACAGTGGAGTACAGCTACTTCAGCTCAGGGTAAGTTTTACATATCTGTGTTCTCATAATGTTTCAACGTGCAGAAAGAGATCTTAACTTTCTTTCTTTAACAAATTTAGTACTTCCTTAATTTCTCCAGTTTTGCTCTCTGAAGGATTGACCTTGATTGCACTGTTTGCTGATTATAAACAGTGCATTGACTGTAGCGTAGCGTAATTACTAGTCTGACATGTAAGCTCATGACTGGTGTCATAAACACACAGTTGCACAGAGTTTTTGGCTTATAGGCCGTAAATATTAGACAGCGTGCGTTTAGCAGCATGGCCGAGACCTATACTTAAGTGGTGAGAGTGCTGCAGGGCCAGAGGTGAGCCACAGTTGGGGAGGAGAAGGAGGAGACCTCAGCTATGTTATGTGTGCTGCATGTGAGCGTATGTGTGTGTGTGTGTGTGTGTGTGTATGCTGTCTTTTACTCTTAGGCTTAAAATTCTGTCGCTCTGTTTGTTGGATTTGTGCAAAGTTTGATTTGCTGCGTAGGTGTCAAGAGATCGTGTTGAGAATTTAAAATGCTTGAGGTGTCTGTATGTTGTGATCTGAGGTCGCTGTTGGAGCCGTGAGCCTGCAAAGAGCTGCTTTAAACTGATTAAAGTCCGTTCTTTCCATGATAAACTGCAGTAATGTGTAATTAATCCATTATGTAAAGTGGCTGATTATTTAAGCCTCCTTCAAAATCTACCAAATATGCTGTATATCACGTTACGAAATGTCATTGATCATCTTTCAGTAGCTCGTTTTTGGGCCCTTTTTTTTTAGCGTTTGAACCCATCATTTGCTTATTAAATTAAATTTAAAAAGGGAATCTGTTAGTAATGGCACTTTTGCATCCAAATGCTTAAAATCTCCACACACGCACATGTGAGCTCTAAAGAAGAGTTGGATGGTTAGATGTTTCCACTGCAGCAGTAGCCCAAAAAAACCACACCCTCTCTGAAACGACTACAGGAGTGGAAAAGTGTGAAGAAAGCGTTTTCCACACTGCTGGCCAGATGAACCAGGAGAACCA
>JAPZDY010000005.1:22846553-22858150 GCA_029783645.1 Ctenochaetus hawaiiensis | reverse complement strand
CAAGATGGCCGCCGCGTAGGCACGTCGCTCCAATCGGCAGCAGCAGTCAACGCGGCGTCTACGTATATATGTCTATGGTAGACAACAATCTAATGTTAACTTGAAGAGACGTGCCTTACGTTCTAAAACCGGCCTCTAACGTCACTTATTTCAAAAGCCAATCAGCTTGTAGCAAGTAGTAGTGTAGGGCTTTTTTTTAAAATTCACGTTTCGTCTGGAGTTATAACGTTAGCTTACAGTACGCAAAAGCTGTTCTCACCGTAACGGAAATGCTTTTCTTTTTGCCGGACTTTACAGCTGTTGTTGGAATACAGTAATTGTTAAAGAGTGAATTGTGCTTTCAGTGTCTCCGTTCAAGTTTGCGTTATTCCACAGAGTTTGTTAAATATGTGAGGCTTAACCCCCCCGCGAAAAACCGGTAAAAGCAGAGTCGTTTCTATGGAAACGGTACACTGTCCCATGTAGCAGCAGCGGTGTTACCTGACAGGTGTTAGCATGTTTCATTGCAAGCAATTGCGAGTTTTAAGTCGTCTCGTAGCAAATCTTTGGTGTAAACTGTCCTTAATGGTTAACAGATCATTCTAGAAAAAACAGAACATTAACAGAGGTTCTGCCACCTTACTATGCATTTCAAAACCTGCCTCACTATACAAAGGTTGATTGTCAAAGGAGGTGAGTTACATTACAGTTACATTACAAAGTAAAGTAAAAAAAAGTGGGTTGTCTGCCTTTGCCAGACTGATTCAATGAAATACATTTTTTTTTTTATGGGAACTCTCTTAGGGACTTACTCTTTCAGTCACTTACCAAACAAACTCCAAAACTGATCCAAAACAATGTACAACTCGATTGTATGACTGACCAAATGTTTGCAAACCACTGATATGATCAGACTTTACATGTCTACATGTTAACACTTTACATTTCCTTACATTTCAATTTATTTTGTGACCTCCAACTTTCAACTTTTTTAGCCTTCAGAGGGTAGTTTGTCATATATAAATGTAATATAAATATAACTTATAGAATATATGTGGATAACTTTGTTGGCTTTTAGCACAGATTTTTTCATAACATTTCTTGAAACAAGCTTTTATTTTTATAGTAATTTTTTCTTCTTTTTTCAGTCTTGGCAGTTGGAAAACGGGACATCATTTTCCTTGTTGACAACACAATGGGCTCTCAGAGTGTCAACTCTGTGCGCGAATTCATCAGGCGGTTTGTTGACACCATGCCAATTGGCCCAGATGAAGTCCAAGTGGGTGTGGCCCAGTTCAGCAGTACCCCTCGACTAGAGATCGATCTCAACTCTTATGGGACCAAGGAAGCAATAATTGCTGCTTTGAGCGGTATTAAACCAAGACCTGGACAGACAATCAACACTGGTGCAGCCTTGGACTTTGTGCGGACAAACATGCTGCGACCTGAAAAGGGCAGTCGTATCCAACAAGGGGTTCCCCAGCTTTTACTGTTGATGACAAGTAAAAAATCCAGTGACAGTGTGGAGGAACCTGCTAAGGCCCTGCAGCGAATGGGTGTACTGACTTTAGCAACAGGCGCTAGGGCTGCTGATCAAGAAGAACTGAAGCAGATTGCCCTAGTTGACAGCCTTATTTTCATGCTAAAGGACTTCCGTGCACTGCTTCGCAACCCAAAGGCAATTCTTGATGCACTCACAACACTAGCTGGCGTGATGGTGACAGAAGAGCCCACCGAGCCAGGTAATGCTTTGTCTTTTAATCACATTCTATTGATTTGAAGAGTAACTACATGAATGTATTGTCAGATCTTTGATCAAAATGAAATATACAGATGAGCATAAAGGAAACCTTAGAATGAATAAGTGTAAAAAAAACAAATGCAGGTACTCCTGAGAAAAATGAGCTGCATATTAAGAATAAGGCATTAAATCCTGCATGCGCTTTGATGAATGAAAATGCTATGAAGTTCTCAGTCCAACTGATCACCTTGGACAAACGATGGGATGATGTGTTAGATCGTGCTTTCCACCATAATCATCAAACCAACAAATGAGGAGATGTCTTTTAAAGAACAGTGTTCTATGAAATTATATCTAAAATACCATAACGGAAGTCAAGTGTAGGCAACCGATCCATAAGTTAGAAGGTTTCTAATGGCCAAAAACAGCTTAAAATACTCAGATATAAATTTTTGCAGCTCTGTAGAGTTATGACGGCAACAACCCTTTTGTTTTCCAATGCGATGACCAAAATGTTAGCAGTCGAAACCCAAGACAAAGTTGTCCAGGAGAGGTGTATACATGCATGCATGCTACCCCTGCACTTTGCTGTATGATGCTGCTGTCCCTAATGACAAAAGCTGAGCCCAGTTACCCTTTTTTTCCTGACAAGCTTATTTGTTCAAGAGTCCAGTTGTTGAGTCCTTGGTCCTCCTGCTATCGTAGAGTCACTTCATTTCATTGAGGGAAAATCCTGTCTTGTCATCAGTATAGTGCCTGAACAAGTACTACAAAACAATACAATACAATACAATATAATACAATACAATGCAATGCACAGATAAATAACGAGGAGGACAGATTTATTTAGAAAAGGCTAAAGGTGGCTTTTGTGGTGTGATTTTGTGTAATATTTTGTTGTTGTTTTTGTGTTTTCCTAGTGGTGGAGATAACCACGGTGCAGACTCAAAAAGTGGTCCGAGACATTGTCTTCCTTGTGGACGGCTCAAACTATGTCGGCAGCAGTAACTTACCCTATGTGAGAGACTTCATGATCAACGTAGTCAACCAGCTGGAAGTTCGTCCTGACAGGGTCCAGATTGGTCTCATGCAGTTTGCTGAGCGTCCAAAAGTTGAGTTTTATCTGAACAACTACAACAACAGGCAAGATGTTGTGAATAGAATCTCTCAACTCAGGCTCACCGGAGGATCAGTTTTGAATACGGGAGCCGCCTTGAATTATGCCCTCTCCAGCATGTTTCAGCCATCAACTGGCTCACGCAGGCGACAGGGAGCCCATCAGGTGTTGGTACTTATTACAGGTGGTCCGGCTCAGGATGAAGTTAAAAGGGTGGCTGATAGGTTGGCTCTGGCTGGTGTTTTGACCTTCACGGTCAGTTCTGGGCAAGCAGATGAGGCCCTGCTGAAAACAGTTGCCTTTGTTCCAGATTTGGGCTACCATGACCCAAGATTCTCTAACTTACCAGCTTTGGCTGAAGTAATTATGCCAAACTTGATAACGGTGGTTGGCGATACGGATGTAACAACAGTAACATTCCCTGAGGAAACTGGTGGGTGTAGTTTTTCACTGTCTTTATTAATGAAATTGATTTGACATACATAAAAGTTTCTAACTAGTAATGACAATTTGTTTTTTCTTTTTTTTTGCTCAGTTATTTCTGGAGCTGAAAGGGATGTTGCCTTCCTCATTGATGGCACAGAGAATGTTCGAGCAGATTTTGCCTACGTCAAGGACTTTATCATTAAAATAATTGAACCACTTGACATTGGAATTGACAAGGTTCGAGTTTCAGTGGTTCAACACAGTGAGAGACCAACTCCAAGTTTCTACCTGAACAGTTATCAAACCAAAGATGAGGTGCTAAGAGCTGTCAGTGAAATGTCACTGGTTGGTGGACGTAGTCTCAACACAGGAACTGCTCTAAGATTTATGAAGGACACCATCATGTCTGAAAGTTATGGTAGCCGGGCTGCACAAAATGTACCTCAGTTTCTGATCATTTTGACTGCTGGCAGGTCCAGAGATAATGTTAAGGAACCTGCCGTTGCCCTGAAGACAGAGGGAGTTGTGCCATTTGGTGTTGGTGTCAAGGATGCAGACCCAAAGCAGATTGAGGACATTTCACACAACCCTTCTTTTGCCTTCACTGTGAGGGAATTCACTGAGCTCAGCAACATACCACAAAGGGTCAATAACTACTTGGCGCTTGACAAGGATCAGCTGACTGTAGTGCTACAACAAGGTAAGCAAAGTCTCTTTTGTTATGTTGTTGCGGCGTGGCATGTTCACCTCTACGACAAACGTTTTTTCTGCTGATGCTCCTGGCTTGTCATCAGAATAACTGCATTTTATTTCTTGTGTCTTAGTACTAAGCAATGCTGTTAAAAGAGATATTGTGTTCCTACTGGATGGCTCTGAAAACACAAGAAATAGATTCCCAGAGATAAAACTCTTTCTTAAGAGCATGGTTGACAGCCTGTCTGTTGGTGAGAGCCAAGACAGGGTGTCTGTGGTTCAGTTTGCTGATAACCCTGAAGTCAACTTTGGTCTAAATTCTCACAAGAAAAAGGATGATCTTAAAAAGGCCATAGATGATTTGGAGCACAAAGGTGGGAGGCTCCTTAATATTGGGAGGGCTCTCCAATTTGTGAGGCACAGTGTTTTCACTGCTTCAATGGGCAGTAGAAGACTAGAAGGAGTGCCTCAGATTTTAATTCTTCTAAGTACTAAGCCATCCACTGATAATGTGAGAAGTTCAGCTTTTGCTCTCAAGGAGCATGAAATTGTTTCAGTTGGTGTTGGAGTTGGAGATGCCAAACTCTCAGAGTTGGAAATTATTGCCTTTAAACCTGGTTTCACATACAAGGTCACTGATTTCTCCAAGCTGCCCTCAATCCAATCACAACTTGTTGCCACACTTAACATTAACAAAGACACTGAAGAAACCACAACTGGAATCTCTGATTTAGTAGGTAAGACTCACACATTTGAATACATTTATATGCTTGGAGTACAGTGTTACATTATTTGTCCTCAGAGTGGCATGTTTCACTCTCTAGTGAAACTTTCTCACTCACAAATGTTTGACATTCAATGAAAATGTGATACAAGGTCTTTCAGCAAATTTCTATTGCATGACATCAATGGGTATCTTTGTTAAAGCATCTCATCTGTTCAATGCATCCCTCTTTTGAACCTCTTTCCAACCGTCCACTTCAGTGTTGAAGAAGAGACAAGTTCTTTCATACATCTTTTTGATAAAAAGATGGCTCTTTAGCAATTTTGCTAAACACTTTCAGAGCAGTACCTCATCGTTCTCTCCGGGCTCAACTATTTCCTCTATAAAAGACTTGAATGTACAGTTCCTGAATTCTCTTTCTATCTACCCATATATAACCTTATTGACACAGGGAGCAACAAAAGAGACATTGTGTTTCTCCTTGATGGGTCGGATGATTCCAGAAGTGGACTACCAGCTATTCGAGAGTTTATCAGAAGAATGGCAGAAGATCTGGACATTGATGAAGATAAGGTTAGAGTGGCTGTCATGCAGTATAGTTATAACACCTCAGTTTACTTCAACTTAAAAACGCACAGATCCAAAAAGGCTGTCATCTACGCTATAAGAAGTCTCCGTCACAAAGGAGGAAAACCTCGGAACACTGGAGCTGCTTTAAGGTTTGTGCAGGACCACGTTTTCAAGACTAGAAGCAGACGCCTGGAGGGAGTCCCTCAGATTCTGTTTTTACTGACTGGAGGCGAATCCACTGACGACGTTTCAGCGCCTGCGTCAAACCTGAAACAAATTGGTGTTCAGACTTTCGCCATTGGAATGAAAAACTCTAAACAGGAGGAGCTTCAAAAAATTGCCTTCCCATCCAGATTTCTTTATAGCCTTCCTGTCTTTGGTGAACTTTTGTCCATTCAGCCAGAGATAGCTGCATTTGTTCAAGCGGAAATACAAACTGAGCCTCCCCCTGTTGTAGGTAAGACATGTACCTGCTTTGTAGGTACGAATGAAACCGACTCCCTGCAAATGCTGTAATGCATCTGTTCCTTCATGGTTTGAATGGCAATGAAACTGCAACATCTTCTGAGGAATATCAGTTGATCAGTTTCATTTTATCAAACTGTTTTTACTGGCTAAAGGCACTTTATGCTGTCACTTCTTTGGCTCTCATCCTTCTTTGTCTTGTACTCTGGAGAGTCTTTTCTTGACAGCTCCCAATCAGCTATTTTATTCTTGAGCTCTTCCTTGAGCCAATGATAATCACATCATTGACTGGATATGTAGTCAAAGAGTACTGCAATTTTTTCCAACTTTCTCCACCTTTCATTTGGGAAAGTGGACCATGCTGCTGGGCTTGTAGTTTGTTTGTTGGTTTGTTTTCAAATTCCTAAATGATTATTTAATCTACAATTTTTTTTTGTTCTAGAATCTAACACCTTGTTTGTCCTAGTAAATTGTTTGACTTGCACCTACAAGCTCTTTTGGCTTCATCTAATGTTTTCTATTGCAGCACAATATATATCAGCTTATGTCCTATATGTCTGATTTCTTAACAAGTTTTTCCTATTTTTTTCTAGCTGAATTAGAGTCCCCTCAAAGAGACGTAGTGTTTCTATTGGATGGTTCAGATGACACAAGGAGTGGCTTTCCAGCAATGAAACATTTTGTCCAAAGAATGGTGGACGCACTCAGTGTTGGTGAAAACAAAGACCATGTTTCTGTGGTCCAGTATAGCAGAGAACCCCAGACACATTTCAGTTTGAACACCTACACAGAGAAACAAGATGTTCTTACTGCTGTTGAGCAGTTGAACCATAAAGGTGGGACACCACTAAACACTGGGGCAGCTCTCGACTATGTGAGGAATAATGCTTTCACTCACTCCTCTGGGAGTAGGCATCAAGATGGTGTCCCACAGATATTGATTCTGTTGAGTGGGGGAAAATCACAAGATGATGTTGTCAGTGCCGCGGAGGCTCTAAAACAAGACAAAGTTGTAACTTTCTGTATTGGCACAAGAAATGCAGATGTCCTTGAGCACCAAATGATTGCACACATCCCATCCTATGCTTTCTCTGTGCTTCGGTTTGATGATTTTGAAAGCATCCAGCAACAACTTGTGTCATTTGTGAAAAGGGTGCCACGACAACTGCCAAGACTAAAACCACAGAATGGTCTAGGTAAGACTATGTCTATCTATCTATCTATCTATCTATCTATCTATCTATCTATCTATCTATCTATCTATCTATCTATCTATCTATCTTTACTTTTCATACTTACACATCCAGTTATATGACTTCATGTGTATGAGTATTATCCTTGTGTCTGTCAAGTTTCTGCAGATCAAGCTATTCAGCGCGATTTTGTATTTTTACTGGATTCCTCGGATGACATGCAAAATGACTTTAAAGCAATGCTCGGCTTTGTTGAGAGAGTGGTGGCGAAACTTAATGTGGAGGAGAACAATGATCGTGTTTCAGTGGTGTTATACAACTCAGAACCCTTTGTCGAGTTTTATTTGAACACATATAAGGCGCAGCAGAATGTCTCTGAAAAACTGGGTATTGTGAAACATATTGGAGGCAGACCCCGTAACACTGGTGCAGCCCTCCAGTACATCAAGGACTATGTTTTAACAGCCTCTTTCGGAAGTAGGCATCAACAGGGTGTCCCTCAGATTTTGGTTCTCTTAACTGGTGGACGTTCCAGTGATGATGTCAGAAGTGCAGTAGAAAATTTAAAAAGACATGGAGTGATGGTACTTGTGGTGGGAACAAAGAATGCAGATGCCCTTGAGATGCAGTCCATGTCATTGGAAGCCAGTTATGCATTCTTTGCACCAGACTCCAGTGATCTGTTAAACATTGACCAACAAATACTTTCTGCCATTAAAAAAATTGGAACCCCTGCAATTAAACCAGCATTGTATGGTAAGACTGTAATGACCTCATGTTGTACCTTGCACGCACAACTTCACATACTGACTGATAAATCAGAAGTGATTGAGTGTAAGTGATGGACAGTACAAATAGTGTCTTTTTATGGCTGCTGGATCCGCTGGCCACTGGAACACCGATATTACGCAATTTTAACAAATTATCGCTGAAATTTCATAGTAAGCACAACTGCAAGTCCAAAGTGGACAATGGTAGCTAAATTTTAAACAAAATCATTTGACTTTATTGCAACCAAAGCAAATGATTTTTAGTATTTTACACAGCAACTTTTTTAGTGAGCTTTGCATTTTGGTCATGATAACTGATACTTTAGTCCCTTATGTTGTTTTTGTGGTTTGACTCCATTCTGTCAAGAAAAGAGCTCTGCTGCACCATTTGTGATTACAAAATGGTCCACTAAAATAACAAAGCATGTTGTGCACACTGGGTTATTTAAGATAAGCAAGAAAAAAACCCTTGCATCAAAAATTTTATCATCACAAAAATTTGTTTAAATGCCCGTGTGTTTACAGATCTCAACAGAGGAGACATTGTTTTTTTACTCGATGGTTCTGATGGTTCTAAACAAAGATTCGAAGATATTAAAAACTTTGTGCAGAATATATTGGATGACCTAGACATCGATGCAAGTAAAGATCGTGTGGCTGTGGTACAGTACAGCAACACGGCAGAAATTAATTTTAACTTGAGACGTTACTCAACGAAAGAGGATGTTCTTGATGCAGTAAGAGGCCTAAGTCACAAAGGAGGTTATCCTCACAACATCGGAGCAGCTCTCCATCATGTTAGGAACCATGTGTTTACTTCTGACTCTGGAAGTAGACTCCTTGAGGGAGTTCCACAAATACTCATACTATTGAGTGGTGGAAGATCTGGTGATGACATAAGAACCCCAATCAGAATGCTGAAAGAGATTGGTGTCTTTACAATTGCCATCGGAACAAATGAAGCAGACACTCTGGAACTGCAGACATTATCTCATAAACCAAATTATGCGCTCTCAATTACGAATTATGAGGAGCTTTCTACTGCTAAACAGGATGTGTTTTCATTGTTAAGAGAGGCTTTCCAACACGTAGAACTGACTGCTTCCGCAAAGGGTTTTGGTAAGATGTAATGTTTTCACCCTCCAACCAAATGTTTGGTATGGAAAGAGAAGAGAGGAATTTTGTCAAAATAAACCGAGATTATTTCTATTTATGACCAGGTCTAAACTATAGGGCATTGATATTGTAGCTGCTTGCCTATTTCTTGCAGAAAATCATGTTGCATTTTTTGTTTGTGTTGCAGATTCTAAGAAACAAGATGTAGTGTTTCTTATTGATGGATCATTTGACTCACGAAATGGCTTTGAAGAGATAAGAGGCTTTATCTCAAAAGTTGTTCAAAGTTTAAATGTAGGTGAGAACAGAGATCAAGTGGCTGTTGTGCAATATAGCCGTGATGCCACTGCCAATTTCTACTTGAATTCCTACTCATCCAAAGACGATGTGCTCAATTCCATTGGAACAATGAGGCATAAGTTTGGAAGACCACTGAACACTGGCAGAGCACTTGAATTTGTCAAAGACAATGTCTTTGCTGCTTCAGTTGGAGGCAGACATGCAGAATCAGTCCCTCAGTACCTGTATCTATTTAGTGGTGGGAGATCTGGGGATGACGTCAGAGGACCAGCACAGTCACTTAAAGAAAGTGGAATAAAGACTTTTAGTATTGGAACAAAGAATGCCGACATGTTGGAAATGCAAACCGTCTCTTTAACACCATCACATTATTTTCATGTTGAAAATTTTAACAATCTGCAAAGCATGAATCTATCTGTGGAGGACACATTGAAAGGTGTTCAAGACACATCTAAATTTCCTACTGTTACTGGTAAGAAATACAAATATGATTTGCACTTTTACAATCTTGAGATGTCTTCAAATGTACATAACAGTTATATGATTAAATACAGTAGTTACATTTAAGTAACATGCCTCGTTACTTCAAAGATGTTTGTCTGTAATATGAATGTTTGTATCCATTTCAGACGCATCCTTGATTTTAGACTTAAAACTCCAGAATGCTGATATTGTTTTTCTCCTTGATGGATCTGATGACATGAGACCATATGAGAGACAGATTTTGGATTTTGTCAGAGAGTTTGTCAAGCAAATAGAAATCGGGCCAAGCAAAATACAAGTTGCTTTGATTCAGTACAGCACAGAGCCCACCACTGATTTTCTCCTGAACACATATTCAGTGAAAAATGATATCTTGAGTCATCTGAGCAATGTAAAACTGAAAGGAGGGTTCACTGTCAACACTGGTGTTGCCCTTGAATATGTGAGAAACAGTGTGTTCACTGCCTCATCTGGAAGCAGAGCCCAGCAGGGAGTCCCACAGATACTGATTCTCTTCAGTGGGAGAAAGTCGAAAGACAATGTCTCAGATGTAGTAAATGGACTAAAAAATGTTGGAATTGTCCTGTACTGTGTTGGAGTGAAAAACGCAGATATGTTGGAGATGGAGCAACTAGCGCACAGTCCCAGAGAAAAGTTTTTTATCAAGGAGATTTCTGACTTTCCTCTTGTAAGGGAACAGTTGCTCTCAGTCATTGCATCTCATAAAGACACTGTCAGTCATGCTGTAGGTGAGTGAAAACAAGTATTAATTAATTACTAATAGTTTACTACCTCTCTTTCTCTCTCTGTCCCTCTCTCATTTATATACATGTTATATATATTCATATATATACATATATATACTTTTTTTACTTTCTTAAATGTTATTAATAGATAATAGAACTGAATAAATCTCATTTCTATATGTATTCAATTCTTTTGAAATACACGTATTTAAGTTATAGAGACAGTTATCAGATTTTACTTGAATTGTTAAATTAAACCGTTGACTTGACTGCGGACTCTTCTAGGTTCAAGATCAAGTAGGAAGAGAGATATTGTCTTTCTAATTGATGGATCTGATGATGTCAGGAGCAGATTCTCAGCAATACGAGAATTTGTTACAAAAATGGTTGAGAACTTGAACCTGGACCAAGGACAAGATAAAGTTGCAGTAGTACAGTATAGCAACAATGCTGAACTAATTTTCAATCTGAATACTTATGACACAAGAAATGAAGCTCTTCAGCACATTGCAAGCATAAAACCAAAAGGTGGACGGCCCCAGTATATTGGAGCAGCACTGCAGTTTGTGAGGGATAATGTATTTGTTTCAAATGCTGGAAGTCGACAACATGAAGGTGCCAAACCAATACTTATCCTGTTGGCTGGTGGAAGATCAAGAGATTCCCCACGTGGCCCAGCGAGTATGCTCAAGAGGGAAGGAGTTGTCACATTTACAGTTGGATCAAGAATGTCAAATTCAGCTGAGATGAAAGTCATTTCATCTGAACCAAATTATGCATATTCAGTGCCTGACTTTGTAAGTCTCCCTCGTATTCAAGAAAGTTTGATGAATCGTCTAACACAAATGGGTACTGAGGAGAAAATTGAAGCAGGTAATTAAGATTATTTAAAAATTGTTTAAATACTTCAAACACTTAATATAAATATATAAAAAGTAATTGTGATTAACATGATGAAAAATGTATCTAGTTGTGGACAGAAAGAAGTGATGAAAAATGAAGGGACATTGCAAAAAATCAATAAATGATGAGAGACAATTACAAATGAAACCATCACATTTCAAAATAAACATAATTTCTAAATAAAATCTTGATATGATATATGTTCAAAGACATCTTTTCAAAGCCTGAGGTTAGGGTCAGACACATGAACCTAAATATGTCTCCATTTTTTTATGCTCCCTAGTTGACAGGAGGCCAGCAGGAAAGGATGTTGTGTTCTTGCTGGACGGATCTGATAGTACTAGAAGAGCATTCCCAGCTATGCGAGACTT
>JAPZDY010000005.1:22817098-22829592 GCA_029783645.1 Ctenochaetus hawaiiensis | reverse complement strand
AAATAATGTCATGGCTCCTGCTCATTTAAAGTTATGATTATCAGTGCATTAGAAAGTCAGTCAGTGGATCAATGATGATTTAATAATACCTCATGTATGGTTTTCCTTCACAGGGTGATGAAGGCTTCCCAGGATTCCCAGGACCAAAGGTAATTGAAAAGACTGACTCTCGAAAAAACATTTCGACAGAGGTTGCAGATTTTAGTGTTTTGTTCCTCACTTTGGAAATAGATCCTACTTTTGATGTTGGTCTTTTGCATTTATTCTCTTTACTTCCATCATTTCCAGGGAGAACGTGGTAACCTTGGCACAAAGGGCGGACCTGGACCGAGAGGAAATCGTGGACAGAGGGTACGTTTTCTGACCCGCCTCAGTTAAATCGGCTTATTGTGACCCTACGTTCTGTCAGATCCTGATGGTTCACACTGTCAGGTTTCACTAAGCAAAGTCCCCCAAATGGACTGGAAATCACTGCACATGTATCTTTGTTTATACACCGGATGACTGTTTTAAAGTTATGTTTCAGACATGCAGATATGCAGCGATGGCATTGCATGAGCATGCACAGTGTTGTGACAAAGATTTGAAAGGACTGAATATTTTTAGTGAAGCTCTTTTTCTGAACTACTGGCAGCTGCATATTTTAAAACTTAATTCTTGTTCTCTTACTGTTTATTCTCTTCAGGGTGTCTCTGGAAATATTGGTACACCTGGACAGAAGGGAGAGGTTGGATATCCTGGGCCTTATGTAAGCAACTTTAAATTCTCGCCCAAAGCTATTTTAATTCCATTTAAATGAATTAATGTGATTTGATATGTGATACATCCCAACATGAGTGATCTCATTTTTCTTTTGCTTGTTTGTCTTCTTTTGTATTCAAATCACTCAAAGTTTTGACGGACAGTACACATCCCACAATAAAATACTGTTAAATTCTTATTATAAATTAACAAAAATAATTATTTTACACAAGCAACACAATAATTATTGTGTCAGTCATGTCAAGCTGTTAACACAACTGTTGCCTTCATTCCTGCAGGGTCAGAAAGGACCGCGAGGACCAGGGGTTGTGGTATGTGCATGATTATCAGACTTTTACACTTTTTAACACTTTATGAATTACAAAGCAAAACTCATTTCTGCCTGTGTTCAAAATCACTTACTTTTTTTCACAGCAATGTGACCTGGTCAAGAAAATCAGGGACAACTGTCGTAAGTATAATTTAATGACCATCAACTTCTTGTTTCATGACAATAAATCCATGTGTGTGCTGTGAACTACGAAAAAGTCTCACCATATTTTTTTCTTTTTTGTCCTTTAGCTGGCTGTTATGGTAAGTATAAAAAATTTTATCAGTTATATAATAACCGTTTATAAGATTGTGCATGTACTGTACGTGCAACTTTGCAGACTACAAAGTTTTCTGTTCACGCCATCAGGTCATCAGGAATGCCCGCTTTTCCCCACTGAGCTGGCATTTGCCCTGGACGTCTCTGAGGGCAATAACCGCCAGTCCTTCAACAACATGCGTGACACGGTCCTTCGCATTGTCAAAGACATCTCCATCGCCGAGAGTAACTGTCCAAGAGGAGCTCGTGTCGCTTTGACCCTGTACAACAACGAGGTGACCACTGAGATCCGCTTTGCTGATGCAATGAAGAAACGAGCCCTTCTGCAGCACATTGAGGGTCTGCAGACCCTGCAGACCAGGAGGCAGCGCAGCCTGGAGACCGCCATGAGCTTTGTGGCCCAGAACACCTTCAAGAGGGTGCGCAGTGGCTTCTTAATGAGAAAAGTGGCCATCTTCTTTGTCGGCGGACCAGCTGGTCAGGCACAGGCGCTTTCCAATGCAGCTCTTCGCCTCCACAATGCCGGAATCGCCACTCTGTTCCTGGTCAACCGTGAGGACAGAGCACTCAGCAGAGCACTGCAGGTAAAACAAAAAAAACAAAGCTGATATCTCAAAGTACATGAGTTTGTTGGTATTTTAATAGTGTCTATCTTCACACCTACAAGAAACCCGTAAATTGACAATATTTGTTTCTCTTTGTGCAACAGGGCAACAACACAGCACTTGGTCAGGTGATTGTTCTTCCAAGCCCTGGAAGTGCACAGTACAACTCCGTCATCCAAAAGGTGATGAACTGCCACGTCTGCCTCGGTAAGAAACCCATGTTCTTCACTGAAAAATACACTTTTATTTAATTTTATTTATCTGTTTTTAATCCAGTTATAGTCAAGTTTCATCAAAATAAAAGTAATCACAGACACATTGCCACATTTTCTTAAAAGAATTAGCACTCCTGCATGTTTTCCACCTTGTATCATATAACACGTATATGAGAAATCCCAGAGTTATGACAAACACTTAAGGAAAATTTCATCACATCTTTTGTGGATTAGAAATAAATCAGCTTCATGTATATTTATGAAAGTTAAATATGATTCATTTTATCCTCTACAGACATCTGCTCTCCAGACCAAATATGCGACTATGTGCCACTGGCTCCCGGCCGAGAGAGAAGATCCTCCGTCACAGATATGGACATTGACATTGCTTTTGTGGTGGACAGCTCTGAGTCTACCTACCCGACAGTCTTCACAGAAATCAAACGCTACATAGCGCACATAGTGGAGCAGTTACACGTTTCCTCAGAACCCACATCCTCTGCTCAACACGCCAGAGTTTCTGTCGTCCAGCAAGCTCCTTACGAGTTCATCCACAACAAAACCAGCTCTCCCATCCAGGTAGACATCAGTTTGACTGCTCAACGCTCAGCTCAGGATTTTGTCAGATTCCTGCTGGAGAAGACGCCTCAGTTGGAGGGCGGCCGGGCTCTGGCAGCCGCCATCGAATCGACAGTGGAGCAGGTGTTTGAGAAGGCGCCTCTGCCACGTCACAGGAAAGTGCTGACGCTCTTTGTGACAGGAAGTGTAGAAGAAGAAGAGACGCAGCTGATACACATTGCCACCGAGGTCAAGTGCAGAGGCTACTTCCTGGTCATCCTGGGTGTGGGCGAGAAGCTGAGCGCTAAAGATGCTTATATCTTGTCTCGTATGGCAAGTGAGCCCTCAGATGTCTTCTTCAGGCGGGTCGACAGCATCTCAGAGTTTTACGACAAAAATCTCCAGACCTTCAGCGAGCTGATGCCAAAGTATATCAACTGTGAGTCCTTTCATTGTTCTTTCACTCTATCCTTTACACATTCTTGTTACTCCAAGTCCCTGTGAGTGATTCTCATGTTCTGTGTTTTTTTTATCAGTTGAAAATGCCTTCTACATGTCGCCCGAAGTCTCCAAAAACTGCAAGTGGTTCCAGAGTGACCAGCCACTAAAACACCCTTTCACATCATCTCAGCAGCAGGAGTAAGCAGTGTGATGTTTTCATGTCATATCATTGGTTGATGTTCTTGGAAAAATAAGTAATTGCATTTACTCTCTTTGGTTCATTTGTAGGAAACATGAGAAACATCATGAACATCATCAAACAGTTCATCAAAGGAAGCAAAAAGGTAAGACTGAATGTCTAAAATGAACCTCAGTGTAAGCAGGCAAAGTCAATTATAAGTGCTGTCAAAGGCTCACATACTGTAAGTCCTTGAATTCCTTGTGAGAATCTGTATTTGAGAGAAAAACAACAGACAGAGTCTGACTTTGATGAGGAAAGTGTGGGAACTCTGACTGTTTTCGCTTTTCTTCATTGTGAGTCATGCAAAGCTAATTGTTAACACTGTCTGCCCACAAGCCAACAATCAGCACTTTTCTCTCACAGTTCTCTCAGACCCGTTTTTTTACACGATCAACAACTGAGAAACTGCCTTGTGGCCTCATTGCCTCTATATAATCAACAACAGCTATAGGCCTCCTTTTGTTTTCTGCAAACACTTGATTTCAATGTGCCACGTCCTGACTTTTGTCTTGCACCTGCAGATTCAGATGAGCTGCACATCACCAACGTCACCTCCAGCAGCTTGAAACTGCGCTGGACCAGCCCAGACCCCAAGCTCTTCGTCTACTTCGAGGTGGTGGTGACACGGCTGAACGACCATTCCCTGGTGCTGAAGACCAACGTGTCGGGCAACGAGCTTTCCGTGGACAACCTGGAGAGTTCTCAGACGTACCATGCTGTGGTCTCTGCCTACACTGCAGAGGGTCAAGTGGTCTCCACCCGCAAAGGCATAATGACCACCAGTAAGACAAAAAGCACTCAGATACAAATATGTTGAAAACTACCCTTTTTTTCATGTTATTTGTGCAATCAGGTGAACTAAAGCTAAACTAAAAAATGAATAAATAATGAATATAAGTACACATACACCCAGACAGTTTTCTTGCCTGAACCAAAGACTTCGCTTACTGACTGCTGGTTTCACTTTAACAGGAGCAGCAGGGCCTAAGCCGCAGCATAAGCCAGCCAGCCGAGCCACCAGCGCTGCAGACACCGCACCACTGGACAAACCAGAAATTGGTGAGTGACTCCTCATGCTCACATGCTCATGCATTTATGTGTAAATGTAGAGTTTTCTGCTTCTTCTTTGTCCAATCTTATGCAATTCAATCCGACGTAACTTGTAATTTAGCAGAAAAGATGCCTCTCTGATACTTGTGGTATTATTTGATTTGCCCATCTTGGAAAATCTTTGTGCTGCTTCACGAAACAGACTTGCAGCACACAGTACTCTGTCCTTTGGAGAAGCTTAGGCTTGAAATGATACTGTAAGAGTGTAAATATGACTTTAGAATTATTTCTAGTGAATAGGAAACATCTCTTGGTTGTATTTTTCTGCTGGCCTCATCCTGCCACATGTCAGAACAACGAGGCACTGCAACAGGAACCAAAAAGGGTCAAACTGTGCATTGTGTTTGAACTTTCGACACAAATCAGTTCAATATTTACTCTTTATTTGCCTTGTGCATTAATGCTAATGGTCCCCTGACAGTCGTACTGGCTGCGTCTCCTTAGTGGAATGTTAGTCGTATAAATAAAACCTGATGGTTCAGCTCAACGAACATAGCATGCTATGTTGTAATGCAGCAGTGTTTTTACTCAATACTACACAAATGTGCTATTAATCAACTTGCTAGTCCATGCAAGAATATACAGGGACGCTTAAGAAACGTATGGCTCGAATCAGAGAGTCTTGGTCTGTGCATTGAGTTTTTTTTCTATAAAGTGCTTCAACAAACAAAAGTGTTGACAGTAAAATATCTGTGTCACTTTGAAGACAAATGGCTCTTGTCAGTGGGAATGGAGAAGATTCACAGCGCTCATATGTTTTTTGGAGTGAAGCCTCAAAGCTGCCACTTCCTGTGGAAGATAAAGAGCGCGAGGCAAAGCTGAAATATGAGAATTCTGCTTGTGAAATCAAGAGAATCTATAAGGGAGCAACATTTTTACCTGCTTTTTATTGCTTTGTTATAACTATAACAATAGCAATGTTGTCTTTATTATAGAAGAAGCCAGTGAATGCTGTACTTTAATACCCCAGTGTGAGCAAGCGCACATTTTATTTACTAACACGCTACAGTTTATACGATGCCCTGCAAAGGAATGAACTGAGAATGCAGCCAAAACTCCAGAGGATTTGTGTCATAATTACCTGTGATCATTTCTGGGATTTGTTAAATGCAGATAAACTGAATCGCACAGCCATGCAGATCCTAGATGACTAAGTTAATTAACATCAGAAATTGAAACTGTTATAACAAACTAACCTTACAATTTAACAATGCAAACCAATATTTTTGACTGATTCATTTTAGTTTGCAGAAGTCCATACCCTTAATAAGCTGCCTGTAGCATGTTGTGCAACTCATTTGATCCCATAAGACCCTTTTGAACACCCCAAGCATCTAATACATGTTTTTAACAGCGCACAATAACTGCTACATGCCTTGTATAGTTTTGTATTTATTTCTAACACAGACTCATCCTCTCTCTCCACCTGCCCTCCATCACTGCTGTTGATTTATTTATTTTTTTTGCATGTTCTAGCTGATGAATTTGCTGACCCATGCTCACTTGACTATGACCCCGGAACGCCATGCAAAGACTATCAGGCTAAGTGGTTCTTTGACAAAAAGCACGGGATCTGTACTCAGTTCTGGTATGGAGGTTGTGGAGGCAATGAAAATAGGTTCGACACTGAGACCCTCTGCTTGAAAAGCTGCGTGAGGACAGGTAAGTGGCTGTCAGTGCCAGGCCTGTGCTGCCCCCCACTGGTGTGGTGATGTAATATAATGCGATATTTTTATTGAGCTTCAGCTCTGGATAAAAACTGGTAAATGACAGCTCGCTAAACTTTCGCTCCAGAAGAATCACAGTCCGATCATAGCCAAGCAACTTTAATTGGCGGGTTTGTCAAGTGATATCATTCTTTTTTCTTAACCACTCTGAAATAAAAAATAAAAGAGTAACACAGCACAGAATGGAGGAGTTGTTAGTGCCCTGAACAGCGACCTGCTGATGTTTGATATAAATACTCTGGGATACGAATGTCTGGGATCATTTATGTCCATGTTGCGTTAAATGTAAAGAATCCTCCAGTGGAAGTCTGCTCTTTTAAGACAAAACCACATTTACATTTTCATCTCTCCACAGTGCCGGAGACTCAGCCGAAAGTGCAGCAGGTTGAACAGGTGGAGATCCTCCCTGAACCTGGTGAGATCTGATAAACAGTCACTTGATAGCATGAATGGTTTCCTGTCAACCTACTTTATTATGTTACTCTTACTTCCCTTCCAGCTCCGCTTTGAAGACAAAACTGCCTTTGAAGTGCCTGCACATGTGTGCTATTAGCCAATAGGCAAGAAAAAGCACTTCCTTCCTGCTCTCGTTTTAAACAAGCAGACCCACATTTTCAAAACATGATTATATTCAAACCTTTCAGACCACCCCGAGCGTCAGCCGTACGTATCTGTACATCAGGTCACCGGTGTTTTTCATGTTACATCACTGTTACGTAAGTCAGCTTCCACAAACTGTGCTTACTCTGCAGAACAACACGTCCTTTGTGTTAAACTGCAAAGCCACCCGCCTCCTTCACCGCCCCCCCGGTTGATCTAAATGATGAAACAAGTGAAGGGCCGAGCGCGGAAAATGAGACGGTTGCGCTTTTATCACAGGAGTGAGCCAAGTCATAACCACGGAGAAAATAAAAGGAAAGGCTCGTTAACTGGCTCCTTGTTTTTTTTTGGCAACGGTCCTTAAACACAGCACGTTCAATTTGTCAGAATCTGGTAAATCAACACGAGACACTAATACGAAGTCTGCACTGAACCAAACGTGCCATATCTCATGATTGTGGAAGAAAAAAGTCCGCTGGGATGGAAGTTTGTTTTTCTTTGCTCTAAACGTTTAAAAGCTTTATAATATTTTCCATTCCACAACAAAGAGTCACTGCCATCATCTCTTAATTGCTGCTACTCATGTATAATAGTAATGAAGCACTTACAGCTGATTGCACCACTCACTGTTGTTCAGATTAAAGTCTAATTTAGTGTATTTGCTTTTGGTAAAAACATGCAGCCTTCCTTGCCAGAGATTTTTGCTCTCCTTGTTGCATGTGTTCTCATTCTTTCCTCTAATTTTTTTTGGTCTCTTTTTTTTTTTCACAGCGGCCTCTACAGCCGTTGACATTTGCAAGCTTCCCAAAGAGGAAGGTACTTGTGCCAAATTTGTCCTCAAGTGGCACTACGATGCCCCCAGCAAGAGCTGCACACGCTTCTGGTACGGAGGCTGCGGTGGAAACCAGAATCGCTTCGACACACACGAGCAGTGTGTGAAGGCTTGTGGAAACCCAGGTACAGGTCAGTCTCACATTACAACACGGATTACAAAACAAACGTGACGCTGTGTAAGATGTCAGATAAAACAGAATGCAGTTTTTTGCAAGTCAACTGTGTTTACAACAATGATTTACAAAGTGCAGCTGAGCCCATTTAGTAACATCATTTAAACATTCATGTGTTCACAAAGAGGTGTGTTGCTGCATCAGATTCAGAGTAAACGTGACTTTACAACAATCGGTGAAGCCGATGAGGTGAAACATTACATTCACTGTCTGTTTTCAAACAAAAATATGTCAAAATTGTTTGGCAAATTATCACATTCTGTTTTATTTACGTTTTACACAGCATCTTAACTTTTTTTTTAATCCTGATGGTAACAATCTTCCAATATCATTGATCAGTTAGTTAATACAAAGGTCATTGACCCGTGATAAAAGCAGTTCCATAGATAATGCTGCAAAAGGGCTTTTCTTTTTGAAGACAATGTGTGTAAAAGAACATAATGTCCCAATAAAGTCAACAGAAAATCAGTTTAAGGGGGTGATTTTATTCCAAAAGCATCACAACAGCAGTAACAAATAATACAAAACCCTCATTGTGCTGTTAATTTACAGCAGCTATCTGCTCATATAAACTGAGTTCATGCGATTTGAGCTGGCAGCAAACGTTTCCAACACAACTTTAAACTCTTTCATCATCTCTGAGGGAGCAACAGTAGCGTTCAGCGTACAGTTTGAGTCGAGCTGACAGTCAGCTTCTGTGTTTCTCTGAGCCTCATTTCTGTGGATGTATGTTGCATTTTTTCTGTTCTAATTGTCTTTAAAACAGGAGAAAAAAGATATTGCTCACACTGTTAATGAAAGAAAATAAAGACTGAAGCTCATTTCTGGTAAAACTCATAAAGGAATTGAAAAAATAGATCATTTGAGTAAATTTAAGGTTTTAAAAACATTATCTTAATTTCTAAAGATGTTTCTTTACGGATCAAATGACTAACCATGTTTTCTTTTTTCATTTGATTTGTCACCAGCACCCATCAAACAAGGAGTCATCGCTGCGATAAGAACATAGGACAAAGTGACAAACATGGCCAGTTTTCACCACTGAACCATCCAGCATGGCCGTTCTGTCAGGATGCAAAAACCAAAGCAATGTGGCTGCACTGGATTCCACAAAAAAAAGGACTTTTCTTCCCAAAATTCTTGAAGTAGTCTTTTTTTTTTTCACAACAAATAAGGAAGGCAACACGATTTGCTGCATGATTTGTTCTAACCTACTGGTGCTACATAGTATGTTTTTGTTTTTCAGATGAGTTGTTAAATGCATTCAGTCAAATTTTATGGAACAATGATGTCATATGACTTTTCATATTTTTTTTTTTTTTTTTAAAAATGAAGTTTTATAATTAAGCAAGACACATATGAATATCTTGGACAGAGATAAGCAATAAATCCATACATGCAGGACTGGCGTTATTCAATGCAGTAATCTTTTTTTTATATATATATTTTTTTTTACATTCCACATTCACATAGCATTGTTGGCTTTTATATTGTTTTTAAAGTCACTTTGTCCCTTTAAAATCATTCCTTCACTATTTTACAGGCACAGAATACACAGCAATGTTTACACAAGTCTTGTATGGAGGTGTGTGTATTTAAATAACAGTGACCAACCGCTCGGATGCTAAAACACTGATGTGATGTTTAATGCACTTCTGGATCCGCTGCCTCAAACACACACCTTCCAGCTAATGAGAAAAGGAATGTACTTGTCAAGCTGTTTTTATTTTTTTTTTTTTGTTTCATTTGGTTTTAATGAAATCTGTGTTTCATCGGGGTAAAGGGGAAATAAAAATGAATTAGACTTTCTAATAAACATGAGCAACTGATTCTTTTCTTTCTTGTTTTGAATTTAGACTCAATTGAAATAAAAGTCACAGAGATTCAGAGTTTATTTTAAGATAATTTCAAAAGGTGGAGCTCAAAGAGGAGGTAATGATTACATGAGACCAGAGGGCAGTAAAATACCTCCATCTTCCATTTATTAAGTATCATTTTACCATAATACACTGATGTAATATATCCACTTTATTCCAAGAAAAAAAAGAAGACTCAGAGGTGTGAAAAGGCCAAGAAAAATTCAGTTTTCAAGATGAATTAAAAAAAAAATGCATGCATAAAAAGAAAGAGTGCATTAGAAATTCTGGTTACACTGAATAATATCTCAAAAGTTATAGTAGTAGAATGAGTTACGCCTTCATAATATGTTGATGGAGAAGGACTTGGGTTTTGTGCAGTAAGTGAACAGGATCCCAAAGAAAGTCCTACATTCTTAAAAAAATATGAGAAATTGAGTTTCACCAACATTTTAAAGCTCAGCTTTAAAACTTTCTGTCCATTCTCTTTATAATAATATAGCATGTGGCTGCACTTATATCGTTGTTTTCTGAGGATAGAGTTTACGTTTGGCCTCTCATTCACAAAAAAGAAATGCTCATACTGTTGGTGACAGAGCTGCTACACGATCAGGAACAAAAACAGTTCAGTTTGTCACAAAGACGCTGAGTATCCACCTGTCTGCATGTATGTCTCTGTTATCTGTCTCCCCCCTCTGCGCTCAGCTCAGCCCGTCTGTCTGCCTGCCAGTTTCCACACCTGTTCAGCCTCAACAATCAAGCTCACCTGGTCGTCATCAGCTCATCACCCACTCGGCATATAAACCTGCCCTGACCTCCAGTTCCTGCTGCAAGACACACAGACGCAGACTAGACATGTATGTTTACCTTTAAAGGCTGAGTCCCCTGAACTTTGTGACCCACTAATGCAGGTCCTCCACAGGATCTGAGGGCCTGGCTGCACCTCCACCTCCACCTCCTCCATGATGAAAACAGTCCAGCTGCAGAGACTAAACGACTGGTGTGTTTGAATGATGCTTAACTCAACTGTTGACATTTTGTTTTTATTCTGGAGTCAGAGGTGACTGCATTTGGATGAGCAGGTGGATCTGGTGAGGGGGAAGAGGTGTTTGTGACTGAAAACCTCACTGCTGTTAGTTCAAACCCTTCAGCAAACCCTGCTGTTCTCTGTGGGAACCCTGACATGTCTGACCTGCACGCATCAACCTGAATGTGGTCCTTCAAGATCTGCAGGCATCTCAGGTTAAAGGCTGAATGCACTGAAATGCATGCCAACACAAGAAAAATTGTGTTACGTTCTAAGATTTGATCTGTTTGAATGAGGACGTACAGTAGGAATCCCCTCAGAGTTCAGGCCTGCATTAAACAAAAGAAGAGAAGAAGTGAGAAGCACAAGCTTTGCGATTGTCCGGAGAGGAGAAGTTTAAATATTTGCTCAGTGAAGTTAAAAGGCCTGGGGAAGTGTTTTCTCCCTCCAACCACAGCAAAAAAAACCCTCCAGATGTCATTTCTCCAGGGTTTTTGAAACAGTCCAGTGTTTTGATAAACTCGCCTGATTTCCTCCCGTGTTCATCACTTCACTTCAGTGTTTCATCACAACTTCATTTTAAACTACGGTTCATCAGTTTTTCCCATCACAGAACACAGTCTGACATTTAGATTGAAGAGTGAAAAACTAGGACAAAAAGTTTTACACATTTTTGCACAATCGGGGCCAAAAGTATGTGGACACCCCTGCTAACAGTCAGTAGGTCTAATTTAGGGGTTTATAAGAATAAAGTCCAGTTTTGTAGTAACATGCGTGTTTGTTTCTTTTCTGCTTTTACATGACAATGCCACCATGCACAGAAAAAGTCCCTCTTAAAACATTTTTTCTAAACTTTAGTGGCCTGCACAGAGCTCTGACCTGAACCTGACGCAGCACCTTCAGGTTGAGCTTTAACCAACACTGATGCTGTCGTGGTTTAATGAGAGCGAATCCCTGAAAACAGGTTCAAACATCTGGAGGAGGCTGTTCAGGTGACGCATTATCGCTCATGGTTTCAGAATGAGATGTTCAAATGTCCATGCAGATGGAGCCGCATTACGTCACGACCAGTGTGGAAATTAATAACCGCAACAGGAGGATGAAGCAAGAAACACATTTCACACACATAATGATGCACGACTAATGAAAAAAATCTCACAATGACTCGGTGGTTTTGCGAATTTGTGCAGCTTAAGTCGTTAATTACTGTGGGACTGAGTGTTTTTAAAAGAACATCACACAGAAATAAATCTCATCAGCATATTAAAACATCAAACTCGAGGACCATAAATCAAATCCAAAGCAACAACCAGAGACAACTGCTCCTTATTAGTGGTAAATCTTGATGCATTTAAACCGATGCTGCCTCTGTCACAGTGGGTGGGAATCTCTGTGTTTTGGACAGATGTGATGAGGATTCAAACAGCTGTACGGGGTTTGCCAAGGAGTGTGATGGCAACTCCCAATGGGGAGCAGCTGAAAGAAGACTTAAATACATTCTGTTGACAACGCTTGTGCTCAGCAAACTTATGAATCAAGAAATTTCGCTTGTAGGACAATGAAGTAAGTTCACATGCTGTAAAGGATCCGAACAGTTGGCCTCAAATTCTCATCACATGTCCTCACAAACGCAGGCCAAAGACTGTAAGAAGATGGATAACATGACGCCTCTTTAAAAAAATGGCCAAAATATCTTGCTAACCACCTGGTCTCTGGTAGCAGTTTTGATATAAATCCCTTTCCCTCCCTATCTCAG
>JAPZDY010000005.1:22783924-22809139 GCA_029783645.1 Ctenochaetus hawaiiensis | reverse complement strand
CTGAGTCCAAACCGTTTGAGCTTCAAGTCCTCAACAAGTCAGAGTTTTCAGAAAAATCTGATGTCATTTTAACGGAGCCTCAACTTCAAATATTGGACGAAGTTGGGAGTTGCTGCATCTTCATCTGTGACGTCGAAGCTGCATGTTTTCTTCACTGCAGTTAGTTTTTTGTTTTTTGGAAATGAAAGAATCTTTGGTGTAATTTATTTTCCAACTGAAGCTGAGGAGCAGAACTTAATTTTTTTAAGGTTTTCTCCCGCAGGACCGGATGCCGCTGGTTTGGTTCAAACTAAGTGCATCTGCAGAATTTAATATCAACCTTCTGAGGATGAAAAGACTCTGAGAGGCACAGAGAGAATCTTGTGAAGCAACAAAAGAAACGAAAACTCTGCTTCTTTCATTTCTAATGTGATCCGTTCATAAAATAATGTCAGTCACAGAAGTGTAGATTTTTGTTTTACCTAATATAAAAACGTCTCGGTGTCTCAGTGGTAACAGTTTGCACTCCATTATGTTCGTTTATGACGTGCTCTGTTTGAAATGGCTCTGCGTTTATGCTCCATGAAACTCACCTAATTGCAGAATTTCAGAGATGATTTTAGCTGCCTTTCATGAAGCGCCGTTCCCTTCCCACCAATAAATACATTCATTTTCTATCCGCTCGGCTTAATGATTTTCATGTAGTTAAGTTCCCGTTGAGGTTTCCAACAAAAAACAGAAAACAGAACTCGCTGATTAAACTGATTAAATGCTGTTTTGTCTGCACTTCAGCTCCTCTCTGAGTCATTTCACTGCAGGAACACATACATTAAAAACTATGAACATATGTTTGTGAACCACCATGTGACTACTGAGGGCACTTCAGGATCCAAATTTGCACTGATTTCAATTTATTCCCTGAGTCCTCTGACCTCCAGTTAAGGTGAAACCATTATCAAAAACAGAATTTGTCTGGATCTGCGGGGTAAAAGATTAAAAACACATTCTGATAAGACGACTCGGACTCTCCTCTGAATGCATTCTTCAGATTCTCCCGAGAGCCGCAGATGTTTTTCCCTCTTCACACATTCGACATCCTTTAAATGTGTGTGAAGGTTGCTGTGAAAGTAGATGGACGTCTGCAGCAAAACACCAGAACATTCTGCTGTTTATGAGAAAACTCCGCGGGGTTTTCTTCATTCAGTCTTATTAACTTTAAGTTGAAACCTTTTTACTGTTTATTAGGGGAGAGAGTGTTTGTGGAACAATAACCTGAGTGTTTTGGCTGTTAAAGTGACCTTATTAATCTGTGGAGATAAACCAAAACCTTTTTTTTTATTACTGTGCATGTAGTCTGAGGTGTTTAAACACTGTTGTGGAATTTAGTTTCATTAATTTTTGTCTTAAGATGCTGATTTATTACAATTTAGGTCCTTTTTTTTTGCAGTGTGGCCATCATTTTTATTAATTCTGATAATATTGTAAATGCTGATTTCATTGTGCTAAAGTTAAAAAACACACAGTGTCACCATTTTTCCAGATGTCAGCATTAGCTTGGTGAGCAGTAAATAAAAGCGTGATGGGGTTGACGGGGTTGCAGGTTGCAACCAGCTGAATATCCTTCTGCTCATCTTCCATCTTTCCAAGCATCAGTGAGAACCTGCTGTTGCTGCAAAACTCACAAAAAGGTGGAAGGATTTCTTCAGAGTTGATGTTTGGTTTGTTGTTTATGGCTTTGTACTGAAACAAGGAGCCCATGGGTCTCATTCTGGAGTAATAAAGTCAGAGTGTCACTTATAAATCACTTATTTTCAGGTGATTACACACAAGTGAAAACATACTAATGAATTATAATCCATTTCCAACACATTCTGTCATTAGATCCCTTTTATATCTTTTACTCTGGACCTTTAAAGGTCAGAGATGAGGCTTAAAACTGCAAAATTAAAATCTGAGCAAAAAACAAAAACAAAAAAAAAACAGAATTATCATTATCGATTCTTTATTTCTCTGATTTAAGCTTTTCTCACAATATGCTGAGTATAGAAACATTAACCAGTTATAATGTTAGTTTATTGAAAAAGAGGCCTGACATTCACATTAATCACATTTTGCACAAATTCATTGAACTCTCCTGCACAGCTGTGGTTCAGCCTTCAGCCACACGGGAGTTTTATCTCAATTTGACTAATAATTCAATGAAAATCGTCTTTATTTGACTGGTTTTTCTTGAACCGTCCTGCTGGGAAATCTTTACATCTTTATCAGCCTCACTGGTTCATGAACATCCGTGACCTCCTTTACCTCCCAGAACCTGAGCAGAGGTCCAATCAGCCAGAAGTAAAACACCTGTGTGGCTGCAGTGAGTAACTGTGACCTCGCAGACAGGTGGGCGTGCTGACCAGGAAAATATGTAAACGTCCCACAAGAGGCTTCAACACAAACTGAAAACTGGGGGCAGTCGTGTTTAAAGTAACACAGTTCTTAAGGTTTCAGCTGTAAAAGGTTCATAACATTGAAACATGAAAAAAAATGAACATGGTGGATTTTTTTCAACCTAATTTATTTAATTAGTCCATAAAACAACACATAGGAAAACAACTTAAAGACATCTCTTGCCATGTTCATGATCGTATTTTCCCTTCTCTCCCACTTCAAGCTGCGGCTGTTTAATCAGACAGCAGTAAAACACAAATCCAACCCACTTCTCAGCTCTCGTCCGACGGAAAAACATTCTTTCCATCCTGAGTCAGCGGCGTGAAAAGTGTTCTCAGAGAAGATAATTGGACGAAATGATAAACTGATCTTTTTCCTTTTTTTAAAATCCTTTTTCAGATAAAGAAAACAGGAAAGATGGCTGATAACACGACGAGTCACTGTCAGGGGAACAGACTGAAAGTTAATTTGAAAAATACTTCTAGTTATAGATCTGAGCGTCCATCCACAGGTATTGATATCACAAATTAGAGCGCAGTGAAGAGCTGCCTCAGTTCGCCTCCATTGTATCGCTCACAAATGGAAATAATCAAGCAAACAAAAGGGATACTGGCACAGAGCAGAACAGAGAACAACAGCTTTCTTTGAGCAGCTCCTCCGTCACATGAAGTTTTGTGGCTGGACGATATCAATGCCAGATTGCCAGCTTGTGTGCAGTCACATGTGTGCAGACCCTCAGGATTTTTAAGTTCTGTTTCCTAATAACATCCTCCTGCCGTCCAGATTTCTGTCTCTATTGATTTTTTTTCAAGTGAACTTAACAGCAAACCCTCCTTTTTTCATGTTCGTACATCCAAGTCTACATGCAGGTGTTACAATAGTTGTGTAAACTGTTTTTTGCTGCGTGAAGTCTGATAAATATCCTCAAGTGATGAGTCAGAATCAACCAGAGCTGAAGAATTCACATTTTAAAAAAAAAAAAAAAAATCTGGGTTGTGGAGGAAAAGTGAGCTCATCAAACATCTGCAGCCTGATTCTCACCTGAGCATGAGGCTTCAGGTAACGTCAGACATTAACATTACACACCTGCATCTGGGAACAAAAGGCTGTTGCATTGTGGGTATTGTAGGCATCAGGTTTTGACAAAGTGGAAGTATGTGTGGATTGAAAAGGATGACATCACTGTTTGTGCTGCGGTGACTTTTATCTTTTTTTAAAAAAATCTTTTCTTAATTATGAGTTTAATGCTGTTAAATAAAAAAGCGATGCACAAAACAAACGCAGGTTTGAAAGTCACACAACATCAAACTATTTCCAGATTTCTTTCTGGAAAAGCAGTGACAGTACAGAGATGTTTTATTAAAGTTTTCAGGTACATTTGAGTTACTTAAATGAAGCACCAGCAGTGTAACTGACATTTAAGGCCTGTAGAGTCTTTGTGTTGTGATTAGCCTGCGACTGATCTTAAATGCAGCATAAACATGTTGAACAAAGACCACACACCAACCGCAACTTAATTAAAAGAATGAAATGAAAATGACATAAAATCTGTTTTGCACTTGAGCTTTGCATTCGTACTGTTTTTAAGTACGAGATGCGTGACTTCATCTGTGGGAATTAACCAGTCTCCTTTTGTTGTGAAAAAGTGCCAGCTCAGCGCCTTCTCACACCATTTCATTCAGTTTTTTTTTTTTTTTTTCTCATCCACCATCCGTCACATGTCCTTTAAATCTAAAGCAGAGTTTTTGTATATGTGATTTAAACAAACTGTCACTGAAGCTCATCCTCCGATCTGTAGGCTTTCACAACATATTACACACACTCGGATGTTGTGCAGCTGTGCCTCGTGTTCTCAGAGACGTGAACTCATGAGAAGTTCATTCATTCATTTCCTTTTAGTCAAATGTAGAATTTTTATTGAGCTGCTTCAAACCACAGCTCATGATGCAGATTGTGAGGACAGATGTACAAAAGCCAAACTGTAAGAATATGAGACACAATCTGGTTAATTTTCTGAAATTTCAGTCACTGCATAACTTTATTTTTTTTTATTTTTTCAGTTGATTTAAGAGGAATGCTCCAAAAAATTATCATTGCAATTTCGCAAAGCTGTTTGACTTGCAAGTGACACATTGGAAAATTAGTTTAAAACTGATTTTAAACTAACTTTGTTCATTATTTGTGAGCCTGTAGGTTAGAAAATGTTCTCTCAATGTGTGAGAACATGGCCGAAGCCACTGAAATGCCCTTGAAGTGGCACACAGATTATATTAATTGCACTGGAGTCAGTTTCCTGCAGGGGGAGTTAAATGTGTGCCTCTGTGCCTGGTGGATGTGTGATGGTGAGAAAGGCTTTTAACCTTGTGTTTAAGAAAGTGGTGAAATGTCTCTGATTTTACTTTTTACAACAGAAGGAGGCAGAAAGGAGCAGAACCTCGACAACATGTGACACCGATCAGAAATCAAGTACAAAGGCGGTTTGTTGTGACGTGACGTTCAGTGGCGTCACGTCACCGAGCCTCTCTGGCTCACTTATACCTTCAAATATCCAAAGAATTCAGAGAAGTGAAAAATAATGACAGGGGAAAGGACGGCTGCGGCTCGCTGTGAACCAAAATGACATGTTTGGCTGAATCTCTGGGGACAAACGTTCATCCAGAGCCGGATGGTGAGTTTAGGACGCTGACAGTGTGTAGACATACTATGTTATACAGTAATGCACCAGTGAGCGCTCATACCTCAAATGGTTTCAGAGCTTCAGAGCTGCATGACGGCAAAGTTGAGATGTTATTTCTTTATTTTTGCCGCTCACAGTTAAACGTTTTTGTTGGCCAACCTGCAAGTTTAAACCATCCTGGTTTCCTTGATATAAAACTGTGGGATTTTTCCATTGTGTGTTTGAATTATTGCACACAATGAGCTCTGAGGCTAAAACTAAAATTAGCATGTTTTCTTGCAGCAATATTTACAAATCAACACCACTACTGTTATTTTTGAGGTGTGAATGAATTGCAGGAAATTAAAAGCTAAAGTCAGACTACACATGAATCTGCAGCTCAGACACGAGGCTTCAACAACACCACAGATAAACACACAACACAACATGATAACACTTCAAACTGAGAAGTCTGAGTGATAAAAGTGTGAGCAGACAGAGACTTTGGATGCACAGGCAGCAAGAGGATTCATTTTTTTGTTTGTTTTAGTATTTTAATGAGATTTGTTAACAGTAAGACATAGACACAGAATATTGCCAGACTTGTAACATTTCCTTTTTGTTTCTGAAAGCAAACAAAACATTAAAAAAAAACCCTCAGCTGGCCGAGGCCACAAACTGCAGGAGTCGTCTTGCTTCGTCTCTTTGACCACGTTCTTCTCTCCGCCTGACGCTTTCCAAAAAGTATTATGTAACACTGAGGCAGCTCTTAATTTGAAAAATGGTTCTGGCATTAAGAGGGGAATATATATTTAACTTAACGTCTTTTTCAAAATAAGCGGAGACTTTAAAGCTGAATAGAATGAATACAGGCTTTTGTGCGTCCTGGGCTCTGTTCTGCCAGTGATCTGTGTTCATTCTCCTCGCTTCATTTCCTCTTCGGTTACACAGAGTCTAAAGGTGACATCCCCTGGAGCACAAAACGAGTGAGGGGCACGATGTGGGCCCGTAAAAGAGCCATTTAGTTTCAGCTGGCAGCAGGATCACTTGAGCTGAGCGAAGTCCTGCTAGATATCTTGACTTTTAACGTCGGATTAGGGAATCTCCTGGATGAGAGATGTGAGGGCCCGGGGCCCGTGGCCATGATCCGTGAACCCTTACTGAGGTCACATGGCTCGGAAAAAAACAGCTGCATCCAGAAACTGCATCTAATTCTCCGTTCGTGAGAATAGATTTTCACATTCTGTCGGTTCTCATGAGCTCGTTTGAGGATGCAGGAGCAGCTCCGCCGATTCAGAAAGTTCTTTTTCTTGTTTGTAATCAAAGCACCTTTTCCCACCAGAACATGTGGTGTTTTTCAGGGTAAACATAAGTGATTTATGAAACCACCGGCCTGCAGAATCTGTCTGCTCTGCGGCTTCTCTGATTACACAAACTATAATGCTGGTTAAGACGTCGCCACAGATTCATACATTTATGCACAGTTCACATCATTTAAAACAGGTTTTCTCAGTGTTGCATGCAAACAGTAATCTCTTAAAGTCCCGTCACTTTATAGACAAAAATGCTGGAAAATATCTGTGTCTTCATCCTCTGTGCAGCTGATGTTTGTCTGCTCGTGCAGCGATGCCTCTGCAGTGTTTCCTTCACTCTGCTTCACCTCACTCCTCCTACTCTCACTTTACTGAGCCTTTCACCATCTCTTTTCTCCTCCTCCTCCTCTTGTCCTCCTCCTCTCTGATCTCCCTCTTTTTCTCATCACCATCCAGTCTCCCACATCCTCTTGGAGTCTTCTCTCGGTCCCATGCTCATGACTCATCATCCCACATGGAAACATTTTCTCTGAGGGAGCTTTTTTACTGCTGTTAATGAAAATTTTAAACAACGCCCCCCTGAGTTGGAACAAAAAAAAAAAAAAAAAGGAGAGAAGAGAAATCTGCTTTTTCTCTTCTAATCCAAATATTGCTGCTTTGATGAAGTCTTCATAAACTTGTCTATGATGCATTTACTATCTGGTAATAGTGAACATTATGTGTCATTTCAAATGACTGTGCACTCTCTTCACTGTCGGTAAATACTGCCCCCTGCTGGTTCATCTCTTCTTTCTAATGAAACTTCATTCCCTGTTCAGTTTAACTTTCGTGACACATCGTCAGAGCTGCTATGTCATTAAAATAAACAGGAACATTCAGAGACTGAAAGTTGCATAAAACACATTTTTAAAAGAAATGTGCATTTTCCATAATTTCCCGTATATTTATATCGAATGATGACGAGCCTCATAATTAATCTACAAACAAAATTAGCATGTTAAACAAATATTAAAAAAGCATTTCTTATCAAATAACAAACAAAAAACATGAAAAGATGATACATTTGGATCTTACATAGTTTTTGTCCCTTTCACCTTCCTGAGAAGACATGAAATCCCCCCGAGGCCTTGAAGATGAAGTGCAGCTGGTTGTTGCAGTTTGGCTGCTTATTGGCACCATCAGAAGTTGTTGTGACTCACAGATCATGGAGGCAATTAAGATAAGACTTTCTACCCAACTGCCACAATTAGTGGTAAAACTGTTACCTCTTGTCTGAGTCATCGTTCCAAATATTAGACACACAAACTGCACAGAGTCATAAAAACACAAATTTCCTCCCTTTTTACTCAGAATTGTGCTGCAAAGACAATTCGGCAAACTTTTACCGCCGCAAATTTGCCAAAATGTCAACAGATGTAGAACAAAACACACAGGCTTCAACATGTAGCCCACAGCTAACCAACTGACTCCGAGACAACAATCCACTTCCTGTTTGGGGGGGGTGAGGTTGTCCAAAACATGCCGCGTGTGTCAGGGGGCTTGCGGTTTGTTTTAGCTGTGTTTGTACATCCACCTTGCAGCTTTACAACGTCGTATAACATCATGTCAGCGGCGTTTTCTGTGATACGAGGCAGAAGTCACCTTTGACCCCTGGAAAAAATTACCTCATGAACAAACGCTGCCGGCGCTTTGTGAGCATCTGTGCAAAGTCCATCCATTCGGCCACTGACTTAGTAAAGATCCCGAGAGTTTTCTCTGCACTCAAACATACCACAACGTGGAGAAAAAAAAGAAAAGAAAAACAAACACTGATGGTTTCCTCCTGTTGAGGTTCCCTGCAGATAAAAAAAATGATCCAAAAAAATCCAAAACAGTGATCTCAGCAACCTGAAAGGCTGCAGGTTTGGAGAGAAAACATGTGAATGACAAAGACAGGCTGTTTGCATTGAGCTGCGAGGAACAAAATAAGAGCAGGACTGTTTTTAAATGCCTTTTTTTGTAGCTTAAATGGTGAATGTTGTTGGTATTTCATTGTACAAACAGCAGAGACCAGAATAAAATGAAAAAAAACACACACAAGTCCAGTCTTTTGTCCTGCAGAGGTGTTATTGATAAAACTCAGTCAAATGAGCAGTTTTAAAGTTAAACTCTACAGAATTTACAACCATCCATCTTCACTGAAGCAAGTCAGTGTCTCCTTAGTTAGTCTCTGCGGGAAATTTCTCCTTCTGGTTGAATTACAGGTCGTGCATTCTTGAGATGAACAGAAAAAAACCTATGATTTTAAAAAGTCTAAATCCTCTCTGGCTTTTTCTTCATTGAACCAACATGTGACTGTGAAACTTGCTGCTGGATCCACAGCAGTAAAAAGTTCTGAGAGGCTTTTCTTGAAACGCAGGACGACCTCTTGTCCTCACTTCAAAGCGCTGATATGTTTTATATATCATAATAACCTATAAAACTGTTGGTTCTCCACAAGTATCCAGTTCCTCCACATTAATGACCTGAAAGGGTTTTAAGGAGCAACAAAGCTGGACTGTAAAGACTGATTTAGTGTCCAAATGTCAGATAGAAGCTCAGGCCTTTTAAAGACCCTGTTTCTCTTATTAATTCCCTTAAAGATAATCAGAAAGATTGATTGAAAGAGTCTTCTCGACAAGTAGGTGAAAAGTTGTGAATGCTTGTAGTTTAAAAGGGCGTTTAGTTGTATAACATTACTGGCAGGGTTCATATGTTTGCTAAGTTAGCTATTTAAAAAAACAACTGAATATAAGAAAGACCTATGGGAGAGAGTGTGTATTTCTATTTCCTACAGTGGGAACATACTGGTCATATGCCTCCTGTAGTTTGTTTGAATAAATATCTGTCATATTTTACCTCGTGCACACACAAGCTGCCATAACAACAACTGACTTAACATATGAGGTTCATTTATGAAAAACAAAAATTTCTTATTCACAGAAATATATATAGGTTAAAAACTTACATTAGTTGGAATGTTCATAAAGCCCTCTATTTTATCCGGCTTTTTAGCCATTTATATAACTGTATATACATATATGTACATATTTTTAACCATATATACATAAATGTAGGATGTAAATTCACACTTCTGTACACATTACATACTCTTGGATGCACACAAATCCATGAAAGTCCACAGTAAAGCACACGCTGCATCTGTAACACATTCTGCCTGTTAAGTTGCCCTACAATAATATTCATGGTAAAGAAAGTGGCCCGTACGGGGATCGAACCCGCGACCTTGGCGTTATTAGCACCACGCTCTAACCAACTGAGCTAACCGGCCCACGTATGTGATGAGAAACACAAAATTCGTGATTCGTCAGCTGACCCCTGGCCTGCTAAGAGGAGAAAACTTAATAATGTATAATAAAAATGAAAAAACCAGTAAGAATAAACCTTCTGACATCTACCTCTAACTTTAATTCTTTTTTTTTTTGCACTAAAACTCAAGAAAAAGTCTTTGTGTATCATTAAAGTCCAAATCTATCTTTGCACTGTCCCACATTACACTTTGCAACCTCAGCTCAGCGTTTCATCAGTCTGCTGGATCCATGTGCGCGCATGTCTCCCCTGTGTACAAATATAGTCCCGTTGTGACTGACTCGAGGTCAGCGGGAACACAGTCAGGCATCAGGCTCGGTTACCTTCTCACACTTGTGCTGACTGATCCTGGCACGCTGCGCTGATCTGAGGCCAAAGCCGGTTCAACATGCGCCTCCACATGCGCTGAAGGCGACACGTGCTTATACGGCAAACGCACAAACACATACTGTAACATTTCTATATATAAACAGGGGCGATCCAACCTGACAGCCAGATGGTTTGCAACATCAAATGATCACGTGATCCTGCAAATCCAGCTGCAATCCACACCGGCAAGATGTCTAATGTACATTACTGTTAACCAGAGAAGTGTATGGGAGAATCCGATATACATGAGGGAGCATTTGGCCTTGATTTTCACTGGTATTGACGCAAAAGGTGAGAAAAAAGAACCTTCACTGATACAAAACAAATGTGTCTATGGTGTCGATTTCCATGTCTGCAAAGCAAACCATGTCAAATAAAAATCTGCATGCATTGAAATGGACCTGATGTGTGTGATTTCACACTTCACGTCTGCTGCTTCTGTTTAATTTCAAGCTGCAGATCAAACAAAGTAAATTAAGAGTGTGTTAAAAAGAATTACTAAACTTTTGTCCTGTGTGTCATTTCTGCCATCTGAATCCCACATACCAGACATTTAAGAGACTTATAATTTAAAATACGTGTAAAAACCATTATAGGTTTCATTCTAATTATTTGTTGGGTTTAAAATTACATTAAAGACAAATTTGACAAGAGACCGTGCTTCGTCTTGCATTGCTTTCTTTCTCATGTATATGATTTTCTGATATCAGGAAGCAGAAAAAGGTAAATTTCTTTTAATAAGACATGTCACACTGTTACAAAACCTTATAAGATACAGTATTCATCATCCTCGATTGAGCCCAGCCGGCTCTGCAAACACTAAACTCTTGAATAAGAGAAATAAAAAAAAAGAAACTGAATTAGAAACAGCAAAATATTTATTCACCAGTCAAAACATAAACTTCAAAATGAGGTCTGAAATCCACACGTTGATGCATGCATGCCAAGACTTCAGTCACCTGACAGAGTTCGTTTTCAAGGCAACCTTTAAGTGCTGAACCAGAACGGACGTGCTGTACATACAAGTTTGTACATTTCTATTGTGAATGAAGGGTTTTTGTTAGATTAGCAATAAAACATACTGACGGTGGAGGGAACACGACCTTGTGACACCTCCTTCACAATCAGACCCAAATTTACACATCAGCTGGGAAGCAAAAAAGCTAGATAAAAAAAAATAATAATTTTACAACATTGTGTCTGAAAGAGAACCAATTTTCTGTATTTGGGTTAGCAGGGGAAGCTAAATGATGATGAACATAAATAGGCAGGTCTTGGAGGAGAGCTTGCAGCATTCATGCAAGAAGATGGGTGTGTTTGGTACATCTTTTATCGAGGAGCAAGGAGGAAGTGTCTATCCAAACTTCTTTCTCCCTCTGTACCAAGCAAGCGAAAAAAAGAGTGGCAGTGATTGCGGTGGGTTATCAGTTCTCGAGGAAAGCCACGTAGTCGGTGAGTCTGGCCAACTGCTGCTCGTTTGGAACCAATGAGACGGGGGGAGGATCTGTCGAGAGGGAGGAGAGGAGAAGTTGAGTCAGAGGGAGATTCCTCATTGTGCCAAATGCTATCGATCATCTGACGTCTCCCCGGCTTTACCTCGCCGGCTTCCGCCCACGTGTTCCAGCTCACAGAGACTCAGCAAGTCGCTGGTTTCAGGTTTAACCACACTGTTGACATGTGACCTCAGCGCTTCCCCCCGGTGCCGTTTGACTTCACTAACTACCCTCAAGAGTCTCGACTGCGAGACGTTAAGCCTTGAAATCATTACAGCGCTTTACATTTATCCCAACCAGGATGATTTCCTGTGTGAGCTCCACTCGACGACCAAAATTACTGAGCACTATTAAGTCCCGGTGGCGAAGAAGAAGAAGAAAAAAGCAGACGTAAGGATTAACAGAGTGGGTAAGCGTGTTGTGCAGAACATGTGTGAAGCAGATGCTTGTGCAGCAACGTCCAGTGACTACAGACAGGAGGACGGACTGCAGCCTTCACTCCGACTGTTCGCATTAATCAGCAAGTTTATCCAACAGGACAGATCAATGCAGGACTCTCAGCTTGTGATGACGTGATAAATAAGTGATAAGTAAGTGATAAATAATGGAGCACGGGGGATGAAAAGATGAAGAAATGATGAGGAAATTTTAAAAATATGAACGCCAGCCGAGGGAGTTTGAGCAAATAAAAAATATTTCAAAAGATTCTAAGAAAACAGATTTGATGAGATTCTGAGAAAAACAAATTTTTCATCCCACTTTCTTTCAGGTTAAAAGAACCCCTAAATCTTTGCCTGCAACGTTTTTATGTGTCCAATAAAATCTAGGAGGAAAAGTAGCAGTGTGGTTGGTGCAGGATTACCCAGGAGAAAACATTGTTGGCTGAACAACAGCAGGCTGAAGATGGGTATGAATTAAAAGAGCAATACTGCCACCTACCTGGCTTTTTGGGCATCACCATCCGGGTAGCAGGGTCTGCCTGCCAACCCTGAGTCACCACACCTTTGGACAGAAACAGAGGTGAGAGAGGAGAAGAAAAGTGCCCTAATAAGCAGATTTATAAAGAGTTATGTAATGAAAATGAATATGGGGACACTGCACTAACACATCTGTTGTAATTATTACCAAAGACTTAACATAAGATGATATATTAATCTTTGGAGGAGGTTGTATACATTCATATTTACCTTTGACTGCCTCTTCCACAGAGTATCCAACGAAGGCGGCGAAGTCTTCCGCTGTGATCGAAGTGTACGCCTGCGCCACGAGACTGTACGCCCTCTGCCGTGTGCTCTCTGTGATCGATGCAAGAACCAGAGACATTAACATCCAATATGTACATATGGAGTCCATACATGCTGAAACTGGGCTCTGCTTCTATTCAAAGTGCATGTTTTTTGCAACACACTGTGACCTTACAGTGTGTTATGTAATTCCAACATGGTATTAAAGAGTTATGTTTCTTGTAAAAGATGACGGTAATCAGCAACAGCACTGGTGGTTTTATGCTGTGAATATCAAGAGGTGCAGGCAGGGTTACTAAGCCAGAGGCTGTTTAAAAAAACCAACAGTACTCTGCTGTGATTATTATTGGTGACGGCTGAGTGTTTTTTTGGTAAAAGTCTCATGATTTTTTCTGTTCCTGCAGATGTTCAGTCTGAAGTTTTGGTTTTGGTAACTCTGTGTGTTTGATTTCATGAAGTCACTTCCTCTCATCTTCTCTTCCTCCTCAGCCCAAACAAACACAAACAACTCAACAACTTACAGGAGTAGTTTTGTACTTGACATGAAATTTAACTGTTTTGCCAAAAAAAAAAGTCTGGGTTTTCAGTTTTAGATAGCAGTCACATCTGGATTTGTTTTAAATCAAACGTGCATTTTGTTCTTAGTGAACCTTTGATTGAATCATTTATTTTTAGCTCATAAGTTCATATTAAGATTTTCCATAATCAAGAATAATCTGTTGTAGATCTCCTTAAATGAAACATGCCTAAGATGAACAGTGGCTGTTGTTTGCTGTGCAATCGTGCACTACAAACTGCTGAAGTCTTTATCGGGAGGCTCTGGCTTTGGTATCCAGAAATGTCAGAGCTGCCCTACTTATCTAGCCTGACTTGACATGATGCTGCAGCTCGTGGAGATAACTTTAAGAGTGGCAGGGCTTCACAACAGCACGGAGCAACACACACAGGCCGCTGCTGCTCCTGCAGATACCATGTAAATGCGTCAGGGTTGTGGCCTTTCGCGTTTTATAGCCTAGCAACTGCTCGTGTGTACCAACAGTCAGCCCCCAATCTGTTGCACCGGCGAGCGGCAGTAACAATAACAAGTGGGATGAGAAAAGACAGCTGTGAGTGGAAAGCCTGAGATTTGCCAAGAGCGCTTTCACATTCTGCCATTTTAGGGACTTCCTGTTCTCCTTACTTTATCTAAGGATGCAGAGGGACAGGAATGATTAAAAATTAACTTAAACAACTAAATGACAAGAGTATTTATGTGTTAATTGTGTTAAAAGTCACTTAATTTTTATTTTGTAATGGTTTTAATCAAATTTATTGTTGTAGAGTAATACTTTTTTTGTTTGTGGACACAATGGTGATTCAGGCAGACTTTTTAATGGCAAGGTTACAGAGAAATGTGGATGAAACGCTGTTGTTTTTCCATTGTGGTGTCTCAGTACTGATGAATGACTTCAGAAGAAACCGAGCGAGTGTTTTTTCCTTCTCTTATCGATAAAAACCTTTCATTTGTTAAATATGAACACTGCTACTTGTGCTGGAACAACTTTCCTGCACCTGGCAGGCTGCACATTAGAAAAGAAATTAGGTCTCTGATAAAATATTCCCAACACAGCCAAGCAGGTCATCTCAAGGGGCTTTTTGTAATCCAGCCCCCCAGGCAGACATGTATTTTTACCACTGGCCTCTTGACCATTAGGAGATGACTTGTGCGGCAACTGGACCAGCCTTTCTTAGTTTGCCCTTTTGACACTTTGGAGTCGGGCTGGAGCTGCTGAGCAAGACATCCATGAGTGGGCAGATGGGAGTTTTATGGAGAAGAAACAGGACCTGGCTTGTCCTTTGCCTAACAGTCTATTCCAGGGCCGCTATCATTTCTCACCCTCTCACACTCTCACCTCTTAAAAATAGCCCCCACTTTTCACCAGCAAAGGCAAAGCAGACAGGACATGGCAAGGGCTTTTATTTTTAAGTACAGCCAAAGAGGAGCAACTGACTGGGGAACTTTTGATGGAAGCATTGCCAAAAGTTTTTCTTTTAAATATGTTTTCTTAATGTGTCAGTGTAGCAATGAAGCAGGAGGATGCTTAACTTCATGCAGCTTTATTCCACGTTCGACCAAAGACAGATTTGGTGATAGCTCTCAGATCAGCTGATCTCCAATTCAACACAAACTTAGACAAAGTGAGAAAAACATTTCCATAAGCTATGATGTGCCATCAATCTTCAGATATTCTATATTTACATTTGTGTAGACACATTTTTCAATTCAAATAGCTTAGTACAAAAGTACTTAAGGTACAAAAGTATAAAAAATGTTAAGAAAAAAGATATGATTATGACATTAAATTGAAATATTGCACTGAAAGTAAGGGCAAGCCATTTTAGCCCACATCCACCAAGATCTTATTTCTTTCAACATCAAATGCAGAGTCCTGCCATAAACACAAAAGCACACGGTACAGTACTACAGTAAGTCCATAACCACTTCAGTCTTCATTATTGCTCCTCCTCTTCCTCCTCTTCTGCATCCTCAAACTCATCATCATCAGCCACTCCAAAGTCCATTTTTCCCAGGACTGCTTCAGCATGCTCTGTTGACAAGGTGAAGTGGTCCATCTTCTCGAAGCCTGGCTCTGGCCTCTCTTCCCCCAGCGCACATTTAGCTGCATCTTTGGTCTGCGTGATAAGGCTCTTGGAAGCTAATAGAAACTCAGCAGCGCCACCCTGCTCCAGTGCCCTCACAGCCGTGTCTGTAAGCTCTGAACTCGCCTGCAGTCGTTCGCCGTAACGCTGAGCCAGTGCCCGCAGAGCTGCCACCTTTTCATCTTGCTCTTTACCAATCTGCTCCAGTAAAATGGTCTTGCGCTCTTCCAGGACAGCATAAAGCAGGTCGAAGCGTTCAGCCAGCCCTTGTTTAGCACGCTGGGCATTCTCCTGCACAGCACGGCAGGCATCTTCCATCTGGTTGAGCAGAGCCTGCAGGCGGCCATTACTGGCCACCAGGGTATCAATAGCATTACTCAATTCACCCCTCTGGGTCTGGTAAACACTTGCTAAGGGTGCCACCTCACAGTCTTTATGCTGGCCAAACACTTTGCACATAGAGCAGGTGGGTTCCTGGCAGGTCATGCAGTAGATGTTGATTTTCTCATCCTCATGTTCTTGGCACATCGGTTCTTTGGTTTCTTTAGGCTTCAGGGAGGTTTCTGTGTTGTCATTGCCGCTACCTTCTTGCTGTTGCTTATAGATATCGATGATATTTTCTACCAACAAGTTGCGTTGGAGCCCATGCACACCATGGCGGTCAAGCACAACCTCAAACCGGCAGGTAGGACAGCGGAAGACGCCACCAGAAAAGCGGTATGGGTTGCGTGAGTCGTAGAGGTCGCTGGCACAGCTTCGGCACAAGTTGTGCTGGCAGGGCAGGATGACCACAGGCTTGGTGAACATGTCCAGGCAGATGGGGCAGCTCAGCTGCTTCTCGAGGCTATCCATGGGGCTCGGAGGCCGAACCACAGACCCTGTCCTCTGGACGTCCATGATGGAAAAGTCTCTGCTGACAGTTAAAATAACCTAAAACCTTCACTCGTTCTCTGCTGGTTTCAAAAAGGTAATTCAACAAAGGGCAGACCCTGATGCCTTCAAAGAGTGTGCCGTGTTTGTGAAATGCTGAAATCTATTCTGGTTGAGAGCTAGCAGCTCTGTCTTTTATACCAGACCCCCACAGCTGATGACACCTGATCCTTCCCACTATCCAGGGCACACATTCCTCCCGCCTGCTGCCCTGAGATCTTTTCACAGAAAAGCCCCCCCCCTCCCCACCAAGTGTTGCATGTGTCACATGTCCCAGTGGGCTCTGAGTGCCCTCCTGCAGTCACAGAAGTTGACTGAGCGAAGACAGCCAGGGTCCATGTGACTGGCTGAGAAAGAACGAGCTCCATCTAAATGGTAAACAAGTCAATGTCAACATCCTGTGACTCCTCGGTTGTTTTGTTTTTGAACATCGTTTCTCCCATCACTTGTTGACAGTCACTTCATTTATGTAACCTGCTTTGTTTATTACAGAAAACACACTGACTTGTAATGTTTTCATACTCTTCTGACATTAATGCTTAATGTTATATTAATATTAATATTAATGGTATTAATCCTCAGAAAACTGATTTTTAGATAATTAATTATAAACAATAAATAAATTATTAATTAATAGACTACTTATAAAAAATATTGTGTAAATAGTGTGCTCTCTCTTTTTTAAGGACAAAAAAACAATTATCAACTGGGATGAAATAAAAAACTTCTCACACGTGAAAATTTTCGTTTTGCTTTGTTTCTTATGGAAAGTTTGATGGACTGACTCTTTGTCAGACAAACAGAGACATTCTGAGCCATCATTTGGGTTTTGGTAATTTGTTTTTGTAATTTTTGCACAAACAAAGTGGTGGTCTTATTTTAGTCAGTGGAAAGTGTAAACTTAGTCAATTTCAATCAACTTGCTAACTTGAACTACTATACACAGACATTTCCTTTATGGTTAAATATGCAAATCTAGATGAAAAAAAACTGAATGTCCACACACACCGATGCTTTCATCAATGGTTACTCAAGTGTCTTATGACATAACTGTATGTCAGCGTCCGTGGCAGGTCAACACAAAGTCCAGTAAACATGAGGGCAAAGCTATTCTGGGACTCTTACACAAGAGAGACACCACTTGATGTCTGGACAATTGCGAGCATGAGGGCAAAACTTTCATGGGGGCTGTTTTGTAAAATGTTGTATTTGATGTAAGGACCTAATGTGCGAACTCGAGATACAAGAGAAAAATTAAGCTATTCTGCTACAATATGAATGATTTAGTGTAAGTATGTGAGAATGTAAACTGATATATTACTTTAATGTGTTATAACCATCTGAGCTGGTCTGCTTGGTATGAAAATGTGTTATTGACAGTCGAAGTTCCTAAATTCTTCAATACATTACTTTCCCCAGTTAGCTGGGTTGTTTCATCACTAAAACTGTGTTCAGCTGGCGCCCCCTGCTGACTGTAATTCTGAATAACGCGGACAGCCTTTTGTCACAGTTTTTTCCACACAGCCAAATGTATATATAAGTATTATTCAGAGGACTTTTCATAAGCTAAATAGCTAAATGGCATGTTAATGAGAGTGAATGTCGGATTAGACATGACTTTTGTTGTTACCTCGAAGGGCCTCCATGACAGGAAGGATACTCTCTGTCCACTGGTAAGCTGCGATGGCGGTGTAGATCCCTGGAAAGTCTCGCTGCCAAATGCGTTGGCCAACAGCCCAAATAGCTGTTAATTCAGGATTTGCCTGTGCACAAGAAGTCAAAAAGCATCTCAAAAACTTTCAGCACGCTACACTTGACAAGGCAGGGGCTTTTCATGCTGCTATAAAGGGCAGTCACGCCCAAATACTTAGGATACCGAATAACAGGGGTTCCATTTTTTAACAGTCCTGTCAATTTAAAAAAAAACACCAAATCATAGCGTTTACACAAGATGAGGCTTGTCTCAAACAATGTGGGAAGCTCCAGCCGCAGCTGGGCGTCTGACAAGGAATTAAGATCTGTTTATTATGATACATCATCATTCCATTTCTTACTGTGCTCTTGACAGCCAGTAGTGAAACAAGAGCACCCCGGCTGTCCTGTGGTTATGAGACTGCAGACAGTTATTGATTGGATTACAGTGAAATGGGTTTTAGTAATTCTGTAGCAGTGTCTACATGTGTTTTCACAAGCTTACCGATTTTATTGCTTGGGGAGTCCGTTTCCAGAGATACCTTGCATTATTCCTGTTGGATTGACATTAATTAGTCAGACAAAAGTCACAGCTGCAGGCGGCAGTACAGCACAGGGTTAACAGTAATGTAACTGAACAGATTTCAGGTATCTACTGGATTTGATGCACACACATATTGATTACCAAACCAAATGTGTTATTGTTAAATTCATCCTTTTAATTCAAGCAACTTAGGAGGTTTTGTCATTTCATGTCTACTGAGGCAGATGGATTGTGGCTTTAAATTATGATGTTTAACATTAAACAGAGATGCAGCCTGACTGCACTGGACAACAACGATGTCCAACAGGGCATTTTGAGAGCTCTAACTGACCATGACAATCAAGATTCTATCTTTTAATTACTTTGTGTTTTGCTTTTTTCAAGCATATGTGTTTTGTACTATGATATGTGACGCTTTAAGACATGGCATAGAAAGATGAAGAGGAAAAACCCAATGGTTTGTTTTAATACTAGGGATGCTTACTATTTGACTGCTTAGATAAAAAAGCAAGTTTAATACAGCAAAAAAAAAAAAAAATCAATGAGCTGCACATGAGTTAAGGCTTTGTTACAAAGAAGAGAAAACCTGTCAGCTACTGAACAGGGACGCAGAGTTGACTTACATGTCATTATGAAGTAAATACAGCGCCAGCAGCTGAGCGTACACTTGAGGTGTTGCAATGCCCCCTGGAGCCTGTTCAAAACAAATGCAGGTGTGATGTTAAAGCCTGACAGCAGAAGAAGCAGAAACCAAGCTCTCAATAATTCTCTTCTCACTCCATGTTGCATATTTAAAAGATTATTCGCTGACAGACATTAACTACAGATAGCACCTTTGACAGCCACTTGCCGACCGGTCAGTTATGTTGTTATTTTCCTTAGCTTCCGCTAACGTTATAGCACAGGTCCCTATGTTATTCAGTTAAACAGTCAGTCCTGACGTTACCTGGCACCACACAGTTAGCCAAAACTCATTAAAGCATTAACGCGGAGAGACCCTGAATAACACAGAAGCGTTAGCTGTAGGGACATTTACTGTGAGAACGAGGGGAGCTCTGGCTATCCAGGTTAGCTTAAGGTTGCTAGAACTTACTCTGCTAATAGCAGCACTAAAAACAGACAAACACTGACTCTGTCACGTTCATGTAAAGGAAAACATATTTAATAAGCATCGTTTGCATGACCGTGGCCCATTCACGAGCTATCCTTTTGAGCAAATTTAACACTTCAGAAGTGAAAATGGGCTAGCTTCTTAGCCATAACGTTAGCCCAACTGGTCACAAGCTAGGTCAACTGTCAGAAACACTAACATTACTCTCAAGCTATCGGGCACAAGTTGAAAGACAGATTCATTATTTTCACAGAATATAACGATCTTTGCGGTTCGGCGCTTACCTCGAGCTCCTGAGCTTCACACTGCTCTAATAATTTATCAAAATTTTCCTCCATAATCACAGCAGTAGGCATGTTGATGCCTAGCTGTTGCACCAGAAACTTCTTCTTCTGCGTGATTACAGTAGAGGAGCAGCGCGTCGAAGGCTTTGCTGCCCCCAAGCGGATGAAGCTTTAACGACAGAATCTAAGTTATGCATCAGCTCTGACAACATTTTAAGACAAGAAAATCCAAAAATTCCATTCATATTTCTGCTAAAGGGTTATGAAAACCTTCAATATTAGAAATCATTACAAAAATAAATTTTTTTCAGCATTCTTGAAGAAATTGTTCAGTTCTAAGCTACTTTTTTATTAACCACACAACAGCAGTAACTTGATTTTACCCTAACTTGACCTACATTTAAGTCCTGGCTAAGTCCTTTATTAAGGGTTGCTCTGTAAAAAAAATTGATGCTCTCAAAAGATAAAATAAATTGATAATCCAGAGATAAACATGCGATTCAAAAAATGAAATATAGAGCTCTGGCCTACATGTTCAAATTTAAAAACTTTGTTTCCTGTGAGTCATTTTGTGTGAAGTTAAACCAGTTCTCACAGATTAGAACACAGTTTGGTGCAGTCACATTCAGAGAAACCTCTATGCTAAGATTTATCCTTTAATTCTCATTTCGCCTGAAAAGAGAGTTTACTTCAGCATCTTGTTGATGTTTTTTCTTGTCTTTTTTTTAAAATAAATAAATTAAAACTGACATTTCTAAAGATTCAGTCTGGTCTTAACGAATTCCTCAGTGCGGAGAAAAATTTCCTTTCTCTTTACATTCACTAATGATTCTCTGCTGCCTGCCAACGTCGTGGTTTGCTGCATTTTAATGCTTTTTGATCTTTCCATTTTCTTTGATGCCGTTGACTACATACATATTTTTTCTCCATTTTAAAATGCGCCTTGGCTCCTCAGGCAGAACTATAATGTGACTGCACTATTTTGATGCTTTTAAATCTGTTTTTAGTCATTGTCATGAAGAAATCTGCTTCATTTATCTTCCCTGCTGTGCCTTAGATTAAAGTCCCCACCAGCATTAAGGCTGAGATTCCTTTAAATTTCTCTCACTTTAATGACAGTAATGTGGGAGTTTAAGTTTACTTTTCCAAACTTTGCAGTTTGCTCACTTTAAATTTTTCTTCCAAATAAAGTCACACCATCTGTTTGAAACTTCTTTTAAATTCATATCTCTTTTCTGATGCTCCAGTTCAAAGACCTGTGCCATCCTGTTTCCACCAGGTAATTAATATATAAAAACATTATTCAATCTTTTAGAAAAATAATGAATAAATTCAATAATTTAAAGTGTCACAATCTTGCTTTTATCTTTAAGAGCAACAATCAGATATGTTACAATAACTACCAAACATTTGCGTCCTTTATATTTTGGATTTCCTTTTTTTTTTTTGCATCTTTATGGTTGTCAAGGTTCAGTTTTCACTCCTGCTGTGAAAAAATAACATGAACCAAAAACAGAAAAGTACTTGAGGTCATTTGCACTTCAAAAGCAGTCAGCACACTTGACTTCTTGACTCCAAAATTACCGATAATTGCTGCCTGACTGGACAAAAGAACTGAAACTTTGGCAAAACTTTTAATGCTGTAATATGTGATCATTATGAAAAATGTCAAGTTGCCACATTAAAGCAAGTGTGCATTTTTGGAAGTTTGTGAAACTGTGTGAAAATCATTCATGTCATCAATAATAATTTCCAGGATTTAATTTGTGCATAAACTCTGGCACATCATTGCACATTCATGTTGATTCCAGGTTTAATCACATTGTAATAGTGTAACACAGAACTCTGCAATCACTGAAGCCACCACTTGCCAGCAGCATTGCTCAGTTTAATCACCGCAGGTCTCAGACGAACTCGTGTGTGAGAAAAATGATTGATTTTGAATGTTGGTTTACAGTTTAAAAGAACATTTATGGGCATCTGCTGCCACATTATGAGCCGAGTTTAACCCTAAAAGTTCTTTTCTTGCTGTAACTTTCAATCCTGAATAATATGTGTATATACAGTGATAATGTGTCTGTAATATACAGATTTCATTTACTTTGCTTCTTTGCTGTGTGTGGTTTTACATACGAAGACAAATGCAGCCGTTTCCATGTTTTTCTGTGATTTGAGAAACAGAAAACTTGTTCTCGGATGTTTGAGTGCAGATAATCAGCTGCACATTACAATCAAAGGCCACTTGTTGAACTGCCTGTTTCGCTTCTGTTGACGTGGTTTTTCCGCCTCGTTCTCGATATTCAACCACACAGCCGGACTGTGAGCTGCCATTTCAGTGTGAAAGTAATGAGAGGAAACACAGAGCTGAACAGCATCTTAAAGACGCCGTTTCAAGGTCACAGGAGTCACACCAGTCACCTGATGGACCTGACGAGAGTTTGTTTCTGTTGTTAATCTTCACTTTACCAATAAAGTTTTCCAAGTGCACAGTTATTTCCCCAGAAAGTGCAAATTTGAGTAATTTGTTCTTACTTGAGTATTTCCAGTTTGTTCAATGTATACTTCTATGCCACCTCACCTTGTATGCAAATATACCACATTTTACTCGATTACATTTGTCTGACAGCCTTAGTTCCAAGTTACTTTTTAGATAACTACTTTTAATGCCCTTTCTGTTGAGTGAAAACCACGTTTCCTCAAATACTTTGATTTTGTGATGAGAAGAAAATTCTCCTCTTTCTTAAGCTGGATTTTCTGAACTTTTCTGACAGCTGTGCTATAAACACATGATGATCTTCAATGTTATGATGCATTTCTGCAGAATAAACCTGTCAACAGTAGATCAGAGAGTTCAGAAAAATGCAACATCCACATTAATGCAGCAGGAACTTGAATCCAGAAACATCAGATATGATAAAAACACAGTCAGGGACCATTTTAATTTTTAATGAGAGCTTTTACTTCTCATCGATTTGTTAAATTTGCTGATTATACTCACATTTAATGTACTCCAATACATGTAATATAACATGTTATATAAAACATTACATGTTTTCACAGCGTGTTATCGCTATTTTTATTAAATAATCTGAAAATTTCTTCCATTTCTTGTTTCAATGAGCAAAGAAAAGCAGCTCATTCTAGTTGCTGTGCTTCCTCTTATTGTTCTTCAACAGATTCATTTGAAATAAACAGAAAACTGATTCTAAATTGAGAAAAAAATACATAAATGACCTTTTTCCAGCTAATCCATCCATCAGCACTGAAGCCAGACATAATCTACCTTCTTCTCCCACACAGTCTGATGTAACAATCTACCTCCATCCATTGACTTTTCAACCAAACACCAGGGGAAGCCGAGGTTTGGAAGCTGTGCTAACAGATATTATTGATTCATCCGACTGCACTGGTTCTACTTCTGCTCCCTTTAACTCATCGGGCTGTAACATGACCACAGCTGCAGAAATCATTCACCCTGACTTCAGCTCCCAGCGGAGGAGAAACCTGCTCTCAGGTCCGAAAACAAACCGAGATTCTTCGTTCGCGTAAATCAGGTCAAGCAGTGTGATGTCACTTCCCATCCACCACCGAGGTCGTCTCAATCTGACTGGAATCACTGTAGCTGGTGTTCCCTGGAGATTAAGACTTCCACTCCATCTGCTCACCTTTTCAGTGGTAAAGGTGTTTTCCTGAGAGCGAAGGATGGAAGAGAAGAACGGGTAAACAAAAGCAGACAGAAACACCGCAAATCTTAGTTTTTATTCATAAAAACACGTGAGGAAAATGTTTTGTTTTGCATTTGTTTGTAAAAGTTGCCACAATTATCAACTCAACTCCATTCAGCTGTGTGATGTGAGTCTGATGTGAAGCTCAGCTCATAAATCCATCCTTCACTGTCTTCTAATCCAAGATTATATCTCAAATTATTTATAACTTTAATTCCAACAAAGACAAGAAGGTTTATATTAAATATTTTTCTCTCAAGATGATCAGAAAAATGAAAACATCACAGTTGCATTAAAACATTTGACCTCGTTTTGCTATAAAATCTTTTTGGCTTATTTCATTGTCAGATTTCATTCTGTGGTGTTTTATTTCTTCCGTATTGCACCACCTTTGCAGGTGTGAGTTGCGGCGGCAGCAGTCTGAGCAGGTTACCTCAGATATTCTCCTCTGTAAACACTTCAGGCTTTTTTTCTGCAGAACATGAGGTGAAACCTTTCAACCACGTCGCCTCTGATCTCGTCTGTTTTGCTTAATACGTCCCAAACAAATCAGAACTTTCCTCTGCAATTAATTTCACTGACGGAAAGGAAAATGATTGTTTTACTTTCTTTTCTTTTCTTCTTGACAAACACATTTAATTTGTTTATAAAAGTGACATATTTTTGCAGAGATATCTAAAAAAAAACATAATAATAATCAGGCTTTCTAATATGAATTCAGCTCAAATATTCTGCCGAGAGGTCGAGCTCATCATATTTTCTGTGAACAAAACTGCAAAATCCACAGAAACCATCTGCAGTTCAACAGATTTAAATTAATGAAACGAAACTTAAATATGCAGCCTGTTTGTCATGTTTTGTTTTATTTTATTTTATTTCTACGTTCAGTTAAGTTTGACTCTTTTAGATGCAAAAATAATTCCTGACAATCTGGGAACTAAACAGTTTAATTTATGTTTTTTGTTTTTTGTTTTTTTTAGCCTCTTAAATGTGAAACTTGCAATGATTCACTTTTTTTTTGCAGTTTTTTACTGTTTCCAACTTGTTCATCTTCAACATGCTTGTCAAGTTTCTTATGCAACTCTAAATTAATCAAAACAACAATTTTAAATAACTTTAACTTCAAAATGCAACATCAATCCAGTTAGAGACTGAAGATGAAAGATTTCTACTTTAGTCACACTGTTGTAAGAAGTAAATGAAAAGTCTTCAGAATAAAAATATAATAACTGATTAACAAGCCTGTAAGAATCTGTCACTCTTGGTTTGGGCTAAAAACGTTGACACAACCTGAAAGAAACTTGCATCGTCTTTACCTGCACGATCAAGAAAAATGCACAGAAGTTTTAAGAAGTATTTGATTTGATGAAAGTTTATGTGAAGAAACACGTTAAAGAAACCAACTTCTTCTGTTCTGATTGGTTGGTCGGCCTGATCTTCAGTCTGCACTT
>JAPZDY010000005.1:22743385-22754322 GCA_029783645.1 Ctenochaetus hawaiiensis | reverse complement strand
TTGTGCTCTGAATGAAATGAGATGCCTGTCTGTTTTCTGAAACGTTGGCTGTGTTTTTCATTGTGTCTGTCAGGTCTCATTTTAAACTTTCATTACTTGCATTTGTTCATTTCAAAGATATTTTTTCATATTTATGTCCTGTTCTTAAGTGCAGAAATTGTGGTTGGCTTTAAATTAAACTTTTTGATTAATTTCTTGTTTTAATATATTGTTTTGTAAATTGCTGGCCTACTAATGTGTCTATTGATAAGTGTAAGTTTGTGTGTTAGCGTCATTACTGCTGCTGTGTCTTTAGTATGTTGTCTGCTGTGAGCTGTCGGACTCGTCCGTCGGTGTCCAAAGCAGTTTTCTCCTTTGGGAATGAATGAATTTTATCTTTCCATCACCTTCACAGTCACCAGATCTCAAACGGACTGAGCACCGTGGGGAGATCCTGCAGCGACGTGTCAGATAGAAATCTGCACCACCATAATTGAAACACCAAATGAGAGGATGGTTTTCTTCCCCAGCAGAGTTCAGAGTCCAAAGACCTTTATAATCTATCGCCTCCCTCTCTGTCCTCCCTGTGTTCCTCCTCATAGAAGAATGTGTCATTTTGTATCTTTTAAAGGTTTTTAAATGCAGAACTATGAGTTCAAATGATGTAGAAGTAGATATGACAGATTAATCTGGCTGTTTTAGGTTCCCAGTTTTCTTTAAAATGTCCTTGCAGACTCAGTTTTAATGGTAGATTTCGTTTCCTTTAACACTCGCCTGCTTTTATGCAACGTAAACACTTGAAACAGCAATTATGCCAAATTTGTTTTTCCTGTTTAAGATTTCATTTATGGTCACAGTTGTCAAACAAAAAGAACCTTTTTAAATTTGTCCCTTTTTAATCATTTTTAATTTGGATTTGCTGGAATTGAGGTCACTCCTAACAACTTTGTGTCAAACCTCCGAGTATCGTTCATTAGTGTTTTCTATAGTTTTGTTGCAGAACCGTCAGAATTCTGTAAAATTTCCACCAATAACACAATTTTTATGTCTTTTTATTTAGAAAAGGAGGTTCAAGGCCTGCAACTTTTTCTTAAAATTAGGTAAAAACACAGGCAGTACAGGAATATTTTGTTGCTTTGCTCCTTACATTTGTAAAACTGAAAAGAATGAGACCTTTTCAATCTCTGTTTACAAGCAACTCGTTTTCTTTCTCACTCGCCTTTCAAACCGGTGAAAGCTGATTCTCTCACATGCTCAGGCGCTAATTGAAAGTCCCTTCAAATGAATTTTTCAGCGGCGCCGCATTGTTCGCACAAACAGCATCTTTGAGAAACCAGCCAACTTTTTAAAAAGTGGGTCACACCAACAGATTCCCCAAAACACATTAATTATTCTCAGCTGTCATTAAATTTTTCTGCTGTGCAGATTCAAAATGTAATTAATATTCTTTATTCTTTTCATGACTGCAGGGCAGGTGAGGTCTTCATGCAAGTTGAGGGCTAAATGCAACATTATGTATGCGTTTCAGCAGAGATGCTGCTAAACTCCTGATGGAGTTCAGGTGTGTGAGACTAATCCTGAACAGCTCCTGCAGGTCTCAGGTCTGTGCAGTGTGCTGTTATACCCTCTAATATACCAGAACACAAAAACCCTTTAAGTGTTTTTAGATGCATCAGCGGCAATTATACTACACTGTGTGCAGAACATGCTTTTATTTGTGTTGGATGTGTTTCTCTGCATCCTCGGTGAAGTGCGAGGGATGCTGAGGGTGAATTTAATTATCATTTCTTTGTTATTTTTAAGACTCGCTCCGTTCCATAAATAGTTGCTTCTTCTCTCAAACTGGAAGAACAAAGTGGATCGTTGTTACATTAAAAGCAGGAAATTAAAGTCCTGAGCTGTTTTAGGAAGGAGAAAAAAAAAACATTGAAAAGGAACTTGTTAAAAAGTAGAAAAGCAGAACGTGTCATGACTACATCAAAATAGAACAAAGCTGCGTCTGCACACAGTAAACTTCATACAAACCCGGTGTGTTTCGCTGCTGCAGGGAGGAAGAGGAGCTGCAGAGTCGCTCAGAGGCAGAAACTCCACGTTACGCCCGGGGGACGGGATCAGACTGTGGGGAACTGAGCTCCAGAGGCACAGATCTCAATCCTCCCCTCAGTCTCTGGGTGGACAAATGACATTATTAGTGATACAGTTGTTACAGTTGTAGGCTGTCAGGAACATAACCTGTTCGTGAGTGTGAATCTGGGTCAGGAGGAGTGTTGCCAGCAGAGGAGTGATGTGCTGGGGAAGGAGTGTGGACTGCCTAATGAGCTGCATTTGTATTTCTGGTCCTGACCCACCTCACAGCTCCATAAATCATGATTAATGAGTCATGCTCAGGTTAGAGAATATATGCAGAACATCAGAGTTTGAAATGTCTCAATATCTGTGTGGATTTGAGCTGCAAGCCTCCAGCGTGTCAGAGCAAGAGTCAGTAGATTCAGACCAGCTGTCAGCAGAAAGTGACAAAAAACAGCTTTAGTGAATTAAAAACTAAGTTTCTTACCTCAAGACAATCAGAAGCAAACCTCTTTCCAGCGTTTAACACTTCCTGCATTGCAGTTTTTTAGTGTTCACTTTTGAAACAGCTCGTTCAACACGATCCGTGGTGTTTTTGCAGCATGTTTTTTGGAAACTTGTGAGTCGTAAACTGTCACGATGGAGGATTTTGGACGGAATTTAAACGAGTCGCAGCTTGTTCTAAAGTTTAAAGGCCGAAATCTGCTACATCAGAGCTGTTTTGATCAAAATCCAACACTGAGGAATCAAAAGCGCACAGATGTAAAGAACTGCTCACAGAGGGTCCTTTCTTCCGCGGTAGGATTGTGCCCTCTGTTGACCGGCTGATTTTGGCAGCCTGGCTTCATCCACAACTAGAACAAACACAAGATAAAACACTTTTTTTTTTACATTACATGCAAATGAGAAAAATAGAGAAAAACACAAAAAGTCACTCAGTTCTTTTGTTCTAATTTTAAATCGAACACATTCTGAGCTCTGCAGGCTGGATATTTGCTCTGAAACTGCTGACACGACATGATGTGTGATGTCATGTATTTTTATGTTATGTCATTTCGTTTAACATCATGTATTTTCTCATGTCCGCGCCGCCCCCCCTCCCCCCTCCACCACCGCTTGGTTTGCCCTGCTGTTGCTCTGTTTTCTGCCTCAGGGGCTGCAGACCTGTCAGAGGTTAATCAGCTGGATGAGACACACCTGGTCCCAGTGTGTCCAGTGCTTCTGCAGCATTTCAGCTCACCCACTTCACAGACTGTTCCCTCTGATTTTTCTACATTATTTGTCATGAATAAATGACTTTGTGGCTTGAGAGCGGGGCTGTAAACATGCCATGTCATGTCGTGCTGGACTATCTTCTGCCTCCTGGCAAATGACATTTATAAATTAAATTTATAAACATGTGCAATCAGCAAATATGTTTTCAAAGAAACATTGTGCAGCCTGGATTATGTTTCCATTTGCAAAATGACCACTGACGTCATGTTTCCTCTCACAATATCCTCTCTTGCAATAAAATATCTGCTCGCAGCAGCTGAGGCATGAATGTGGGAAAAGATTGAAAAGCCAGAACCTCAAATTAGGAAGATAAAGTTAGAATTTAAATTAAGAACTTAAACAAAAGAAGACAGAGATAAATACCTGTGTATTTATTGCACACTGTGATGACAGTTACAACATAAAGTCACTGTTTTGCAGGAACGGCAGCAGTATCTTATTGTCTCAGTGTGTTTTGGCAAATCCAGGACTCGCAGACTTAATGGTGGATGATGTGAGCTCTGCTGTCTCACAAGCATTCAGGGAGCAGAACAAAAGCAGGTAATGAGTCATTCTGAGCTGATTAGGAGCTCCAGATGGTGCCTGAACCGCTGGATTGGCAGCAAATGAAAATTACTTTTCATCTGTTTAATTTTAGCACCAAATCGAAAGAAGTGCAGCCCTGACAGCCTCCGTCTCTATTGCACCTTCCAATTTTAACACATTGATTCAGAGCAGGCCTGAACAAGAGGGTGTGAAACCGAATCCAGCGTAACAGCGTCGAGATGATTCACACCAGGTGAGGCGCCGAGCCAGAGACAATTATACTGCAACACCTCCTGCCGTCGGTCCTGTTCAGCAAATCAGACCTTTCTTTTCATCACATGTATGAGAGCTTAAACAACCTCCAAGAGTCCAGGATGATGAGAGAAAGTGCATCGAGGAGAGTTAAAAGTTAAAACAACATGAATTCTCTCATCAAGATGAACACAGACAAAAAAAATCCTTACACTCTGTGAGAGTTGACACCTTCCCTTCTCTTTGGATGTGAAGGGGTCAGTGCTCTGTGATGCCTTCAGGATCCACGCAGACTCTTTAAAACCGCTGTTGCATCATCTCAAGCGCATCGCAGCTTCTGATGAGAGTAAAAACAGAGGTCATGATGTTTATATAACATCTCGCCTGTGATGCCTCTTAATATTTTGTGATTCTAATGAGTTTCCATGCTTTTATTTTGAAACAACCTGACTCCGTACTGCCCTGTGTGTCAGTGACGGCCTTGCTTACAGTTCATCCAGAATCCTGCGGCTCGTTTAAGCAGGAAAACACCGGCGATGCCACGTTTCCGTCACGCAGCTCTGACCTCCCGTCACCGACTTCCTGCGTGTTTTAGGATCAGTTTTACCGAAAAATCCTTAAGTGGGCGGGTTTCCAACCTTTTACAGCCGCAGATCCCATCAAGGTCACTCAGATCGGACGAGCAGCTTCTCCTTGTTGTCCCAAAGATGATTGAGGCTGATGACCAGATGTTTTAGTGTTGCTCCTACACACACACACACACACACTCACACAAACTCTGTTCAGTTTCCAAGAAAAATCTGCAATCTGTGCTTAATCTTACGTGAGAGCTGCTTTTATTTAGTTTGTCCTTTTGTCTTTTAAGCTGCTCTTAGTGTGCTGTGTTTTTATGGATATTGGTTTTACGGCCGTGTTTTTAACTGTGTTGTTTTTCCAGTTTGGCTTTTTCTCGATGCTTTGTCGCTAAAGTTTGGGCTTTGCAAATATTTTTTTGTTAGAGAAGTCGACTTGCTTGAATAATTAAAGCTGTTTCTGCATAATTTTTTTTCCAAAATACTGTTTTATTCTCTCTCATAAAATGGAAACATATGCACAGCTGCACTATCATCACTGTTTATTCTGTTTCTTTACACTAAAAATAAGAATATTTTTCGTCTGAAAGTGACAAACAGTGAGACACGAAGGCTTCACACGGCTGCACTGTACCTCTGTTTTCAGACTGTACTTTCTCCTGTTGCACTTCCTCTCCAGCTGGCTGATCACTGCGATGCTGCAACAAACCAGACGAGACAGACATTTGTTCGGGTTTCACACACAAACACACATGCAAAAAAATCTGCCTTGGGATACCTGTCAATTATAAATACGCCCATTAAGATATGGCTGCTCTCTTATCACTCAGTTGTTGAGAGAAGGAGTGATTTGAATAAGTCAGCCACTGGAACGAAGGTGCCTCCCTTCCACTTCTTAATAGCGATTGTCAGCCCATGAAAGGTTTCCAGAACACGGCTGCTGTTTTCAGCCGACGGGGGAAAATGTGTGGACGGCTTCCATAGCAACTTGAAAATGGGAGGGACTGTTGGAACAGATGCCTGTGAAATGTGCTAAATAAATAAGCCCTGAAAAGAAATGTGAAAAAAAAGAAAAGAAAGAAAGAAAAAAACTGAAAGAGAGACTATGAAAGAGCCCTTTTATCTGGTGTTTTAAAATTTATTTTCATGCCACTCTTTGGAGTGCACATGCAAAATGCTTTCACAAGTGAAAAAAAAAGAGGATTCTTCACTGACAAAAAACTGACAACAAGAGCACGACAAAAAGGAAAATTCAATACAGTGAATATAATATTCTGCATAATTCACACAACTGAGATGTTTAGAATCTTAAAAAGAAATCAAAAGGCCAAAATTCATCCTGACCTCAACATCACAGCTCCCTGTGACCTGTATCGTACATTTTTTAATGCAAATCCTGATCAAAAAGCATTTTTTAGAAAACTGTAACAAGATATTTACAGAACTGTGTGGTCAGGTGAAGCTTTGGGCTCTTGAGTGTTTCTTTTTCCCATTTCGTTTGGGCTTTCAGGTATTTATGAGCATCATTTATGAACATCTTTTGTAGATTCAAACCAAACTTACTTTTGCCTTTGGTGTTGTTCACCTTCAAGGGGCTGCAGTTTCCTGAAGATGTTCCGTGTTGTGCTCGAGCGCCGCACACTTTCCTTATCTTCTTAATACACACACGCACAGACACACACCTTCTCATAAACAATATTGATCACGTTAAGCCTCCGTTAGCGCCTCTGCACCGCAACACATACCATTTGTGTTCTCTGTTTACTATCTACCATTTTGTCCTTCATAGCACCTCCACTTAGACACTCCTAATCCGTTGCTGCTCCTCTGTATCTATATCTGATTACACTTCGGTCTACAGGCTTGATGTGCACAGCCGGTGTCAGAGCAAAAACCCCCACACCTCATGCATGCCTTCTGCAGCATGCCAGTGGATGTCCTGCAGCGTGTAATAACAGTGGCGGTCACTGTGCGCTGCGAGTGAAAGACAGGATTTTGAGGTGCAGGTGAAGAAAGAGCTGGAGAAGCAGCCTTTTTAATGTGCCGCAGTGCTGCCACATTATGCTAATCCTCCTAAAGAGAGCCTCCATAGGATGCACACATGCACGAGCCTCAATTGGCTTTGAAGAACAAAACACGCTCAAGGCATAAATCCACAGGGGACTGAGTGTGTGTGAGTGTGTGTGCATACATGTGTGAGGAGGTACATATGCATGTCCCTCTCGTTTTTGAAGAAGAAGAAGAAGAAATCAGCAGTGGAGGTGTCATACGGTGAAACTACAAAAGTAGGACGGAGCAGCACATGTTGTGATAAGACCATGTGTTGGTGTGCATCCTCTGAAAGAATCCCATATGTCTCGAATGAGAATGATATGCATGTGGAGTACATATGAGACTGGTTGTATAACATGTCTAATGTCTGTGGCTATTTGGATGCAGCAGCTGTGAAACACGGGTCATTAAAGGTATCAGCGTTGTCAGTGAAGGATGAAACACGCACACAAACGTTCGTCCTCATGTTAAAAGCATTCCTCAGTCCTCAAAGTCAAGCAAAACTGCAGGAAGAAGATCTTTATCTTTTAGTCTCTGTCGTATTCTGTCCTCTTCTACCACTTTGAGTGGATTCCTAAGATTTCCAGGATGCCTTTCAGCGCCTTAGGAGACAATGAAGCAAGTGTAAATAACTGTGAATAAAGGGAATCCATGTGAGAGACTGACTGTCTGTCCAGAGTCCAGTTCTCCTGTCCAATGTGAGATATTCAGCCCTCTGCTGCCACGAGAGGGACGAGACACTCAGGAATAAATGGATGGATGGATGGATGGATGGATGGATGGATGGATGGATGGAGTTAGACTGTGACAGAGGCAGAGCTGAAGGTGGATGTCCCTCTCCGCCAGCATTGAGGTCGGTGCTGGTTCGGCATCTGATTCAGGCTTGTATTGGCTGATTGGCATCACCTGCTTCATTCATGCTCATTAATCAGCTGCTCAGCTGCCAACTGACTCATGACATCCAATCGTCTCCATGCAGGTGCTGTAAGTTGGCTCGTATCGGAGCACTTTGCTGCTGCGGATCCCTCCACCCTCCTGACCTTCTCCTGAAGTGCTGAAGCTTTTTAGTTCTGTTGACATAAACAGGCATTTATGTTTGTTTACTGGAGGTTTATTTAGAAGCCATTAACTCCCTAAAAGAGCCCTTTTTTTCCAAACTAACTAACTAAAGATAGTAATCAAACTTTGCTTCCTTGCATCCTGCTGCATGGAGCTAATGAACCCTCAACATTATTTAAATGTTTTCCGAATCATCACTTGTTTAAGCAGCAGGTATTTGAACAGCTGCTGCGTAGCTAATGCGAAATTAACAATATCTTAAGATTAACTCGCTTATAATACTTTTTAAAAGTACATTCAGGAGAAATTTCCTTGCAGCTCATCAGTTTGGTGGTTGCATGCTGCCAGTATCCTTGTGACAAAAGGTATTGTTGCATCTTAGAGTCACGTTGAAACGGTTTGTCAAAATAAATCGTCTGCTTCCTCTGAAGCACACGTGAAACCCCGAAGTCTTAGACAGGACACTTAAAACTTATACGCATCCCCAGTTTTTTGGTTCCTCTGAAATTTCTCAGTAAATCAAATAGGGAGGAAATGTGCAGTTTCTTTATACAAGAAAGCCATTAAACGGAGCAGTTTTATAAATCGCATGTGGCTCAGTGATGGAAGGACCATTTTATACCTGAAGGATCTATGATGTCATTTGTGGATTGTCACATTAAAGCTGTGCCTCGGGCCATCTACTGCAAGGCCGTTTAATAGATCTGAACCCTGTGTGATGGGAGCTCTGCTGGAGGACCGACGGAGGGTGGGGGTTGCCCGTTAGCCACCGGTTATGTTTGTGTTGCACTCAATGCATTAGCAGCTCCTAAATCATTAACAGTGACAAGGGAAATAAGCCTCACTGCAATCCAATGTTTTCACATAGGCTGTAAAGTGATTTGTAGATCCAAAGGCAAAGTATAAACTCCGAGTAAAAGCACGTTGGTCTTTTTCATGCATGCATATTTAATGCAAATGCATGATTTTTTAATACAAAGAAATAGTCTCTATATGTGTTCTCAAAGTCAAATTATCTTAATTGACACGGCTGTAATACGGCACAGTGTTGCAGATTTAAGTAGGTTATATAATATTTGCAATTGAGGTAAAAATGATGCGGAGATTTTAAGAAGAAACACGAGAAAAAAACAAGGATGCACAATTTCTTCTTGGAAGGAAACTCAGGAAATCGAGACAAATCATTGTAATAAATCAGATTAAAAAAATAACAAAAGGAGATTCAGGTTTGACGGAGCTCAGTCTGTTTTCATACGTCTTCCCTCAGGCTGTGAGACGCTTTGATATACTGTATTTTGCATCTTGTGTGACATTATTAGTTTTTTTTACAGTGAAAATATTGAACATTGCTGAAAAAAATAGTGTTTAGGGCTTAATATCGACTGCAGTGCTTCTCCACCTCTCATCCAAATCAAAAGAGCCAATTCTCGCTGAGTTGCCAGGTTTGTTTATGTCCGCCGGTCTCAAAGGCCAAGTGATGGGCATTCAGTCTGTAAATAATCTTTTTTATTTGAGGTTAATGTTCAATTTTTGACCTTGGAAACAGCTATTGACAGAACAATCCGACCTCAGGTTTCATGGTGCAGCCGTTCTGGAGCTTTCAATCATATCACATGATCTCCACCAGCACTTCGCCCACTCGTCATGTTTCTGTGCTCTCAAAGGACCAACAGCTTCGAGTCTGGGGTCATATTCTGTTTTATGCGTCAATTTACTGTGAGTGATTGTAAAAATAATGAGTTATCAGATAACCCGACTCACATTATATCTCACTGATTAGTTTAAATGATGCAAGATTGCATCGATCAGACTGTAATATATTTTAATGCATTCACATCTGTTTTTTTACAGCTTCATTGTTTGGGTTATTTATAAAGTGAAGTGTATTAAAAGGTGTCTTACTGCTCCCCCCTCCTCTCTCTTCCCCTTTATGCTTCATAGGATGATTAATATCGTGCACGTTGTTATCACAAGAGGAAGATTTTTTAAATACCGTCAGACCGTTCTGATTAATACTAAGATAAACATTTCACCTCTAGTGCTCATATAACACATTTACAGACTCTCTGCCAAAGTGGGTGAACTATCATTAAATGTATGGAGCTGTCATGCCCTTATGCATGCCTTATAAATCACACTGTCAGGCTCACTGCAGCAACACAGACACAAATTGCTCACTGTGATTTAGAGCTGCAGGGGAAAATGATTGTAATGACTGATTATGACCAGTAGGGAGCAGTGTTACACTGATTAAAAGCTGCTCGGTGCAATAGGAAGAGCATATTAGTGCAACAAATGAGGAAATTAACTAATGGGAACTCATTGCTGTGTGTTTGTGGGATCTGTTTGTGAAGCTGAGCAACACAAGCACAAATTACGATGGTAGTAAGGTCTTTGAATGCAGCTAAGCTTCTTCTTGTTTCCTTGGGGACGTGAAGCTAAATTCATATTATGTGAAGAACATACAGCCTCTGGAAGAGTTAAAACATCACTGCATGATTATATTATTGCCACATTTGTTATGAACTTTCCTTGTGCAACATTAGAGACACTCACACAGTTTGTCCCTGTGATAAAGAGCCACTTAATCTAATCTGTGCTTTAATGTGTGATACAACAAGCTAAGATTGAATCTGGATTGAATCCATGTTTTCAAACTCAGAGCTCTTCTTCTGACTTATTTTCTCGTGTCCGTCCAGTGACAGATTTCAGCATTATGAGCCCCTTTAAACATCGATCTTCTCACTTCTCCACTGCTGTTTTTAAAGAGGACAGTCAAGAGCTCGGCTGCTGGTCCATCAGTTGTTAAGAAAACAGAGATATTACAGCACGTTGAAGAGCAGGGGAGGCAATGGACACTCGCAGACTTCAGCAGCAACCAGCTCACACATGAGGCATGGAGGCTTGAAAAAAAAGGATATCAGCAGCTTATCAGCTGGAAGAATGAGTTTGTGCACTTGGGCCTAGATTGCCCTGCACTCTCCCTGCTCACTCATATCTCTTTCTGGAGAGCTTAAATTCATTGGCAGAGATATCAAAGGCTGCATTCAGGAGATAGCCTATCTATAAATTCATCCAAGCTGCCCCTACACCTCCCCCCTGGAGTGGCTGGGAGTTCTCCAGCTCAATCACACCGGCCTCATGCATATCATATTA
>JAPZDY010000005.1:22699108-22710750 GCA_029783645.1 Ctenochaetus hawaiiensis | reverse complement strand
GATACTCAGATGAGCTTGAACAAATACATTTTAAATCATAACTTCATGACATCCACCAATCAGTCGATCAAGAACCGTAAGACAGAGCTCAGAGGGTTTGGTGTCTGTGTTCTGAAAACACTGGGAAGTTATTTGTTGTAGTTTTTCCTTTTTTATTAACAAACAGAAACAGCAAAGCATCATTTTCTTGGAACCAATCGGCCAAAATGTTAAAAATTTGCTGAACTTGTAGCCCACAGCAAACCAAGCTGACTCTGTGGCGACATATTTAATTATTGTTCCCCAGAGCTGATAATCAATGACAGCTGTGCTTACTTAGAGCAAGTTTACAGATGATGTGGGTATTCAGAGGATGGCAGGTTTGTTTTGATTCTGTCTGAGTCCCAAAGTGTCCGAATTTAAAAAACCTGGAGATTGAGGTGAGACTGAACATTGGAAAAATGTCGTCCAAAGAAAAGGCTTTTTTTTTTGTACAGCTCTGATCACATGACTGAACCCTCTGATTGGCTGCTTCATACATGTTATAGGCAGCAATGAAAATTAAGAAGCACACACATACAAAAGGACTATTTCTAAGTGCAGGACAGAAGACATAGCAATTTATATAAAAGAAAAAAATCCACACACTCATCAGCTCAAAAACGTCTCACTTTCAGCTCAGCATGACGTAACGTTTGAGCCCACAGACATGTTTCAGTGTTTTAACTGTAGGCAGCAGTGAAGCTTGTGGTGTGAAGCTCCTGTTTGCTTCTCGAAGCTCAAGTCCTGCTTTAGTGAAGATCAGACATACAGACCGAAGCAAAACTCATCTTATTCTCACAGAAACAAAGTCTCATCCGTCTCATTTAAGGTCCCGGCTTTTTATCCATCGATTTTTCCAAGACTTTTTATACTTCTGCCACACTTTAGCTGCTTTGTTATATTACACACAGTTACAAGTTTTATATGTAGAAATGTTAAGTTTCAAGGATGTTTCCAAACTGTAAAGATGTTTTTGTTGAACAAGTGCACTTACTGGTGTTGTATGGATGAGTCTGAAAAACTGTATGTCTCTTTGCTCCCAATGAAAATCAAAAAAAGTCCATAATTACTCAAAGATTAGAGTTTTGCATTTGAACTTTTGTGTTTAACTGTCTGTCATCAATGGAAAAGGGGGTCAGACAGTTAAATACAGGTGATTTTTGTCTGAGGGTTAGTCTGTTAGGCTAATAAACTTCCTGTTTGTACACTGGTTGAGCTCAGTTTCACAACAAATATGACTCCTCCTGCTTTTATGTCTGATAAAATCCCCCAGAAAGACGACTGAGATCCTGAAAGCCTGTTTTTACCAGGAACCATCACTCGACTCTGTGAGACTATCCGGTCAGAAAAAGCCCCTCGAGCCAAGAGCAATTAAAACATCATTTTAAAAATATTCCTCCAGTCAGTGACCTTAAAATAATGTTTAATAACAGCAGGAGTCACCGATTGTTTATCTGCTGCATTTATCCAGAATTATAATAATTCCAAAGATACTTAGTGCCGCTGAAAACACACCTCAGCATGTAGGACTTTGCCCCTTAACCACCCTGTTTGCCCCCAAAGTCAGAAGGTTGATTTAGAAACAGTCACAGATTGTGGAAATAAAAGCATTTTCTCGGTCTGCGGTGAAGGAGGAGCTGAGCGGAGGGAGTCCTCACGGGTCTCCTGGGTGATGGAGTGCGACAGTGATAAATACTCTCAGCACTGACACGGCTGAGCACCGCCTCGAGTCCTCGAGTGCAAACTGTCACTTAGCAGAAAAATCCAACGACTAGAAACACTGAATGTGCTGAGGGAATTCAGAAAACGTGCCGTATTGATCAGTGTGGGATTGATTATGCAGAATTAGCAGATACCTGACAGAGTGAGGAAAATGTTTCTGCCTAAAGAGCATCGCAACATCTGGACACACTGATGGTTTTATGACATATGGACGCTGACATTACAGTGCTCCAATACTTAATTACAAGTTTGGGGTACTTTTTCTGTACTCGAGTATTTACTTTTGATGCAGCTTCATACGTTTACTTCATTACACCTTTAGATGGTAAATGTTGTACTTGATCTCACATCCAGCCGCCTCGTATGTTTAACATTTAGCAGCTAAAGAGACTGAACACTGATTATTTTTCAATCATGTCAACAGCTCGTTCCACTGCCATGAAACTGTACACTTATTTTCTGTTAATTTGTCTACTTTTTAAGTGTTTTTTTGAACATAACACTTCTTTGAGTTACTTGAACTGAACTCTAATCAAGTTGAATTGAACTAAATAAATTGAGTTTGTCTCGATCCGGCAGGAGAATATTCAAATCTGACTATTTTTTATGTTTTTGAGAGATGTGTTTAATGGATTTTTCTTGCTCAAACTGCCATGAATCCATATTTTTTCAGATGGATTCATTCACAGTGGCACATTTTCACAGCAGGAGATGACTAGACGCGCTGAACCTCGGCGATAAAATGCGCAGGAACAGGAACATAACGACCTGACAGCCCCATGTATCAGCAGAGGTCTATGAATAACGATCTGATGGAGAAGTCGCGATGGCAAATAACGTTTTCCTGACGTGTAATGAGGGTTGCTTTACTTAATGAGGCCAAACAAAAACAGAGAAAAACACAGACAACACAGACAAAATGATGTTGAATCCGGCCTGGAAGAAAAGGCCTCGCTGTGGAAAATTACTTTTCTCTTGCGAGCGATCCAGAATTTTTAATATCGGGGAGCCACAGGGACGAGCTTTTAGGCTGAGGCTGTTGAGTAGGACTGGGGTTTGTGGGGGAGGGGGGGTAGAGTTGACAAGGCTCCAGGATATTTATCTTTGAATCATTCCCCCAATTAAAGAGACTCGGAGAGCAAATAGATCCATAAATACACAGACGTGTTTTTCAGTAGCTCGGGGCTTCGTAAGCAAGATGGATTTATTTATAACGCTGCTCTGTCACTGCAAATGTAATAAGGCTGCATAATTGATGTCAGAGAGATAAAGAGTTTTGAGAAAAGTCCAAAAAATGGACCTGATCTTCAGAGGATTCTTCTGTTCTTTTATCAAGTTCAACTCCAAAACTCTCTTGGTTTGTTTCCAGCAGCAGGTTTACTTAATTAAATTTAAAAAAAACTTTATGTAAAACCAAGAATGGGTGGAGTTTTTATTATTATTATTATTATTAGTATCATTTTTTGTTAAATCACAGATTTAAGGGGGTTTCCAGTTGAAAAACTACATACGTCTGTCTGGGAAAGACTTTTTAGTAAACAAATGAATTATGTTTTTGTTCATGCACAGCCAAGATTAGATTAATTGGATTAGATTAAATTAGATTTGATTTAATAAGATTAGATTAAATTGGATTAGATTAGAGTAGATCGGATTGAATTTGAATCAGTTGTGGTGCTGAACTTTATTATCTCGTTCTGGCAGTGAGACCATGAAATGCAGTTTAGCATCAGTATACAGTTCAGACTGTATATAAATATAAGTGCACTATAGCCTTAATATTGCAGGTGTGTGTCTTACCAGCAATGCAACATATTTAAGATTTATGCTCTTTTTTAATGTTGTATCACTTTTATCAAAATGTACAAACATAATTTATGGAAACTGGACTTGAAATTATGTTGCTAGACATTTAAAAAACTCCTGGGCTTCATCTGTGGGACAACGTCAAGGAAATAAAGCCAGCAAAACACAACCATCTAAAGTCAGCTGACACCATTCAAATTTTCTATCACAGAGGAAGAGTTATATGGTTTTTTTTACAGCATCCAGCATGTAGAAGCTGGTTTGGGCTGATCAGAAGTCTGCTGTCATTGATTAGCATCAGCTGCTTCACAATCAGTGGCTCATTCACAGCTGCCATCACATTCATGCAGGTTTTCCCTCAACTAATCCTTTTGTTTTTCTGTTTGGTATCATTGATTATTGATGTAATCCATAACTGCTGACCTGATTTCTCTGTGTTGTTGTCCAGGACGTTGGGCCGATCGGACCAGACAGGAACTGGAAGGGCATCGGCATCTCCCTGCTGGTGATTCTGGTGGTGCTCTCGCTCATCGGACTGTCCATCGTTCTGCTGTCAAAAGGTGAGGAGCTCCACTGATCCATCAGACCGACAGAGTGACGGAGTTTTTAGATAAAATACTGAGCAGCGTCTCAACTTGTTATGACTCAGTTTAGCATCAGTTTATCATCTCGGTATCTGTCCACAGCTTTCATGCACTTGACACACTCTTCATTTAGTTTTGCATGAACTTTGTCTGACTGTTTATTCAGAGAAGCACTGAATTTACTGAGCAGGTGATAATATAGAGCAACTGAAAACACCTTTTTCACTCAAGCAGAAGCAAAGACTGTGGTGTAAGTGGAAGTTCTGACCCTTATTTTCTTCCACATCTCTTGTTGGTGTCCCTTGTGTGTGTTTGTGTGTGTGTGTCTTGGTTTTTATCTACCCTTTCTTTCATTTTCAAACCTCTGTGGTGATATTTTGAGATATCGTGTCAAATACAAAAAAACTGTTAACAGTTTTCTGTTTTTCTCTCCTGTAGATGATGGTGGAAAACACTCTGGTTCTCAGTTGACGCTGGATGATCTTTTTCACAGAAACTTCCAAATACATGATCCAGATGCAAAGTGGATCAGTGGTGAGTTGGTCAGAAAACAGCGTTCAGATCTGATCAACAGATCTGACATTAGATAACAGTTGTTGTTGACATGCATGAAGTTTTTAATCAACATGCTAACACGTATTTTCAGTTAATTTCTATAAACTACGATTAACTTTGTCAAAGCTTCAGATGTTTTTTTGAAACAGAGAGAGAAAAAGCTACAAAAATGCACAAGTCTGAAAAATATAATCAGTGTGTGGGATGTATGGTGAAACTCTGCACAGTCAGTTTGTCAGATGCTGTATGTAGCAAAAGTTGTAATCAAAAACTGATCAATAATTCATGAGATGAAACTGATTAAATCAGGATCACTGTTGACCATTCATTTTTATTTGGTGAATTGTTTGCGGTTAAACAACATCATTCATCTGCATCTATAAGACAAAACGTCATTCTAAAACTGAGTGTGAAGAGAAAAACATGACCAGCGTCTGTTGTTTGGTAACAGTGAACAACTCAAATCAAACCTTTGATGTTGGAAAAAACTGTTTGTGCTGCCACTTTTTTATTTGTTTCTCAAAAGAAAATCCATCCAGAAGACTCTTTTCCTGCCGACATTATTACTAAAACATCAAAAAGGACTCAAATAGCAGCGTCTTCTTAAAAACACACAGTCATTGTCTCCATTGTAAGAAAGAAATAGTGATTAATGCAGCTTTTAGACCATAAAATTAATTGGCCCTTGCAAAGTGCATAAAGGCAAAATGTTTCACAAAGGTTTTGCTGCGCCTTGAAAAACTCTCCTTTGTTTGTCTTTTCGTCTGAAGACTGAATTTAAAATGTTCCTATTTAATCCATAACAGCACAAGAATGCAAAGTGTGTAAGAGTCCAGTCATTTCAATGCAAGATCAGTGTGTTAGTGCTTATTTGTCGCCTCCGTGTGTGTGTGTGTGTGTTAACCAAAGTAAACCCAGATAAAGTGTAAAATATCCCATTCTTGTATTTAGTGCAGCTCTTCTCTCCTCATGCATGAAGCTCCTCTTCTTGCACTGAGAAACAGTGAAAGACAAATGAAGCGTTCAGTTTGGCTTTGAGAGATAAAAGGCAGTAAACAAGTATGAAAGCTGTATTTATAATGTAACTCTGCAGCGTTTCAACAGTAAACTCATGCTGCTGTTTTCTGTGTTTGCTTCCTTCTGACCCAGCTAAAGTTTTCAGTCCTCTGGAGAAACTGCATGTCACCGACTGAGTCATTAAGGCTGTAAATATTTCATAAACTGCAGCTTCGAGTCTGCAGAACAAGTGAAATATTTCCTAAAGTTAAGAATGTGTCAATCTACTGAGAAACAGTTTCTTGTCTGCTGAGCTCACCAGGTTTTAACAATGTGAAGCATCATGAAGAAACAAAAGACACTTAACGATTTGTCGGCCATTTTTAAAAACTGTCTCTTTCTTTCATGGCTCTTTAGTGGCTGCAGGTTTACATCAACTTGTTTTTAGTTGCTTTGTTGTAGATTTTTATTATAATGAATTTGATTGTCTTGACAAAATGTAACAATGATGATCTGATTTTATTTAAGTCATAAAAAAATAAATCAACAGAGACGTCTGACCAAAAGAAAGCTGTTAAAAGCGCATTTGAACAGCTGCTTTATCACCACAGACAACAGCTGTTTCCAGCAAAAACCGCTCTGATAAACCCGGTGAACCAGACGGCAGGTAGACAAAGTGAGAGACTGGCTGGTGAAGATGGAGGAGATGGTGAAGATGGAGGAGCATTTAGCAGCTAGAGAGCCAGTTTTCCCTCAGATGTTGGTGGAGATGAAACAGAACTGAAAGAGATTTGTGACATGAAGATAAAGATAGAGACAAAAGGGGACGGCGCTAAGATGACCTGACCTAGTCCTCAGTGTTAGCAAAGCTCTAAAACATTGAATCCTACAATTCCCACAATGCACCTCGGGGGCATCTTTTGCCACTTCAAATATCTTTCAGAATCCAGTTTGAGACAGTTGACTTCATAAAGATTCTTTGCCATAAAACTTAGATAATTGCGATGACAACATCAGGGGTTATTGTCCTCCTGAACCACAAAAGACTGTAAACATTGAACTGTTTTAACATATGGGGCAGATAAGCTTATCATCATGAGTAAAATCCAATTAAAAATAAATAAAATTATGTAATTTGGGCAAAATACCCATTTCTTCAAGGACCTAAAACTCCTTAAGCTTTCCATTATGGATTAACATCAACATGTTACTGAATACAAGCTGGAAAAGTTGGTTATGTTGGCATATTCAAAGACAAGAACTATGTGATTTACACGCTGTGTACTCGTGTCGACGGTGACATAAAAGGGGGATTTCCTTTAATTCTCGGCCTCACAAAACTCTGGCCCGTCATCGGACAGCTGGGACACTTTTAATCAGAGCTGAGATTAAACATCATCTCCATCCTCTGAACCTTTATCGATGAAACTCTCGTCAACTCAGAAAGGAAAGTTGCCCGAAGTCCCAATTACTTTGGCTGTAAACCGTTTTATGTCGCCATTGATTTGATACACGCTCGGCATATAAAATATGCAGCAGGGACTGTTTTTTTTTTCTGTTTCTTCTGTTAGTGGGTGAGGGTTTCTAAATGACAAGAGCCCTTTTGAGGATTTTCTCGCCAGTTGAACACAAGCGATCCATCTGTCTTTAATATTTATTTTCCTGTCATTATTCTCAGAAGTGTTTTGAGTGTTTGTCACTCCATAGCCTTCTTGCCTGAGATTGATGCCTCAGAGCTTATTCATTGACATTTACATGAGATGGGGACCTTGAAATTTTTAGACCTGTCAGAAGCTTTAATGGGATTCAGGCCTCCGTGGGCTGCGGCGCTGGTTTGGAATCAGACTGGAGTTACTGCAGGAGCTCCTGTCACAGTTTCCACAGCCGAGCGTTGAAGTGAAGTCTCATCGAGCCGAGTTATCTGAGTCAGATCCTCCTAAACGAGTGTGTGTTGTTTCAGTTTTAGCTTTTGTTTTCTTCTCTCTTGTCAAACACTCCTCTCGGCGGCTCCCCTGGCATCCATCCTTCATATATCATTTACTTGTTTGATGTGTGTAGAGTCATTTTGGCCACTGTCGAGTGTTTTTATGTAACAGAGAGACTCCTTTTGGCCGGCTTGTGTTTCTGTCTGAACAAACAGCAGCGGCTTTTTCTGCTAATTAATTCAAGTGGCCGTCTAAATAATCCAAACTGTAACAACCACAGTCCAGAACCATGGCATGCACTGAGGTGTGAAGCTTGAGCTGACTGCACCTCTCTGATCAACAAATCCCAGCAAACAGAAATGTACATTGTTGGTTTAGAGGATAAAAAAATAAAGGTTGGTTTGATGAGTAAAAAAAAAAAAACGTCTGCATCTAAAAGCATGACTTTTTACAAAGTGACCGTGGAGTTTAAAATCAAGTGTTTTCCAGATAAATAATGGTAACAGAAGGTCTTTCGAAACACGTTTCGTTGTGAATCACCTTGAACACGTCTCTCTCTCTCTGTCTTAGATAATGAAATCATCTTCGTGAGTTGGGATGGAGACATTTTGAAGATCAACACCAACAACAACGAGACAGAACTTCTGCTGAAAAACACGACATTCGTAAGTCTTTCCTGCCTTCATCCTTGAAACATGAGAAATTCTTCACGAAGCTTAAAAAAGAGTTTAAAAAAAGAAAGTATGAACAAAATGACACCAGGTTAGAAACACAACCCTGACTAGTATCACTGAAATCCTTGGTAAAAAAAAAAGGGGATGATGGGATGTACTTTTTATTTTCAGAGCATCAAACCTCCATAATAATGGCAGCCTGTTTTGCCCTCAGCAGGTTTTTCTCAACCTGCTGAAGTCGAGCAGGCAGGTGTTATTGTAATCTGGATGCTTTTGGTGTTGCGTTTAAACAATGATTGTTTCGTAAGTGTTTCTGAGAAGTTTTAGAACAAAAATGGGATTGATGTGTGGAAAAAAAAAAGATCTTATCCATCTCTTGTTCTCCCCACAGGCAACTTTTAAGGCCTCAAAGTTTTCAGTTTCTCCAGATCTGAACTTTGTTCTTCTGGGATATGATGTCAAGCAGGTGAGAACCTCTTAATATTCCAGCTGCAGATGTTCTGACGCTGATGTTTGGTTTGAGGCTTCTAATGCTGGAGGTGTACAGTTCATGAACTAAAATGGCGATGTGACCAGCATGGTGATTTCTATCTGATTCTGAGTCAGTCAGTTAAAGCCAGAATCGATAAAGTACGAAGGCACAGGAGCTGTGAGAGGAAATATCTGATTTGTGAGAAGAAACCACAGTCACATCCTGCATGAGGTCACTGTTAAAACATAACATGCTCAAAGACTTTGGCAACTATTTTTGCATAAAATCTATTAGATTCTGTCTCATTCTGAAGGCTCTGCCCCCTACTGGATGCAATGAGGAATAGCTTTCTCCAATCACAACTGTGTGTTTGCCCACTAAAACATGCTTGGTTGACCAATCAGGGCTTGAATATTGTACATATGTGTCCCAGACAGTGAAAAGCAAAGTAAAACTGCCATCAGAATGGATTTTAAAACACTTGTAACCAGAAATGGCCGCGTTTGATCAAACCGATGTAAATAAGTCATGATGATGAGCACCTCTCTGCTTAGTTTGCTAACCTGCTAACCGTATTAGCTGCACAGCTGCTTCCAGCATCGGTGGTTTCTTTCAGTCCGTCCTCGAGGAAACTTTCACCCTCTCTGCTGCGAATCACAGCTGCCCTCCTGAGCTACAAGCAGAAGACTCTTAAACTGGCCCTTCAAGCCAGCTGAGTCTCATGGGTGAGTTTCCACTGGCTTATGAGACGAGCTGGCAGCAGAATACAAATGACTGCATCACTGCCCCCAAGGGTCTTGGACGGGGGTCCAGTGTTGGGTTGGCTGCTGCTCTTGGATCCAAACGGCTAAAACTGAGCGCCAGCGACACAACAGGCACTTAATTTAGCCGTCCACGTTGACTTTTAGAATCTGCACGTTGGCAGAGTCGTCGTCGTCATCACCGCTGACGTCCCCTCCTGGTCCCGACCAAGTCCACGACATACCAGACGTTATCACATATGTGTGGGCTCTGAACATGGTGTGTGTCGAGCTCAGTTTGCCAAGTTTGTGAAAACCGGTTTCCATCTGTCTTCTTTACGTCAGCCAGATGACTTTCAGAAGAAGAAGCCAGTGAGAGGATGGAAGGCTATAAAGACTGAAGCTACGTGCCCCAGACAGAAAGTTAGCATCCTCACCAGTCCTACCAGCTGACATTAAACTGTTTTAATCTAACACAAGTTTCCTCAGTAATATTTTGCCTATAGAAGAATACATGCGGAATAATTACATTCAGTTTGTTCTTTGTTTCACTTCTATATGAGCAAAAGGCTTTAAGAACAAGGAGTTTTAGGAGTTTCAGTCTCAGGAATCACATTTAAAATGGAGCTGCTGAAGTGTAAACTTCACTAAATCTGATCTATTATGTGCTTTTTGCTCCTGAAATATTACTAAGTTGCTTCTATGGCTGGTTAGCTGCACAATAATGTTTGAGGCAGATAAAAACACACAGTTGAATCAGTTCATTTTACATTTTTTTCTGTCTGAAAAGTGAATATAAAAGATACCAGTCTACAGACGTATAGATCTGCACTACAATCCCATAACCTCTGCTTTTGTGTGCAGAGAAACACAGAACTTAACTTGATCTCCATGTAGAGTCTCAGCTGCTGAGTTTACACTCCAGGTATTAAACAAAATGTCAAGTTCTGGCTCCATTTTTACAGTTTGAGATCCAACATTTGTGATTCAAACACATTTCTAACCTGTTTGTAGAAGCCGTAGCAGGTTTGTTAGTGATGCTGCATGGAAAAAATATTCCTCCACTGCCAGAAAAATGAACAGCTCACATTTCAATGGTTTCCTGGTTGAGACTCAGCACTTTAAGCCCCCAGAAGTCCCAGCATGCCTTATTCTAAAATGGCAATATCACAAAACAAACAGGGAGCTTTGTGCCGTTGCCCAGCCACTCCAGGTTTGCGTCACCATTTGACACGGTGTTTACGGAGTGCTGAGGACGGGATGGACGGCTGTTTGTGTGTGTGTGTTGAGGAAATGTGCTCAGACACCATTATCAGAACAATCAGCTCTGAACAGGCTGATACTCATCTGCTGAGCCGAAGCACTTTACATTCTCCCTATCGGAGCCCTTTTTCTGTCGCTGTGAGCAGATTCTGGGACGGTGGTGGAATAATGTCTTTGTACGATTCCTGAGCAGATGTAATGCAAATGACTGCAATGAATAATAAGCAGCAAAATTTTGAGCTTGTACTATTGCTGCTAAAAGAAGCGATTGATAAGTTCCTGGCCCACAGTGGAGGAGATGAGTTATACAGCTCTGTTGAAGCTCATTGCAACACTTGTATTTTCTATGTTTTTGATCATTGAAATTGCCCACACTGTCCTTAAAGCCGTCCTCTGGCGAACCTGCATGGAGGCTGATGATGTCTATGTTTTGGCAGTCAAAATAGAAATACCACAGAAGATCTTAACTTTAACTTTCTGCATAATTTCTAACAGATTTTAAATGCATATGCATGTAATGAGAGCTGTATGACTCATCTCCTTTACTTTTTCCAACAGACCAATCAACAGTTCCTTCGATGTAACTAATGATTGTAACAAAGCAACAAATAAAGTCATGATGCACCTATAATTTGAATAGCTTTTGTAAATAAAACACTACGTGTGCAGTGCACGTTTAGTATTTTGAGTACCGTAATTTCCGGACTATAAGCCGCTACTTTTTTCATACGCTTTGAACACTGCACCTTAAACAGTGATGCGGCTAATTTATGGATGAAAATAAACGAGAAAGTGTGTGTTAGTTATGCCTGCACGATTAATCGTTTTAGAACCTCCATGTAGATTCACCCCTACATGCCATTTCATTTCTAAATTACATCAAT
>JAPZDY010000005.1:22667653-22681291 GCA_029783645.1 Ctenochaetus hawaiiensis | reverse complement strand
AATACGCTTAAAACATCGCAACTTACATCGCAATTTTTTAGAAAAGCTGCCACGAATTCAGGCATTTTAGGCCACAACAATCTTGACAAACGCCTGCGAAATCCTAGAGGGACTAATAAAGGTAAAAAAAGAGTGACTAAGTTACATGAGGCTGCTGTTTATAACACTTTTCCTTTAAACATTTACTAATTTCTTTTCACCATGTTCCTCATGTTTCTTTAACCTTAAACAACTAGTTAAAGCCAGTGAAAACAGCCTATCGTGTTCTCTGATGTTTAAAAAGCTGATGATAGATTGCGCTGACAGCTGAATGGGCATCTCCATTTGAAGAGTTGAAGTCCTGAGCTTCACTGAATCGTCTCCTCTTGGCTGTGGTCTTCTTGTTCTTTCCAGAGGAGGTGTTGCACACTCAGGCAGCACACTGGTGGTCACCTGACGGCTCCAGACTGGCCTACCTCACCATCAACGACTCCCTGGTTCCCAACATGCTGCTGCCTCGCTTCACAGGCTCGCTGTATCCCCGGGGGAACGAGTACCCTTATCCAAAGGTGAAGCCTGGAGCTCGTTATGTCACATGACTTCAATTTGTTGTTTTGGGGTTTTGACATAGAGACATTTTTTTTGTCTGCCTTTAGAAATAGATGGCAGGTACACATATTGAGTCAATGATGTGATATATTGCTCCTCTGGATTATTGTTGTTTACGAGCTGAACTGAATGCAACGTGACCAATCCCTGATGGTCAGCTCCAGCCTCCCCTGAGAGCTCCATCAGCAGAGCAGAACTAGAAATAATTAGATCCAATTCTTTAGCTTTTCACTGTACAACAAGACTTACAACCCGACTCCATTATAACCTGCAGAGGGATGCAACCTGCCTTCACTGCCGCTTCGCTCCATCAAACCGCCGCTCTGCAAATAATCCAACCGCAGACTCCCTCCTTTAGCTTGCACATGAAGGTTACTGAATCCTTTTCTTGTTTAATACATGTTTCAGTGACCTGCTTCCTTTGAAGAGGGATGGCTGCGGGGATCTGTGGCTCTGGGAGGGATTACAGTGTGATATGCTTCCGTAAGGCGCGTTAACACACCTCCTGTCCATTGATGTGGATGTTTAGCGTATCAAATGGCGCCGAGATGGGAAATAGATTGTGGAAAAAGTGGTGAAATAGGGGTCACAAGGTCGAGAAGCACGATTTATTGGTTCAGAAGCACAGATGGGGGGTGAGGGGTGGGAAGGCAGCTAATTAATGAAGCGCCACTCTTGGTCTTAGCCGTGCCTCCACGCTATGTTAAATAGTTTAAACACACTGTGAATCTGCTGCAGCCAGGTCAGCGCTGTGACGTCGTCGGACTAAATGAAGCAGGGATTTAATTGCCGTCTCCTTCTTTTCTTCGTCTGTGCAAACACTGATGCTGCACAGCCGTCTGACAGTCACACTCCTGCTTCAGTCACTGGGGGATAAATTTGTGTGGGTTTCTCCTCGTGAGTCAATACGCAGTGAAAGTAACACCCCAGAGACTATTCTTCATGGGTATCATGTGTCTGCGCTTAAAGAAACACCTAATTACTGTCACAGTGACAAACTGCTCCATATTACAGTCCGGCCCAGACTGAATTTTCAAGCCGACGCTCATGCAGATGTTTGAGATAACGAGACCGTCAGTCCGCAGTCGGACCTCAGACTTCATGATGAACCGCCGCTGTGACGTCACACGTTAGTTTGTGGACTACAGTTTTGAAGCCTTGATCTTTACAGTGTGGTTGTTACCATTGTTTGTTTGTTTGATTGTTTATTTTTTGGAGGGTGAGGGCAGGAAGTGACCATATTTGGACAAGAGGGTAAATGCAATGACTTCTGTGGCACCTGTCAGGCAGCGAGCTGTCACTCAAAGCAGCCTTGTTCTTAATTATGAATAACTTGTTGCACATGTCAATATGAGCTTTGACTCACTTTTGGTGCTGACCTCCAGTGGTGGTAATGGGAACTGCAGTTTTTTTACAGGCCCTTCCAGTCAGACTTTATTTCTCAGCCTGTGAGGTTGCTGATTGGCTTAGATGCAGCGGTGCTTTAAGCTAAATGCTAACATGCTCACAATGATAATTACAACGTGTCTCCGTTTTTAAGGGAACCTCAGGTTGATCACGTTTTTCATTTTTAAAAGTTTAGTTTAGTCTGTTAGCAAACTTAGATCAGCAAATTAGCCTCAAACACCAAGTGTAGCTTTAGTTAATGGAAATGTTTTTGCAAGTGTTTGATCATAAACCAAAACATCAACCTGTTAATGATGCCAGATGAAGCGGAGATATAACAGTTCATTATGAGGAAATATGAATGTGTATTTACAAAAACAAAGCAATCCATCAAACCTTTAATAGCAGCCAACCAGCTGACTGAAAGATGCTGCCAACAGCTGCAGAAGAAACAAAAAAAAAGGATCACAACCAAACAAATCAACAACATTCACATTAAAATATCAAACAATGATGCATCAGCCAGTTTCAGCCTGTTTGTTTTAATCATAAACACATAAACTAATGCAAATATTTCAGATTTCTGTTTTAAAAGTCATAGTTAAATTATATTTACAATTAGAAATAAAGATAAAATCAAACTACAAGTGATATAGCAGTTATTATAAACATGAGCCTGGCCACAATACAACTTTTAAATTATAATACGACTATTTTGACTCAATGTTTTATAATGTTATTTATGGATTTGCTGAACATGAAACATGACAAAATCTGGAAACGCAATGTTAAAACTCATATTATAAACTTATGGTGATAATCAACTGTTATTTGTACTAAACTGTATGCTCATATTCATGTAATTCTTGTCATAAAACCAAAAAAAGAAACTGTTTTATGCTTCATTCAGTGCTGGTGTTAGCAGGTGTCAGTGTCGTGTTATATGTTATATGCAGCAGACCTCATTCACCCAGCAGCAGGTCTTCTTCCACCCAGAGAGCAGAAAGTGGAGGATGGGAGAAGACAGAGCTGAATAAAAGCAGAACAGACACAGTCTTCTTCCTGATATGTGATGCTGTAGTTTGGAGATCCCCCTGTCATGAGGACTAATGAGCTCTGTTTTTTAAAAGAAGGCTTAAGCGAAGGAAAACGACCGCTTTGCCTCGGGGCCTGCAAACTGTTCAGCAGCGCTGTTTGTTCTCTGAACTTTCATATTCTCATTATCTCATCAGTCGCCGAGTCCTGCTGGCATTGTTCAGCGTAACAGCACATAAAAATAGAAATGAAGAGCAGAAATGAAGAGCAGCACGTCGCTCAGTGCCAGTTTTATCAAGTGCATCACAGATGTTTCATCCAGTTTGGTTTTTGCCTGAGAAAGTTTCTTCTCCTCTGTGCTGTTTGTGGTGCAGATGGATCAGATCAACCCCACCGTCAGGCTGTACGTCGTCACTTTAGACGGCAGCTCCCTAACAACTGAACTGAGACCTCCGGACAGCTTTGAAAAGAGGTATGATCAATAAAAACAGCATCTTATTGATCCGGGCTGCTTGTATTGAGCATTTATTCATCCCTTCACATATCTGCTCTTCGTAGTGAGTACTACATCACCATGGTGAGGTGGGTGACGCAGCAGAAGCTGAGTGTCCGTTGGGTCAATCGAGCTCAAAACATGTCGATTCTTTCTCTGTGCGACGTCGCAACGAGTGACTGCACGAAGGTGAAGAGACTAGTCTGATTTATTCTCCATTTTTCTCTACAACATTCAGTAAATTTACAGAAGTGTTCACTGACTTGGTCTTTTCAATTCAGAAACACGTGATGACATCAGAGAGGTGGCTCGATCGTCAGGTGAGTTCATAATCATCGATCAGCCTGATTAGTTCTTAAAGGAACACTGATCATTTTAATATGAGAGCTGGTTTTATAAAGCAGTTCAGTGGTTAACATGAATAAAAGCCAGGTGGATAAATAAAGGCCAGTTACTTAAAATATGAAAAAGAAAACTGAAACAGCTCACATGGTAAATAAACATAGTGTATTTTTTTAACTATTTCAGCAGTGAAGTCATGTCATACTCAAATATCTTACAGGATTACTATTTTTTTTAAAGAAATACAGAATAATTCATTCACTTACTTTTTCAAAACAGTTGCTGTTTTCAGTTTCTGCAGATTTTCTGATTCACAGTCCGACAGGAAAGAGACGAATTAAACATTTGAGCTGCTTTTAATGTGAAACGTGATGAATTTCATTGACAGCAACTTAACAGCAAATCAAAGTGGGCAGAAAACAGAGAAGCTTTTCTGCTGAAATGTGATTCATTTTACTTTCAAAAAAGGAAAAAATACTTTAAAGCTGCTCTTTTACATAAATAAACTGTATTTTAAAAAAAGTCCTTTTGCTAGAAATTTGCCTCTTTTAAAAAAAAGTAGACAGAAAGACACGACCGAAGGAGCAAATTCTTAAAAAACATCTTTTTAAAATAATAAATAAAATTCCTCCAATTCATGTTTATTAGTTAAAACCAACACTTACATCATTTTAACTCATAGCAGTTTGAAATGTGGAAACTTTTGGGATAAATTTGTTTTCTTTTCCCTTTCAGAACGAGGAGCCGGTGTTTTCTCGGGATTGCACCACCTTCTTCATCACGATGCCTTTAAAACACGGAGGCCGCGGGACTTTCAACCACATCACCATGATCTCCAACCGAGTAAAACTTTGTTTAAATCTAGTTCGGTTCTTCTTCTGTTTGAATGAAACTTGTGTCTGCGTACTTTTCTCCTTGTCGCTCTGTAATCTCAGCCACAGTTGAGAGACAACCAGTCGTTCTCACTGCTCATTTGGTTCAATTTTAAAGTCTCAATTTTTTGAATTATTTCCCAACTCAATTTCCTGAAAAACCCGAGAAGCAGGAAAACATTCGCTTGAATAAATTAGAGTGTTTTACAGTCGGCGCCGTGAGTTTCGTGCCAGATTAATTTGCTTTCTGCAGAGATAATAAGCAGAACAAAAGCTGCAGATTGAAATTCAGGGCCAGGTTAAAGACTCGATGTGACTCCTTTTATTCCTTCTTGTGTTTCTCAGTCTGAAGGTCAAGAGGTCAACGTTCGCCACCTGACCTCGGGAAGCTGGGAGGTCTCTCAGATTCTGGCTTATGACGAGAGCACAAACTCAGTGTGAGCACAAGTTATTCACCTTTCATCACATTTAACACCACACAATCTGTCTCAAGTCACAATTTACAGGTAGTTTTTGTTTTTTTTTTCAGTTATTTCCTGAGTACAGAGGAGGGCTCGACGCAGCGACACCTGTACAGGTACCACGTCATTTTTCTTCAGTGTAAAGGAGAGAAAGGACCAACTTTCTGTAAGAAACCAGAGGTTTTAGAAAACAAGCTGATTTGTTTCCTCACCAGGAGTTTGAGTCAGATCGAAATCAATCTTGTTTCTGCACGGTAAATATTAAGAGAACCTAATTATCAAAACATTAGTGTGGATTAAAGAAGCAAGAAATGAGCTGAGCAGCTGCTGGTAGCTTCATGTTCAGAGTACAAACACTCAGTGGGGATCTGTGGGGATCCATCTTCATTTCCAAGCCGAGAACATATCTGTTGATTCCTTGAAAAACCTCCCTGGAATATAAAAAAATCTTATTTTGCTTGTCAGTGAACTTTGTGTGTCTGTGAGAGAGAATGGAAAGCTTTAAACTAAATAATCTGTGGTCATATCAGCAGCATATAGGAGGCTTCATCCATACAAGAGAGTCATGAAGCTCAAAGGCCAAGTTTGATTCAAATAATTCAACAGAAAAACAGAAAAACTTTAAAAGGAAAAGTGAATTATTATGTGTTTCCATCCACTTCTGTTATGTTGTTATTAGAGTTGTGGTCTTAATTTCTTTCTTTCATTAAACCAGTGCAGAAACAGTCGTGTTTAACCTAATTCAAACAGCACCAGCCATAATTCAGACAGTGGAAAACCATGTGGTGAACCATATGTTTGCCTCAGACAGGATGTGAGGACAGAAACTGTCTCCTCATCGCTCGACGCACAGCTGATGTTTTTGTTTTTATCTCTGCAGCAGCTTCAGTCGATGTTTGAGGTTTTTCATCAGGTTTTTTATTTACAGATTAAAAACGTACAGAAAACAGGTGGATGAATCCAAGTTTAATGAGTGATGCTACGGCGCTGAGTATTATTAAATGCTAATTGTTTTACCACATTTTCTTTATTTTTCTTCGCCTTCAGTCTAGAAAACAGACTGATTGTATCTAAAAAAAAAGTCGCAGATCTCAAATCAGCATCTTTGTTGTTTTCCTCAAACAGAGTCTCCGCCGTGGATCCGTTTCAGAAACAGTGCCTCACCTGCTCCCTCTTCAAATCCAGATGCAGCTTCTACGACACGAGGCTGAGCCCAGACTTCCAACACGTTCTCCTCAACTGCAGAGGTGACGCCCCCTAGAGACCAAAACAGCAACATCACCACTTTGCAGATCAGTGCACGGTTTCCTGAAGTGACACTGGCTGAAATTACATGCTGTGTTTTTAACGTCTGGATTGAAAGAAAATGTCTGATTTCTTGATCTAAGCCATATTTTTTTTTTTCTCGCAGGTCCTGGAATACCTCAAACTACCCTTCATAAAGTGAACGACATGAACAGTAAGCACTCCAGCGCTGACAAACTTGAACCAATCGTCTGTTTAGCCTCTTTCACTCACTTGCGTCAGGTTTATTTATTCATTATGTTTGAGTGGGAGTTAGATCTTCTCTGCCTTCAGTGTCTGGAAAGTGTTTTAATCGATCAGCTCATTTTGGCAGATGAAGTCACCAGGATCATGAGTCATTAGGCCAACGCTTAACAACAGAGGATTACTTTTGACTGTAAAAAAACGGGATGTGAGGATGCAATTAAGGTTAAGGCGTTAAGTGCTGAAAACGTTTGGTGCATCAGAGGCTCTCGGAGCAGCGTCTGGAGACTCTGCAGCAGAGAAACCATCATCCTCCTCCTCTCCCACACACTTCGATTGACAGATGTGGATTATTCTGCTCTTATCAAATCTCATATTTAGATACCAAGCTGTCTGACATTGATTTGGTGACATTTTTGAGGTGAACGGTGTGACCATAAAAGTGTGTTTGACAATGTACATGAGCAGAATTTAAATCATTTTTCAGTCGGGACTTTGAAATGAAACAGTCATTCAGGATTTGAGTCATTTTTGTTTATTTGTTAAAAAAAGGAGTTTTCTTTTAACCAAAGTGATTAATTTGTCATGTAACAGTGTACAAGATGCTGGAAAGAAACACAGTTTTGAGACACTCGCTGAAAAACAGGACGATACCCAGGTGGGAGAGAAGATTTGTGCAGATCAACAACTTTGGTAAGACTTTCAAAGCATCTTCAACATTTAGCAGAGTTTTAATCAGACCTGTGATAATGATGTTCTGATCCCTGATTCGCCCTCATGTGTTTGTCTTTATTATCTTCATCACCGTTCTGGACTGTTTCCATGTTTACAACATCTTCATCTCTGACCTCCACTGATTCCCACCTGACTCACTTAATTAGAGATAAATCAGGGTGCTGAGAATCCAAATTCACTGTTACATACACTGTGTTTCTATGCACAGGAAAATGGGTTAAAAAAAATCAACTTACTGTTAAAGTACATTGCCCCATACACCAGCTTTGTGCTAGAATGGCTCTCAGATCTGTAAACATGTCTTCTTTTGTCTCTTGTTGAATCAGTTTGCCAGTTGATCCACCAGTTTTGTCCAAAAATAACTATTAAAACATTGCAGACATTCATGTTCCTCTGTGGATTAATCATAATTAACTTCTAATCAATAATCAATGTCTTAAGTCCAATATTTTGATCAAATACCTGCAAAACTCACAGAATTCCCTGCACTCAGGGTTTAGTACTAATCAGCTAAAGTTATCTTGCTAACATGCTCAACTCAGACAGTAAACACAAGGTCTGCTAAACATTAGCATGTTAGTATTGAAATCGCTAACTTAGCGAGATGCTAACATTAGCATCTGACCTCTGACATTTTAAGGACGTCCATCTATCGTTAAAGTGAAAGTTAAAAAGATGATTTTATGTTTCAACGCTACATTTAAACCTTTTTTAAAGAAAAATCTGATGAAGCAATAACCGTAAACATAAACTTTTATTTTCTAATTAAAAAACAAGTATCATCGCTTTGAGTGTTTTTGTAGCAACTCTAATCAAGCATCTGATACGAGGTGGTTCTCTTTTCTTCTCTGATCAGATCTGAAAGTCAAACCTGTAAATTCAGGAGATACAAAGCAGGTGCGGAGCTTCTTGAGGCGATTATGAAACAGCTCAGGCATCAGAAGCGCAGAGGCATATTGTCTCAGTTAGAGCGAGCAGCTCGACATATGGCCGCCTTCATCTCATCTGCGATCACCATCAGAGACGACGTGATGCAAATGTAACAGTCAGACGGGAGGCCGGCCATCAAAAGTCGAACACGACTGAAATCTCGAGCTTATTTTGTTCTGATTAACAGTTAATTTTGGGATTTTCACAGAACTTCTTGATTAATTATGAGTTGTAGAACAAACTGTGGCAGTCAAAGGCAACTAGATTGGCAGTGCAGCCTTTGAGATGTTTTAAGATGCATTTAATGAACTTAATCTTCAATTTTTTTTTAAATTCTTTATTAGCTCTGAGAATGATAATCCCGCTCATCCTCCTCAGATGAGGCCGTCAGTTCATCTTTGCCTTTCTGCCGTGAAAAACAAAAACCTTTAAGACTGTGAAATCCAAAACTGAGCAAAGCTGCTCAAACAACCAACTCATTAAGAATAATTTTCTGTGTAACTTCTCCGTTCTGCAGACCATTTTCAAGCTAATGTACCTGCTTGTGCAGTGTGTTGAATCTGATGTGGTCAGACAGACAGATGCACATGCAGAGCATAACAAAAAATCAGATTTGGACACATCTCTCCCGTCAGAAGACACGCTGCACTGAATGTTAAGATGTGAGTTAGAAAGAAACATGTTTCGGAGTTCAAATGGGATTAAATTAAAATCCTGAAAATCTGCTGTCGATTTGTTTTGCAGCTCTTCGTCTGGAGTTAATTGTCCCAGTAGATTTGGATGAAACGAAGGAGCATCCGCTCGTCCTGATTCTGTATGTAATTCTATTTTCTAATACATTTTCTGTTTTAAAGGTGCACCTTTCAATGTGTGTGATGTTTGATGATTTCTATCCATAATTTATGATGTCTGGAGCTCAAAAGTTCCCAACCTGGAGCTTCAGGCCCCACAAGAGGCTGCAGGATGAATCTGAAAGGTCGAGCTGGTTTTCAGCTTAAAGATACATGAAACTTATTAAAGCCAAGAACGATTCAACTGAATTGAACCGCTTTAGTCATTTGATCAACAGTCTGGGTTTATTTTGAAGGATTTTAATGGAGTTCACTGCATTCTTCCTGTCCTTTCACAGTGACAGCGCCCCCGGTGGCCAGGCTGTGAACGACCGTTTCTCCGTCGGCTGGGACTCCGTGCTGGTCAGCTCTGACAGAGTCATCGTGGCTCGACTGGACGGACGAGGCAGCGGCTTCCAGGGTCAGAGGATCCTGCAGGAGATCCACCAGAGACTGGGAACCATGGATGTGCAGGACCAGATCACTGCTCTGGAGTCAGTCATGAATTTTTTAATGATCCTATTGATTTTATAAACTGTACACAGTGTAGAGAGGTCAGTTAAATGAGGCTGAAACCACATATGTCTGTATTTTTTTTTATTTAAGGCACTGAAAGTCTTTAATGAAGTTTTATATGAATAATTCAGCTTCTTTATGCTGTTATTGTTTCTCTGTGGTTATAGGGTTAGGGAATCTTTCACCATGAATATTATTGAAAGGAAGGAATCACTTCATTTTTGTTCTTTTAACTCTAAATTTTCAGGCACCTGGTCAAGCTTCCCTACATCGATGGCAGTAAAGTCGGAGTTTATGGAAAGGTAACGGCTCCTGTCTTTAACAACATAACATGAAACTTGTGTTTTCTTGCCCATCATGCTTCAGAGCAGCCATGTTGTTTTGTTTTCTTCTCCAGGCGTATGGAGGGTTTCTCTCCTCCCTCCTGCTCCTCAAACACAGCTCCGTGTTTCGGTGTGGCATCGCTGCAGCTCCCATAACAAACTGGAGACTTTACGGTGAGAAAAACAACAAACACACTGTGATGGAATATCACACATGCAGACCTTAAACATGAGGAGGAGTTTCAGACAGCCAGTGAGTCAATACTGACGTGTTCATTAAGAACTAATCAAGAAGGTCAGACAAACCCAAGGTGTCTGTTCATACTGAAGAGAGGAGCGGCATTCATTTTAAATGGCAGTTTTAATTTGTCATAACGTCCTGTGTTCAGTGAGGAAGGTTTATGTGAATTGGAAGTGTTATTGTGAATGAATGAATGAATGAATGAATGAATGGTGGGTGAATGGAAGCAGCCGTTCTGTCCTCGCTCACAGTTTTTCTCTCCATACGTTTCAGGGTCGGCCGGTGCTGAGAAATATTTCGGCTTCCCAGCGAAGGAAGATCACAAATACCAGGTACGACTTTCTTTCACTGCAGGATGAACTGTTCATGTAGAGTCCATGTTCTCACCACCGCTGCCTCAGCTCCTGGTATGAAGTTTAATGTTTCAGGTTAACATGTAAAAGGACACAGGAGACCGTTTAGTTTGCAGCAGCAGGGAGTAGTAAGTTGTGAGAGGAGGAGTCTGAGCTCTCCTGTTGTTTTGGCTGCGTGAGGGCCAATTAAAATCCAAACCAGGAGAGAGTGGTGATGGTTGTTTCTTCAGACAGGCACATTTCTTCTGTCATATCTCTGAAAAAACAGCTGAGCCGATCACAACGTCTCACATCAGGCTCTGCCAGATAATAACAGGTTATTGTTCCTGTGGGGAAAAAATTATCTTGTTTGTGATGAGATTCAGAGTCCAGACGTGTCTTTTCCTGATTATTAAGTTCATTGTGGTGGTAGGAGAAGCAGTGCTGTAGCTGAAATAACATTAATGATGGCTGCGTTCCATTTCGGTGTGTCGGCTTCAGGCCCACGTCGCGCTCACACGCTGCTTCTTTGACACACAGCTCACTGCGAGGGTTCAAAGGAAGTGAGGCGTCGTTGACAGGTGGTGATTCATCACACCTGACGAGTCAAAATGTCTGCTGTGAAAAAGCTCTGTGTCTTTTTTTGAATTTTCCCAGAACACACACACACACAGACACACACACATGGCCAAGATGTACAGCTTTGTAAAACCTGAACTTCTCCATGGCAACAGTGGCCGAGGTTCATGGGAATTGTTGTATTTGGAGCCAAACTGGAAAAAAAAGATAATTTCCCAATGAAAACTTTAAAATTTAAAATATTTTCTTTAACATTAACCTGTAAATTTGTAAAATTATCCCAGATTTTTATCTTAAAGACCCTTGTTTGTATAATTAAGACAAAGGGAATTTACATTAGCAAGTTTTAATTAACAGTTCGTTAGAATCATTTCTGTTTTATTATGTACTGGATTACTATGAGTTAGAATTTTATTGTATAAGATTAATTGTTTTATTCCAGCTAAAACTAGACATTAAAAATACATGGAAACATGACTGAATTCAAAAAAAGATTAATTTTTTTCCAAAACAAACCAAAATGTCCGGATCGTAGACCTGCTAAGTCGTGTTTATGGCTCAGTTGACCCAAAATTGTCCACAACTACAAGAGCTTCATGTGTATTTAACATTAATAATAAGAAGATGTTGCAGTTGTTTCTGTTTGTTTGTTTTTCTCCGGCAGATTTCGTCTCTGCTCAGCAACATCACAGCTGCGAGTCCTCAGAACTTCCTCATCATCCACGGCACAGCGGACGGTGAGTTAAAGACTGTACGGGTTCGGACAAAAAAAGCAGATATTTATCGGTAAAGAGATGAGTTTTTCATCCTGTTCGTTCTGTTCTTTTCCAGCGACGGTTCATTTCCAGCATTCCGCTGAGCTGGTCAAACTGCTGTCGGGGTCAAATGTTAATTACACTCTTCAGGTGACTGCTGCTCTCTCGCTGACAGTAACAAGAGGAGACTCTCGTGTTGTGATTATGGGTCGAACAAACAGAACACTCATTCAGTCTCATGTTTGAAAAGAGGTGACAACATCCAGACCAGGACGGAGTGTTTTTACTGTTTGCATACTGAAAAGCACCGAGAGTCCAGTCAGATCACGTTTTCTCAGTTTGTGATTTAAACCGAGTTTTGCAGATTTCTGCAAATTTATGCAGGCAAAGTTTTTGCAAAGCTGCTTATGTTGATACCTGACATTTATTTATTTTTTGTTCAGTGTGTGGAAAGAAAAAGTTTAGATTCCTCAAAGCATCCAGAGTGTTATTTTAAAATCTAAACTTAGATGAATTTTACACTTTTACTGAAAATATTTCAACTAATCCTCATCAGACAAATTAGATGTAATGTGTTAAATAATGAGCTTTAGTAGGCAGATTCTGTTAACCTCAGACGGACCCGTGCTCGTTGTTACTCTTTGCTAAGCTAAGCTAAGCTAATTAGCTGCAGGATTCAGCTACATATTAGCATACAAACACGAGTTTACTTTCTTTTTAAGGAATATTTAATCTTAATTTTTCAAAATATTGTACCATTCCTTGAGGCTTTAAAATGTAAACACATTTGAAATCATTAAGAATTGAAGGTTAACTGAATGAAAAACAAGGTTAAGTGAATGAAAATTTGTTTTCTTTTTCCTCTGTCCAGATTTTCCCAGATGAAGGACACGAAATCGTCTCTGCAAAGGCCCAACACTACATGTTTAACTGCATGCTCACCTTCTTCAGGCTCTGCTTCGAGGAGGAGAAGCTCGTCGTGCCAGAGACGTCTAAAGAAGACGACTGACCTGCAGAAACTCCTGTGCTGACAGTTTAGTGCAGAGTGCAGCCACTGCTGAAGAGAGGCTGTGTTTTCCTGCAGGGCTGCTGTCTGTGAAGGCACCCTGAGAGCGGTAGTGAAAACCTACAGACCTGCAGTGTGTAAGATATGTAGCATCGCGTTTGATTGGCCCAGCCAGGTGATTGCAGGTTGACATCATTTAGCTGTTAAATTTAAAAATATCTCATCATCGTCGCTCTGTTCTAATGCTTCATATTATTATTATTGTTTGTATTGTTTGTCTCATGTACTGAGGACAAATGTCAGGGAATCAAAGACACTTGTATTTTTCCATTTTAGAGTATAAGTTTTGCTGATTGCTGTAATCTACTGTGAACATTTCTATTTGCTGCAAACAAAACAGTTTCACCTGATACCAGACTTTAGGAAAAATCATATCGCTCAACAATATCTGCGGGTGCCTTTAACTCATATTCTCGTCACTATTTTCCAACATTTAGAGCTTTTAAACACAGTGTTTATAGACTAACCGTCGTGTGATGAGACCACAAAGCACTGAGGATTACCAGAACATCTGCATTTTTAATAACATTTGATTCTTCATCCAACCAACAAGGACAATAAAAGGGAAACTGATAAACAGTTGTTCAAAACTACGGAAGCCCTAAGCGGACATGGTTTAATTTTTTTTTTTTTTTTTTACAAGCCGTTTTCTCGAGATAACGAGAT
>JAPZDY010000005.1:22626912-22644809 GCA_029783645.1 Ctenochaetus hawaiiensis | reverse complement strand
ACAAAATCTTTTTTCTTTTTAAATTTAGTGGGTGCGGCTTATATTCAGGTGCGCTCAATAGTCCGGAAATTACGGTAAATGAAAACACAGATTTGAATGGCTGTGGCTTACACAGAACACACTGCAAAATGATGTGTTACTCCAAATAAAGGCTCTATTCTTTGCTCCTAATCCTCTGTGTGATAATGAAGTCCTCAGATTTCAGAGGTTTGTGGTTTCATCTGCAGTAGACACGAGTCTGCAGCTCGTCCTGTGTTTGCTCATCAGGTGAAGGATTTCAGGGATGAAAAGAAGCTTCCACTTAGATACAGAATGAATTGAAAAGCATGCAGAGAAATATATATATGAAATAATAGGAGGGAATGTGGAAAATTTGTGAAGTTGCCCTTCGTGTCAACATAATTTAAAAAGCTATAAAGCTATTGTTGCAACAAAGAGCTCCTCACCTGCTTGGAGAGCCACAGCTCGGAGCTTTCTTCATGCCTCTGAAAGAGATGTCACAGCAGAATGTTAGGTTGGAGTCTTCACAGCTTTTTCTTGTGTTTTTACTTCCTACTTGATGCAAAAAAAAGGTCTAAAAATCATTAACAATGCGGCTGTAATGTTGCAGTGTAATCACATGTCAGAAACACAGTTACAGAAGTTTTATACGTCCAGAAAGAATCATCCGTCACATGATGGAGCCCTGATTTTGTCGTTTATTTTAACACTTCACTGGGGACGCCATTCCCAGTCTGAGCCCTCATTTCAAACCAATATGCATGAGCGGGAGCCAGAGTTTTTGGCAGCGGAGGCCGGGCGCCGCGTCCAGGCCTGAGCTAAGCTGCCTCTTGGCCGGGCAGCATGTTTGTTCGTGCAAATCACACCAAATCAGGAAGCGCAGAGCTGGAAAGCCGCCTGTCGAGTCCCAGAGTTCAACTGCAGGGTTGACACTGATGTGTGTCGTCCAAACACTGAGAGAAAACAGAGAAGATTTTTTCTTCAAACTAAAAACAAACAAAAAAAAAAAGGTTCCACAGTTACAAGAGGACGGAGCTTTTTATGGTGAACTTCAGCAGCTTTGCCAGCAAACGGCTGAAACGCTCACAAACTGGAAACATGTGAGCGCAAGTCAGTCACAAAAGTTTGTTTTTTCTATTTCCTCTGTCAGGGCCGCAACAAAAGAAAGACTTGGCTCAACTTTGTGACGAGCAACATTTAAAGAGGACGCAAAAAACCGAGAGCCAAAAAGAGAACTGAAGGATGGAGGAAGTCTGGCTCAGCCGTGCACTGCACCAACCTCTCCAACCGAAGATTTCACAAACTCAACTCAGAAATACAGCCATGAGAGCCGGTCTGCCAGAGCTTCATGGTCAAAAAGACATAAGAGCTGAAAAATAAGCAGCAAAGAAAATAAAAACCCAACAGTCATAAGGCTGCTTTGTCTGAGACCCCCCCCCCCTCCTCTAAATTACAGGGCAGCTTCATCCACCAATCACATCTCGACTCAGGAGCACCTGAGGAGGAGGAAAACAGGAGGGAGCAGGTAACATCTGCGCTGCTCTGTTTGTCCCCCTCTGGTGTTTTCTTCTCTGAGTTCCTTCTAATTTCATTCAGTAAAGAGTCGTTTAAACGAGGGAGAAATTTCCAGCCAGTTAACAGTCGATTAGACGGCGGCTGAGACTTTGCCTTCAAACTGTGGGAGATTTAATGAAGTGCTGCCCCAACATTGAATTCAAACGATTCTAATTTTTCTGAAATATTTGTTCCCTGTAACATCCCGACTGCTGTATTTACAAAATACCAGCAAAAAAAGGCAAAAAAAAGGGAAACTTGCTGTTACTCAGACGTGGGGATGCTCACTTATTATTCCAAGACGCCGCCTCACTGCTGGCCTCGACTGCGGCTACTATTCACTCCATGTAAATACCTTAAATTAGCTTCTTTTGTTGTGTTACATATTTGTACCAAAAAAAAAAACAACCTCCAGGGCTGAAAAATGAAGCCAGGTGGAAATGCCAAACACTGCAAACACTGCAAACAAACACTGGACTGAGTCTGGCTCCAAAGACAAATCCGTCCCCACAGAGCTCCTGATGAAGACGCCCAACTTTACGGCAGAAATAAACATGTTCATCGCAGCCAAAAATCTGTTTTTGGTCTCCGTTACTAATTAAGCTGGTGATGAAAATGTATGGGTGTGGTTTTTTTTTATTTTAGTTTCTAACTCACTTGTTTAAATCATATTAAGGCTTAAATAATGAACTGCATGGTGGATTTTTTGAGTGATACCAGCTGCTAGTTGTCTGCTTGGCGACACACAGTTATTGGAAAAATCGCCAACTGACTCAGGTTTCAACTTCTTGTCCAAGTTTGGTCACTTCTGGCTCCAAAAACTTAAGAAAGTGACGGCCATGATGCCAAAGAACCAAATACACCAGCGGGTGATGTCATGGTGGCTCCATCTGTTATTGTGGATGTTGTGTATTATTCCTTTAACAAACAGTAATAAGATACAAACACAAAGGTAAAGCTCCTAAAAAAATAACTGCATTAATTCTACTAATGCTACGTTAATTTAAAGACGCTTTTGCTCAAAGTTACTCTCAAAAAATACAACAAACCACACAGGAGCATTGAAATTTGGGACATATAAACATGTTCGGTGTTTCGTTGTGCAACCTTTGTTTGGTAACATTCTGCAGGATGTGACTTCAAAACAGAATTGTGCACGTGATTTGCTCTTTTACATTGGTTCTGTTTGAAAAACTTTTAAAACAGCTCGTGCAGATGATGCAAAGGTTAATGCGGTTAATGCTTCATAACAGCACCGAAGGCACCTGAACTCTCCTTCTAACATGAACTGCAGATGCAACCGTTCCTGTCAGTCTCACTGAAAACCTCTTCAGCTCACAACAGAGCAGATATCAAACACTTAGTGGAATTAAAGCAGAAAGTGATTAGAAACGACAGGTACTCATGAAATGAAAGTTGAAAAAACAGGTGCGTGAAATGAAAGGCACACGGGCGGGTTACCTTGGAAATCAATTCACTGTTATCAGCCTTGATCAAATGTAAACCTTCCACAGAGCACCCTCATCAACTCTAACAAGCATTACTTGACCTTACATTATGAAGATATGAAGCATTATGTTGTGCAAATAATGAAATTTCTATTTTCTACCCATTTATTAAGCTGACAATATGTTTTCAGATTAAATAACCGCTTCAACAATTCAAAAGCATCTCGATTTTCTTTGTATTAACGTCGGCAGACTCTTTTTCTACCCAAGGACACGCTTCATCTCTATCACACACACACACACACACACACTTACTGTGACGCAGGCTCCCGTGGTGGTGTCACACACTGTCAGGATGGAGATGTTCTGGGCCCGATTCAACCACCTGACAGATGTCCTTGTCTTTCTGATCCACTTCACCATGGTCACATAATGTTCCCTGTGAAAAAGCATCATAATTACTCTGTTTGCTTCAAGATCTGAGACCATCTGCACCGTCAGCCATGATGCAGCGTCATTACAGAAGTCTGGGAGATGGACCTTCATTGTTTTTATGTCTTAAAAGTAAAAATGCAAAAGTAAAATGTGTCATATAATCATATGTTTTGCACAGATCTGATGTGGACGTTCATTTGAAAGGATAATGCGGCCGCAGCACGCCCGTTGCATGTTCTCCGTATGTTCCAAAGGAATTTTAATGAGCAGTTTCTCGGCTCTCGGCTTTGGGCTAAATAAGTAATAGCATCACTGAAGATGAAAGTCAAAGCCGGAAACTTTTCCGCAGTTGGTAGCTGAACCTGGGCCAAGGATGCAGGTAACTTTCCCAACTTCCTGGTCCTTTTTACTGCTGCTTTTATTTTTAACATTTCCCTTCTACAAAGTCCTTTCATGGCGCCCCAGGAGATGACTCTTTTTTACCTTCCTGCGCACAGAGAACTTATTTTCTGTGTCAAGACTGGATTAACATTTCAAATTTTGTGAGGAAAAGTGGTCCAGCACAATAAATTATAAAAGCAGAACAAGGAGATGGAGTCGGAAGATTTCCTGTACAGTTGGTTTCAACAGAAAACTCCAAGAGATTCATTAAGAGCCATAACACCGAGTTTTTCCCTGCAGAGGAACAATCTCATGGTTACAATGGGATCTCTTAAATGTGTTTAAATGACAAATGTTTAGTTATTGTGAGAGAATAAAGTGTTTTATCTGACCATCAGACGTCTGCAGATTGGGATTTGTTGGTCATTGTCCTTCGAGTTCATTATCTATTTACACTGAAAGCAAAAGTTACAGCAAACTCTCTGCGATGCATGGGTGCAGCATGCTGCAGTGCTCAGTATTTACCAATTAAAGGTGCAGAGCATCTCGTATAAAAACAAAAAAAAGTCTGGAGTTTAAGATATCAAAACGTGTCCCTTTAAGTGCCAAAGCAGCTGATGCAAAAGTTTGACAAATAAAATGCAGCTTTTCTCACCGAAGCTTGAGCGTCTCCGGAGGCATGAGCTCCAGCGTGTGTGTCGGCCCGTAAAGATTCACAACGAAGAGCTTCACCGCTGGGTTGGGTTGGCCGGCCTGCATGCAGAGTGAAACAACCAGACGGAGGTCAAAAAAGCCTGACATCACTACAGTGGGAAGGACTTTATAGGTCAGAGTTACACTTTAGATGTAAAATGCTGCAGATTTCTGATTTTGAATAAATAATTTAAAGACAAATTCCTGTAAAAGTCCCTTTAAACTGTAAAATGCACATGCAGACAAATATCCATGTGTTCTGTAGAAATTATTAGAAGTTTTAGCTGAAAAATTAAACATAATGAAGAACAGCGTCACTAAAAAAAAGGTAAACTACATTCATATGTGGAGCATCTTCACACCGGAACTTTCGTGCTGCTTTGCTCTGCCCTGATAAACTGTCCCTCAGACAGAACAACACCAACCGCTGCTGTAGTTTATTTTTAGTCGCTTACTTTTTTTTTTTGCTCCATCTGCGACAACTTGCTCTACTAATATTTTCCTGTGATTCCTGAAATGAATTCTGTTGATGCAGAGAGGAAAGAGCCTATAGAAAGATCTCCGGAGAGAACAACAGGTGTTGCTTTCAGTCCAGTTCGGGCAAAGTAAAGCACTTCAGCTCGCCAACTCTTTTCTACAAACTGGGTTTGTGTGTACGAACACTTTGGTGCATTGCATTCTGCTCAGCGAGGCTGCTGTCAGACGGGAATTCAAATTGTGTTGAAAATGTAAAACTGTTTTATCCAGATGGTGCAATGCATTATGGGGAAAAAGGGGAAAAAACACACCAGAATACATTCAGACAGTCACAACAGCTCAATTCAAGCACAAATGTCATTACAGCAGAACTTCACACTGGTTTTTGTGCCAGTAGTGATGAACGGGGTCAAGTGTTTTTTATTGTACTCACAACTATTCGACCCATTTTTAGATCCCAGTTTAAAATCTGTGACGTGTAAATGTGTTGATCAACCACTGGAAAATGACCCTGAACAGGAACGTCTCACACCAGTGGTCAAAAAAACGGATGTAACTCCAACACTGATGATAATTATGAGATTTAAACCCTGAATAAACTCACATCACTGCAGCACTTTGTTTGTGTGCAACAGGAACAGTTTTAGAAGCAAACAGCTGATCCATATTTGCCTGGAAGCATCTGTAATGCTTCTGTATCCAGTTTTCGAGCCGTGCAGTGATATAACATCACGTGTGTCCTACCTTCGGGTACGGGTATTGCTTTCCTTTCGGGTACGTCATGCCGGTGAAACGAGGTAAAGCCATGTTGGGCACCAGACTGTCGTTGAGGACCAGGAAGGCCAACCTCTCTCCATCAGGTGACCACCAGTGGGCCACGTGGGTCTGAAGGATCTCCTCTGTTCGGACGGAGAAACAGGAAACTTAAGATTCAAGGATTTTGATAAGTATTATAAGTATAAGTATTTTGATGTGATTTTAACATTTATGCCATTTGGGCTTAAAACTGCTTAGCTTCAGATCACAGTGAGCTTTATTCAAGGACAAACACTTCACTTTGTGTGAACATTTATATGCTGCTGACATTAAATGACAGTTAGAATTAACCTCAGTGTTGATGTTTTAATGTGATTGTTCAACAAACAATAAAACTAGTAGGATGATAAACTGTGTGTGAAGCATGAAGCTGAAGAAAGATCTTTATCTGCACTGACACTCACATTACTGAGATGTGTAACATCAACAAAAATGATTATTTAAATTTATTCTAATTATCATTTCATAGAAAAGCAGCCTAATTTAGTCCTTAATAGCAGCACACAACAAACCCTTTAAATAAAGACACAGAAGCAAACATAATGAAGTGGACGAAGGGAACTAATTTAACAAAAGATCAGGGTCAGCGATCACCGATTTACATATTTATGCTTCACAAATATAATTAAGAATAAAAAGGGGAGAAAAAAGAGAAAGCAGCGGTGCAGTTACTGCGTTTGCTTCCCTTTTTTTATAAGATTTACATAATCTTCTTTCCTCCGGAGAAACCGGCCGGCGTCGCTGAGTGTGTGTGCATGCAGTGTGTGTGTTTACTTAAAGCACATGAAACAACTCCTCACACTCCGTTTGCACATATCTGCACCAGAACAAACATTATGAATATTTAATCCCTCTCATTTATAAAGGTAATGTTTCACAACGCAGGCAATTACAAGCTGATGACACAGTCCGTCAACGCCTCGAACATTAAGTTAGAGATTCTCGTCTGTGTGATTGGGACGTTCAAACCCACTGCTTTGGACGGGTTTCCTCAAAGAAACACCAGGAAAAAAATCTTTACTGCATGTTTAGCTAGTTTTGTAAAAGCAGGAGAACATGCTGATGTGTACCTTCATAGAGCCAGTCAGCGATCCCGTTAAAGATGACCCCTTCCTTTCCAGAGGACGTCAGCCGGAGGGAGTTACTCTTCACGTCTGACTGGTAGTAGATGTTATTTTCAAATATGTAAATCTGCAGAGAAAAAGAGCAGACACAGTCACATCTTAAAAGGGAGAGAGGCTGCAAAAAGGAAAACCGGTGCACAGCTGGAAACATCTGTGAGCGTGTGCCAGATTTCAGGCTTTGCAATTTAAGCTGGATTAAATATCATTGTATCAGACTCACAGAGTATCTGCTCAAGCATCCGGACTATTCTTTCAGGATTAAAGGTAGAAGTTGGTGTCAGGATGCCATCAAGTGATTAGCTTTAATTTGCTGTGAAGTGTGTTTGTGGAAGTTTACTTGTTTCTCCTCCAAAAGCCTCAGGATTCTAGTTTTTGGATTTGAGTTTCGTTGCATCTCTGATCCAGAACTGTAGGGTTTTTTCTTTTTTTTTTGCCTGTAATCAACAAGTTTTTATGACCAAGTGATTTTCTTCTATGAAATGAACAGAGGAGAGTGTTGGTTGGTTACTTTGACAGGATCACACACACTGCTCCACTCCACAATTATTAAGCTTTATTTCCTTATTCATTTACAAATTTACTTTTGGCTTTTGAAGAAATGAGGTGAGACTCCTCAGGGAGCGATAAAGCTACTTTGAAACCCTCAAATCCAACTCAGATAGCAAAATGAAGCATGTGGCTTGAAATACATTTGATTCCTCGGCCCAGATACGGTCCATGTCCTTCCACGTCTGGGCTGATTCTGGCTGCCTGATACGAACATTTTCTGTTTTTGTGCCAAAAATTTTAAAGATGTGGAGAAACTTGGAGAAACATAAATATGCCTCCAAGTACTAACAAGAATAATTTTGCTTTCTGAGAAAAATATGCACCATTTGCATTAAACGAGATTTCTTTTCTGAGCAATAATTGAGTCAAATCTTGACACAAAGATAAAAAAAAGCACTTTAAGAGTCCATTTGACTTGAACTTTCCAATATTTCTGAAATATCTCCAGATTAATCATCAAAATCTCCTCTTAAAAGTCAAAGTACTGGAGATGCTTCTCTTTAACTCCAGGACTTCCCTGATATGTCTTCATTCTCACAGTTTCTTAGCATAAAAGTGATCCAGTAATAGTTTCAGTACATCAGTTAGTTCACTGCAAACAGGAAGTGCTGAATCTTCACTTCGCACCGTCAGTTTGCCAAAATGTAAACAAATGGAGCTTCTGAAAGGAGCTCCGGTCGCAGAACAACATAACTCACCGGATTCACAGCAACATAATGATTCGTGCAGGTGAGGAGGCGGAGAGTTCACGGCTTTAAAACCCCCTGATACACAAACCCGAACAATCAAAGACACCCAGGCTGGAGAAACGGTGATTAGCTGGTCCCGTTTAGTGCTGCCGTGGGTGACCAATGAACAGACAAGCCCTCGTTTATATTCTGGACGCAACATTTCTGGCAACAGCGTAATGAGAAGACTAAAATTCTGAAATAATTGCCATGAGGCTCGCTTACACACTCGTTCACAAAAACAAACATGTCATGTCATTGTTTCCAAAGATGCACTTCTGGCTAATGATGCTTGCGTACGCCACTCGAGAGCTAAAAAAGCCTTCACACCGGCGCGGCTCTCACCTCCTCGTCCTCGTAATGACTTCCTAATGAAGTCATGTTTGATTTACGCTCAAACGTTACATGCTGAAATTTGCAAATACGAACAAAGCGACTCTACTACGCTTTACCCTTTTTTTAAGCTGTCGACGGAAAAAGCCTCCACATCTGTTCACAGCAGATAAATAAAAAAAGGTTTGATGGGAGAAAATTAGCATCTAATTAGATTCCTTTAAAAAAATCAAGCATGAGTACATTATGAAGAAAGCGTGTGTCACTAAAATCATTCACAGTTTGTTCTCACATGCAAAAAGAACTGAAACACACACACACACTCACACCTCCAGTGTTGGAAAGAGCCATGACAATATGTGTGAAAATGTCAGTCTGAAGCTAAAGGAGCCTTTTTATTTTGTTTCCTCCACAATCATCGAGCCTTTGAAACACTGTTTTTATTTTTTTGCAGAAATTCTTTCAAAACTTTTGTTCTGAATGTGGTTTCTTTTCTTAAAAAAGGCTTTTACGTCTTTCTTTTTTTTTTGCTGTAATCTGCAGGAATGAAACACAAACAACTAATTGTAGAAAACAGAATTTGCAGAATTTAATCTTAACAAACCCTCAAAATGAAAGAAGGTTTGTAATGAAAGCAAAGTTTGTTGGTGCTGAAAACAGACTGAGGAGGTTGCCTGTGTTTTCTCACCAGCTGTTGGCCTTGAACCCCCCAGGCGGCGTACTGCAGGACCGAGTTCACCACCTCCGGAGGGTCCAGCTCCCAAACCTCCCTGGAAACCAAGAACACGCAGTTTCATCATTAAAAACTAGTCGAGGTGATCGTGGAAAAAAACGCTAAGGGCTCATAAAATGGCTGTGATGATTAAATAATCATTGAAAGTCAGTTAATTAAAGTGATTAATGTTGAGTTTTGGACTTTTAGTCGGACAAAACAAGACGCCATGGTGAATCATGATTTAGTGAGAAATGAGTTGATAGTTTAATCAATGATAAAAAGTTGGTCATTAAGCCAAAACACAAGCAGTTATTGTCTGTGATGTGAAGTGTTTTTTAATACGAGTAGAAGCTCATGTTTCATAATGTGAAAATTCTGTTTATTAAGAAATCGTTGCAACACACAACGTCAGCACCTCGGTTCAACTGACAACAAGGCACAAACTCAAATGAGCTCAGCTGATGACGGACACACAGTCTCGGATGAACATTAAAAGACGAAGAAGAAGAAGCCACAAACTGGCAAAATATCTTTGGAATTCATCACAAAGTTCCTGGAAAATCAAACACTTAAAGTTTGAATCCTCTCTGATTCTTTGTGGGAGTTCTGCCCTTCACTTTGACTGACAGGACGTGTTCGTCCCTGCATGTCTGGGATCAGATCTGACAGTGATGCTGATGCGCAGAAGTCCAGAAGATCCACCTGTAAAGCTGCAGGAGGCTGCAGACGCTGAGCAGATCCACTGAGAGTCTTGAACCTTCATCATTACTGAACATAAAATGATTTTACATTGTTGAAGTTTTCAGTTCATCAGCTTTATGACCCACAATCCTCAGCGTGGTCACACTAGTCTGAGTCCGCCGAGGAGAATTAAAATGCAGCGAAGAAAGAAGGTGAGGCAACATTACCTTGAAAAAAAAATCTGTTTATCAGGTTTTATTTTGCCGTGTGTTTGAAACAATAACTGTGAGGTTTCTCTGTTATATTTTTATGCAGAAGAAGCAGCAGACTGTGATGTGTGCAGGTCTGAACACTAACCGAAGCTGTTAAAGACACAGTTCAGACTGCTCTTTGTTGGTGCTGCTGCTGATGGAGTAGATGCATTATTTCTTAACTTCTAGTTTTTTTAATAAAAACATCCTGATAATGGAAATTAATTTGCATAACGACATCGAGGAGCTTTTTCCTGAAGCTGAGTTTTTCAGACTGTGAGTCATGCAGGTGTGCAGGAGGGGCTGATGGGAGTCGAAGTCAGTGTGTGAGGTGAAATGTGGAGGAACAACAACTGGAAGTTAGTCAATGTAGTTTAAACTGCTGATGTGGCATTTATGCTTCATACAGTGAGCAGCACCACCAGTTCCTGTCACAAACTGCTTATGGAGGCAGTTAAGATTCTTTAAAATGTTTAGAAACTGATTACTAGCAAAAAAAAATGTCCATCACAAATTTTTAAATTCGCTTAGAAATCACAATAGAAGAGATGCTTCTTGTAACTCCAGAAGCTGCCAGATAATCATCACATTTTCTTCAGTATCACAGTCCAGAAAAAGTACATACATGCAACCAGGAGCAAGTTCTAGCTAATTCAGCATCATTTAATGTTGCTAGTTTGCTAAAATGTCTGTTGGGGGTTAAAGTTGTCTTAGTTTTGCCCTGTGGGGGGGCAACATTGCCAAACTTTGAACAGCCCTTCTCGAAAGCATCAACATGTATTGAACATTATCATTTTGCACAATTTCATTCACAGCATGCGGCACAAACACAAGTCAATGGGTGCAAACATTAATGTGATAGCTTTGATTTTACAGTATTTGAGTAATTCAGTTTGCAGACCAGTTTTGTTCACAGTTTCATTTCCCTGTAATGACAAGTGTTGCCTCAGAGAAACCTGTTTGCTCCGAGGGGAACGAAAACACTTACCGCGTGTTGATATTGTAGATACTGTAGGAGGCCACGTAGGAGTGGCGGTAAACCTGCAGCAGAAAAATAAAGACAGAGAGCGGCAGATTAAAAAGATGCCTGTCTGAAACCTTAACGAGAGACACAGCGGCGCCACAGATAATGACATCATGACAAAAAAATGAAAAGGCGTCAAACAAAAACAGACTGCTGGCTGTTCTCAGCGATAGAATCTGTAGACAATGCAATTTGCATGGGTGACAGCTGTGGGACGAGACATTTTAATTCCATCTGAGAAACCCATCATCGCCGAGTGCCTCAGCGCCGAAAGCCCAGGAGAGACGGAGAGACGGAGGGAGGCAGAGAGGAAGAGAGAGACATTTTAAGTGACAGAGGGGTGCATGTAAAGCTGTCTGAAACCCCCCAGCGGAGACGCCGCGCCTGACATGATAATGGACCTCTGACTGTGGCTGGTGATCGGGTACAGAAACAGGCCATATTTTTGCATCTCATCATGAAAATGACACTTCTGTATTCAGCTGTGACACAAAGCGGAGGAATCCATCACAAGAGGCAACTCTGATGGAAAAATTTGTACCGCTAATGTGAAAACTCAGAGAAACACTTGATGTGACACATATTTCTATTTGCTCTTGATTGAAGTTGCGCTAAAAGGTACCAGAAAAAACACTAACTGCTGCTCACTGCAGTCTCTGTGGCTGTTAGCCGCAGTTAGCTTGTTAGCTCAGCTGGTTGTGCAACTGAGACAGAAAGAAAGAAAGATTGTTAACTAATGACAGACAACTAAAAATCTGTGTCAAAGACCAGTGAAACATCGTGCTTTCAGTAGAAACACTTCAGCCTGCACGGCCTTGCAGTCGCAGCATGCACATGCTGCTGCATGCACCAGCTCTTGCAGTCGCCGCATGCACGCGCTGCTGCCTGCATGGCTCTGAATGCGACGACTGCACACTGCAGGGAAGCTGCAGAAACATCCAGTAACAGAATGATACTCAGGCTGTTTTAGCAGATCAGACAAGCTCTTCGACACCAAACTCAGAAATAATTTGTGAGTGCCAGATACTTATTAAATTCTCAGAAAGTAATAATTTCATTGTCATGTTGAAACAGGAAATGGAACCCCCCCCCGCTCCTTCCCCTAAGGCGCCCGTGAAAAAAGGCCTTTTACAGTCAAGTAGGAAACATTTTAATGCTGTAAAATATGCATGCAGATGATGGATCGTGCAGCGGTGGAAAGGTGCTGTGGATATAAACAGCACGGATAAATGATGAATGACTGAGGTTCTTTCCAAAAATAGCAATGGCGAGCGAACGTGAGCGATCTCCGAGGATGGGACGAAAGTTTCTGTTCCTCTCATGACTTAAACAGTCAGCAAACTGCGTATTTATGAGGCAGGTGTGGGCAAAAATATTCCAAAGTGAGACATTATCTTTGGAACAAACTGGGATTTGAAGAAGAGCAGGAAGCATGATTGTGTACCACCGGGTATGATTGATAAATTCATGGCCTACAGTGGAAGGAGTCCATTTTATAAACCATCATAACCCTAACCCTAACCATCATATTTAATTTTTAATGCACTTCTCACCCAAATACTCAAATACCACCAAAGTTATTAACTTCAAACCTTTTGGATAAATTAATGTGCATTTGACAAGAGATGCATAATTTATCTCCTTCTACTTTAGGCCACAAACTTTCTAATCACCCCCAATATTTTTTTATTTCATCGATGCAGAAAACGAATGTTCACAGCTGATAACTTTGGAGCTGTTAAGCAAAGTAAATCAGCATGAATCAGATAGCATTTAAATGGCAGGTATGAAAAAAGAATTAGCATCGATCGCTGGTTATCTCCTTTAGTAAGCCTGAATCATCAATCAGTAATCATTAATAAATGATGTTAGCTGGAGATTCATGGAGGATAAGCACAGAAATACATAAAACCTGTGAGTCTGCTGTCAGAGTCAAACTGCCTCAGAGATGCAGGTGAAGCTTTTACCAAACGTGAACAGAGGAAAAGAGTCCAAAGAAACTGCTGACAGCACCTTTTCATCTCACCGAGGCTGTTACGGCGAGAAGTATTGAGCACTCCAACAGCACAAATGAGAGCTTTAAGTGCTCCCTGGTGTCCCTGCACCCCGGAGAGATGAGCTCGAGGCTGCCAGCGCTCTGCATCATCTCAGACGGTGTCGTCCAAGATGGAGTAAATTCTGGACGATCGCTTTGGGCTGTCCAACCCAACAAAGGTCCAGCTTTTACGCTTTTATTTCACCTTTCTGTCCAGAAGTGTGTTAAGTCTGCTGACGGCTTGATGTTTGTCTGCTCAGCACGACACAACAGCAGGAACACGGTTTGACCTCCTCAGGAGTTCGTGACGTCCATCTTATCGACACAGTTTATCAAACATGGTATCTGACTTACATTTCTCTGTGTTTAACTTTATGGATTAACTAATGAGTCAGCTAAAAGTGTGCGTAAGCACAGAAACAGAAACATGAATATGCATTTTTTTCATCAGATTTATAAGCATGTGAGACATTTGAGACACTTAGAACATCACTTCCCATATCAATACACCAAAGCCGAAGAAGTTAAATTCAAACCGAATCTTCTCCAGCAGCATCACAACATCTGTTATCAATAATCTCTTCTATAAGCTCACTGCAAACCATCATTCGTTATTCAATGAAGGTCATATTAAGAGACTTTAAGTGCTTTACGCTTCAGGTTCTAAAGATAATTAGAAAGAAGATGTTGCTCCACTTTTAAAGGAGAGATAAATAAACTTCATCACTCATAAATAAATTAAAATTAAGTTTTTAATGAGCCTCTAAGAAACATTTTAAAGACGCTTACTGCAAAAAAAACAATGATTCACCATCATTCCTAAAGACCTCCTATTGGCTTGTTAATTAGGTGATTGTCTAAACCAAAAACGACATTAATTACAAAAAAGTTCATGCAAAGTCATAATTATATTTTTTCCCCCCAACAGTTCATATCTAAGAAACTAAACAGATGTTAATGAGGCTCAAAGCTGAAAACACTGACATTATAAAAAAAAAGACCATATTACGGTTTTGGATTCATGCATAAGCACCTTTTCACAGTTCATAACAACGAGCTGGAAAATCTGTATCACAGACTTTTGTTTATGGTGAAAGTAAATTAGTTTTTAGATAAAAGACCAAGTGACTGAAGTTAAAAACTGATTCTCACTGGTTCTCAGGTGACACATTTCAGACGAGCTAAAGCTTCCTCACTTCCTGCCATGAAGAAGAAAAAACCTCCACCTGCCCCAATGAGCCCTCAAACAAACTTTACTTCATTAAATCAGGTGTGGAGCTCATTAAACACAGGAAGTGACCTTTGTTTTCTGAATTGATGATAAAACAAAAAAAGGTTGTGACATTTTCAACACTCGATCACATCGGAGGCTGTGAAGATGAATTAAATGTCCCAAAACAAAACCATTAGTGCCAATAAAACAAAAAGTTATTAATTTGACAGGGTTGATCTTTAAAAACACACAAACTGACCCCAGTGACATATGAGAGCAACGCATGAGGTTTAAAAACATTTAACGAATCTCAAACCTTTTATTTAAAAAATTATGAGTAAGAAAAGATAAAAACAAACAGTTGAAGTTTAATTTAGAAGGTCATTGAATGCATCTTTCACACCTGCAGCCTACTTTAGCAGCACTTTAGCCTGAGCTGGTTTCTATATTAATTTTTTTCAGTTTTTCACACGTAACTTCTTAATTTAAATCATGTGTCTGTTTCAAGCATTGACTCATGTTTGTATTGGCGATCAGTGAAAAGTGTCTGTGCTTGGCTGTCAGTATTTTTGGAGCTCGGCAGCTCTGCAGTTTGAAGTTTGGCTCCTCTCTGTGTCCCTGTTTGTACTTTCAGATTTCTGCTTTGTTTTTACTGTTTCATCATGTTCGCTCTCAGCTGTAACGTCGTGTTAACTTACTGAAGAAAACTCAACATGTTCACATTTTGCTGCTTCATAATAACTTTACAATAACAAGTTTACTGGGTACTTTAGTTTTATAGGAAAATTAAACCAGTTTATTGCAGAATTGGCAGATCTTTGTTAGCGGCTGTTTTTTAATAAAACCAAATCTACAGAAAGTGCAGAGAGGAAGAGTCCAAGCAGAAACAAACACAGTGAGATGAAGATCTGCAGATGAACAGACTGCAAGCGGCTCGTCTCCAGCAGACAAACAAACCTCTTCCACGTGTTGCGCTGTGAGACGGAGAAACACTCACATTAAACACTCACAACTGATCTGAAACAAGCGCTTCATCAGACACAACTTCATGTCGGTGGTTTTGTCACAAACAATAACAGAACAAGCGATAAACTCTGGAACAGTCACAGTCTATTTCAAAGCTCTTTCTGCAAAAATCTGACATTTTCTTGGATTTATGATTGAATTTTTATAAAAAACGGGTATCTATTCCAGTGTTTGCTCAGATGATGTTAATATTTGCCTTTTTCTGTCCTCATTCTCATCTCTGCCTCTGTCTCTTTACAGGTGAATTAAGCTGTGTTTTTTTTTTTTTGCAGCCATGAAGAGATTGACAAGTCAATTTTCATAGCTGTGACCACTTGACTGGCTTCAGTCTGTCAAGTCTGTGACTTTTCTCAAAATCCACACTTCGTTATCGTCTAATATGAGACTCCAGCACTCTGAGTTTGCAAAAATCCCCGTTTCTTACATCTTAATAAATGTTTAATGTTTAATTTGCTCTGTTAAATGTCTGTGGAGCAGAATCCAGCTCAGCTTTACTGTGTTTAGTCTCCCAAGAGGTGTTGTACGACATGAAACGACATCATGTGAGCAGCATAAAGAGAGAAAAGAGAGAAAAAAAACCAGCACAGACACTAAAGAAGTGTCACCACAGAAGAAGTGTGCCTGAGTCTCCTGTCCTCTACCTGGCATCGGCCCACTTACAGGCAAAGAGAAAATCGATAGTCTGGTGGGAGAAGCTCCCCCGACGCATCCAGTGGAGAAGATGTCAGACAAAATGGCTACTGAAGAAAAACAGAGGTTTGACTGCCGACATGTTGCTGAACCCTGAAACTATCCGGTTTCCATGAAAATGATGCTTCTATATTCGATCTTTGTGTGTGTGACACTGGTTTTCTGTCATAACAGGCCTGTCTGGAGAGAAAAATGAAAGAAACATTTCATCTTGGTCTTCGTCTTCATGGTCCAGGGTCAAACTCAGAGATCAAGACTTCAAACTTCTCTTTGCTCAAACTGCTTCACCCTCTAATTTGCTCAAAACTTGAGACAAAACTTCCACCGACAGGAAGAAAAAAAACAAAAACTGCAGATTTTTCTTGCTCTAATTAAAAGAGACAGTTTTTTTTTTTTTGCCCAGTTTTAACAGGGGTTACATGTTCACACACACACACACACAAACAAATCCAGCACTAATTGGCTACAGCTGTCTTAAAAAATAAACTCCAGTTTGTGATGACATGGGTTTTATTTTTGTAGTTATTGAGATGAAAATATTGAGCTCTGAATAAACTGCAGAGATCTCAGAACCATTAAGGCAAAAACACAAACATGCAGACAATCAGACACCAACAAAAGGAGCCAATTAGCCACTTTTTCTGTGAAAGAGAACAAAAGTGAGCTGTGAATTTATTTACCAAACTTCTGTTTAGCAAATCACTCAGTTTAAAGACCAACCGGCTGTCTTAACCTTGACTCCGCCCACTTTCACACCTGGTCTCAACACCTGGTGCACAGAAGATGTTGTGCTCATGATGTTTCAGCACAAACACGCTGAAGACGATTTGACCTCAATAAAATACAAAATGGAAAACGAACCTGACTAAACTCTGAGATTCACCACATTTTTTCTGATATTTCTACCTGCTCGAGTTTTTTTAGCCCTGTTGAATCAATATTTAGTAACTTCAGTGTTTTCAAAGAATTCAGTAAATATTTTGGTGAGAACAGAGTTTTTGGTTATTAGTCCATTTAAAAGTTATTGAGTGTCTAAGCGGAAGCTTTGTGTTTATTTCATCTGATCTAAATTTAAACATTTCACATTATTTACTTCCAGATTACTCTCAGTAACTTGTGGTTGAAGTAAAAAAACACTGTGTTTTTTGTTTCTCGGGCAGTGAAAGCACCGCAGCTCTCGTGGTGTGTAAAATGAGTAAAACATTCTTTCACAGCATAAATGAAATCACATGAGACAACAGTAACGCGTGAGTCCATTTTAAATCCCACCGATTCATGTTGCTCCATCTCACGGATTCAAAATCCTTAAAATCCCGTATTTAAATGAGGCCGCCCCGCTCGCCGAGCCGCGGCGTCGCCTTCAGCATCCTCACAGAAAGCACAGATATGAATGAATAATCTCTGACGGATTCGTTTCTGTGATCCCACACTGTATTTTATCATATTGCTCAAAAAAACCCACGTAGCTTCATGTATGTCTGCGTGATTTGAATTTCATCTGGTTCTCCTCGTATTTATACATCTTATAACATTCTGCTTGTGTTTACGGTCAGAACACATTAAACTCGTCCAACAGCATCCGGAGACACGGTGAGGAAAGCAGGTGTTGTATGACAGCAACGGAATGACAGAGGTCCACCGCTTGTGTTTTTTTTGGGGGGGGGGGGGGATTGCAGAAATGCTGATATACAGTTGTCCCTCACTTTAACGCGGTTCACCTTTCG
>JAPZDY010000005.1:22584213-22594227 GCA_029783645.1 Ctenochaetus hawaiiensis | reverse complement strand
ATCGCAACAAATACGCTTAAAACATCGCAACTTACATCGCAATTTTTTAGAAAAGCTGCCGCGAATTCAGGCATTTTGGGCCGCAACAATCTTGAAAAACGTCCACGAAATCCTGGAGGGACTGTAAAAAGCGCCTTATGACATGTAATTTTTAAAGGATACAACACTGAACATTCTGTACTTCTTTGGCTCGTTCTTTAAACGTGAAAAGCTTTACAGTCTTGAACGTGCAGCAGAAACAGAAACAGGAGAATGACTGAGAAAGAGGAAGCAAAGAGTAAATTACAGGATCTTTACGACAGCAGAGCCCAATCACAGCTGAGTGTTACCTGGTGTGAGGAGGATGACAGACATGGTGATGAGGGAGCAGACCACCAGGATGACCAGCAGAGCGATGGCGATGCCTTTCCAGTTCCTCTGCGGGGGGCTCACCCCTCCCAGGTCCTGCAAAAAGAGAGAGAGAGAGAGAGGGGAAAAACAACGGAAGTCAGTTTAAGTCGTCTCTGTTATGTTAAAGCCTCCCAGTAAACAGGAGAGGAGAGGGGCCGAACAAAGCCAGCGACCGAGGTGAGTTTGATATTTCTGCAACACGATATTCGCTAACACAACCTCAGAACTGTTCTTTACATTCTGTTGATAATGGTAGTTCGGTTTTTAAGAGGTTTAAAGATGAGTTTTGGACATATTTGAAGTGTTTCTCTCATTAGGCCGGATAAACATGAGAATATAGACAACAAATGTAATGTGAAAAGGAAAACATTTGTCCAGAGGTTCACATGAAGATGTTTGTCACTCTGCACACAGTGGAAACTATCAACATGGGTCACACTGACACTTTGTGATTTCCACCAGTCGTCTGCACGATGGAGGTTTTGCACTGAAGGTCTTTGCATGAACCTGAAAACTGAAACCTCACGATTTCTGATTTGTATTCCTGAGCTGAAAAAAAAAGCATTTGCATGGTTCAGTAATTGCTTAGGCGACATCTCCTTTGATTCCCACCTCCTGACCTGTGAAACACACACACTTCCTGCCTTGGCCAGAAGTCGCACTTTCTCCAGCAGGGTTGGATGTTGTGTGTTATGACCCTCAAACGGAGCTGCTGCTACATCGTTTGCAGATAAGGAACACAGCTGCCATTTGCTTTCAGAGGCTCGGCCGGTCGTACCGGCTGCAGAAAGGCTCGGTTTGAACAATCTGAGTGACCACAGCGTCCACAGCGTGAGATGTTATCTACAGTGAAATATATATCCAGGAAGCTTTTGCCTGCAACTCCATCTCTGAGTCCCGGTATTAGAGGAGCTCTAAACTGGGTCTTCCACCACATGTGCTGCTTCTGATAAGGTGAATTCAACCTCCATCCCTGTAAATTTCTTCTCACTGCAGCTCTTCCTGGCCTCAATTACCCACAAAACCCTGCAGGTGAAAAACAGTGATTTCTGTATTTTTTTTTTTTTTTAATCTGGGGAGGGGAGGGGGGGGACAAAATGATTGCCAATTAGAGGCAAGTTCTGCTCAGACAAAGCAGCTTTCTTCACATCTGTCTCAGATTTTCTTTTAAATCCATTTTCTAAGCACTTCACAGCAGTGCCGCTCTCTTCTCCATCTGATAGTCATGACTAGAAATGTCACATTTACTGACTGATGGGCCAATTATAACTGAAGTAGCTACAGTTATTTCTCACAGACCACAGAGGAGCAGACAGAAGAAGAAGACGACGACGACGCAGTTTTAGCTCCTAGCTGCTAATTTCCTGCTAATTTTCTCGCTCTGCATAACATGTGGACACAGAACTTCACCGTCAACGTGATCGGAGATGCACGTAGCTGTACGTGGATGCAGTGTTTCATTATTCACAGCCCCAGTTGGACTCATAATACTGATCTATTATCAGGACTTGGGTCGCTGCTTGTTTCATTAATGCCACAAAACGCTGACGTGTCCTTGAAAACTGACAGTAGCTCCAAATTGCCCTTGTGCCTCCATGCATGAGATTTCTTTCTCCTTCTCTTTTTTCATTCGCTCTCCGTCTCATTTTCTCTCCCAATTTTCCTATTTAGTTACTTTTGAATCATCGTTTTTAATTTATTAACTTAATTATAAGCAATGAAAGAACCAGTAAGAGAATTTTGACCCACTGAGTTTCTCCATTACCGTTTTTTTTTTAGGACGGAGGAAGCAGAGAGAGACGGCCCTGATAAATGGTCGGCCTACCAGCAGGAATGAGACAGAAACTGGGTATTATCAGGACCATTAGACCTCCATCAGAGGAAATACATTTCTTGAGACGTCCATGCAGACTAGAGGACGAGCTGGTGCCTTCAGGAGCTCTTTTACAACACAGAAACCAACAAGCTTCGCAGGCGTTTTGTTAGTTAAAAAACTGCAATCACGAGCATTAAAAATAACAAACTTGTAAATGAGTGCTGCTGAAACCTTTGCTCTCTGAAGTTAACACACTTTAATGAGGAAAGCTATTATTTTCTTGTTATCTGCACAAATAAGCCACATACATGAACCAAACGCTGCAACACAAATTGGTTCCCTGAGTGCATATTTTGCTCATCTGCTTTGAAAACGTGTTCATTTACTTCTCATAAAGTTGCAGGTTGGTGCCACAAAGGGACACACCGGGTTATAAATAAACTCCTGACAGGCTGGGCAGCAAGAAGAAAGAAAGTCTACTACCTTCATTTTTCTGCACCTGAGAGTAAATCGCACAAGGACAAAGGCCCGTTCCCATGAAAGTATCTCTTTATTCAGCTATTCTCCTCCACCACTCTTTGTCCAGTCGTGGAATGGAGCCACGGACATTTATCAAGTACTGCATGAGCACAAATCTGAGGTACTTGTACTTCAGTATTTCCATTTTCTCTATCTTTATCCTCTTGCACCATCTCATAGGCAAATATTTCTCCTTTTGCTTCACTATATATTTGTCTAGGAGCTTTATTTTCTATTTTTCAGATTACATTTGAACTTCTTCTGACCAGTGACAATCACGTTTCTGCAGATTTGTTGATTATTTTTTTTCTGATAAACTGAAGGATCAAGTGCTCGTTATGGGTTTAGATTTGAAAAATCCTCTTGGATTAGCTGAGAAACGCTGGTTTCCGGTATTGAAAATCTCAGCATTCATAACGCGACTCTGCTGTGTGAGTCAACAACCTTCGCGTAACTGAAACCAATATGCCAAGGACAGCGACTAATTAAGAATTATCTCACATGGACCAAAGGTCAATTGCTGCATCTTTGAGGGCAAGGCCGATAATGCTAAATACAATAAGATGACAACATGTAGCTAAGCTTGCCGTTTCCTATTAGCCAGTGGATCAATTTCAAATGTTAAGCCTCGAGACCCCGGCACGGCTCCGGCTGTGGGCTGCCGATGATTCACGGGGCACTGAGAAATGGTTTTTCATGGGTAAACAAAAAATAAGCCCACACAGATGGCATTATTTTTTTCTCCCCTTCCAACCTGCTGTCATTGTTAAAATGGCTCGGCTTCTGCTGAAACGCCACTCGTCATTTGTCACACTCTCTCCAAGGTCAGAGTCCGGGCGAGGCTAAGCTCACAGCTCTATAAATAGCCCGACTCCTCGAACATTAGGCATTGTTGCATGTGCACGAAAGTCCGTGCACAGACACACACACTCATGCACAGACATACACACTTGTGCACAGTTAGCTGGCGAGGAATAAGCTTGTTAGCATGAGTTTGATGAACGTAGGTGGTTTTAATCAGCATCAGCTTTACATTTGATGTAACGTCTCAACACTCTCAGTCTGTCTCTCTTTGAAAATTGGATGTAAGTTCAGAAACTGCAGGAATGTGTGTTGGACGCTGAGATTGTATTAGAAATATGCTTTTAACGATTGGACTTTAAATTAACGACAGTCTGTGTCTGTCTGTGCTCCTTTGACTGTTGAAGCCTCCTGTAGGTTTAAAATGCAGGGAAGTCGCAGCTGAAAGGACAGTTAAAGCTCACATGCAGAGCTGTAAAAAAAAAGACATTTAACTTCTACAGGGCTTTTATTTTTTGGGTTTTTTTTAACATGTTGGTCTCCAGCTGAGGGGAAGGAGGAGCTACCAACAGAACTCATCCATCACAAGTGAAAAAGTGGCCTTTTTCAACAAAATGACATTTAAAACATTCACAGCAACACGTGGCAATGCTGGACTAAATACAGAGCTACACAATACAGCATTTAATGTATTTAATGTATTAATTATATAAGCATTTAATGTATATTTGCATGACACTAAATTTGTATTGTTTTGATACTGTATAATAATGAATTTTTGAGTTGATACTGTATGTTAGCATGTTATTTAAAATGCTCTCTCTTCTCTTGAATTCTTATATTTCTGTTGTTTATATAATTCTCACGTGGAAGGGCAAAGGAGGACTTTACTGTATCATAAAACTTAATTTTAACTGATCATATGAAAATAAACACTGACTTTATTGGTACTTTAAACATTCTTTAAGTCTGATTAAAACTGCTCCACGTCTCTGTCCAGTTCTGCCCTTTTTCAGCTTTCATTAAAGGCTCCATATTATAATAAAAGTCATAATTTTTTTTTTTACAGCAAATTGTTTTCTCTCAGTTTTGTGGGCTGTTCTTATTTCTAAAGGAGTCAATGTGATAATAGAGAAAGGCCTCCGTTAGCACACAGTTTTGGCCGTATGACTGCTGAGGGACTGCTCTCCATCATCTGCTTTAAGGAGTTTTAACACATGTGAGTATCAGATATTGATTATTGAAAATGTTGTGGAATAATCTCATTGTACCGTTGACTGTAAATGTATGTGAATAGTGAACGAGCAGCACTGACGGAGGTGATGTGTTAGGATGTGACCCTGTTGATGGAGCCCGGATGCCATTACAGCTGTTCCCTCAGCTGTCTCCCTCACCAACAAATGCATCCCATCATTCTCCACTGGTCTACTTTACCTGATGAATAATTGATCGTATTGATTGAGTGTGATGGCGTTTGCTCCGGAGAGACAGGTGGAATCCCAGTCAGTCATTTTAATTAAACCAGGGCTCTAAATGTTGTTTCGGTTAAATAAACATTATAAATACAAACTAATGGGAATAAAATTAAAGGGTTGGAATCTTTTCATGTGCAGTTATGAAATATTTGTTAAATATGATCAGGATGGATTTAACAGATTAGTTGTTCTTGTTATTGTTGTTGTGTGGAGAGTCAGTCTGGAGACATTAAGCTGAGATGGAAAAAGTATTACTGGGAATTTACCTGAGAAGTGAGAGGATGTGTGAGTGTATAAGTCAGTCCTTTTGCTCAATATACACAAATTACAGCCTCAGAATTCACATCATTGCCCCAAAAACCAGCTGTTTTATCATTAGACAGACAGGTGAGAAATCACTTAACCAGATCATGTAAAACATGGATGTGGTCTCAATGACGTCAACTTTGCTTTCTGATAAACCCCTGTAAACTATCTTAGCACTGCCTGACATTTAGCAGCCATGTTTCTGGTGACAAAACCAAGTAAATTCAGACAAAACATCTTGCTGAGTAGGAGATTTTGGTGCCTAAACCTCACCAGACCTTAACATCTGCTTAACGTGAAGCTACAACATTAAAAAAACATAGAGAAGAATCAAGTTTTACCATCTACGGTTTACAGAATCATACAATATCACCATTAATTTGTACTATTATCACATTTTTCTACAATTACTGACCTGATTACCTGTAATTTGCTTTTTCCCACCTCTGGTTTTAAGGACGTACATTTTTGCTCGTGCTTGGATTCGTGCTGCTCTCCAGCTGAGTCTACTGTAAGCCCTGCGTACTTTCTCTGTATTACTTTCATCGCTCATGATAAATTGACATTTTGCCCTGACATTTAGACGTATGCAATTATGCAGTCACTGTAGAGATGACTTGGAAACGGTGGTGCTTAAGCAATGACTCTTTATCAGGTGTGAAGCATGTAATATACATAGCATGAAACGTTGACAGCTGATAATTCCCACGCAAAGCACAGACGTTGGTTTGAAAGTGGGAAAGCATGCACATAAAGTACAATTACTGTCAGACACAGAGGTGTGACAATGCACATGGAAAATAAAGCGGTGGAAGAAGTGTTGAGGTCCTGTACTCAGTTTTATATAAGGTCTTTACTGATGCATATAAGGGACATGTGCAGTGTGTGCCAATAAAAACAAAAGCTTAGACTCCATCATTGTGTTCTAAAAATACTGAAGCTGCTGTGCTTCTCTATATCTGCAATCTTTATTACAGTCACTCTGCACATATACATGTATACATATGCTTTAACTGTATATTTATAAGTTGAAGTAGCAGAATTATTTATACTTGACATATTCAACAGATTACACGATACAATGAAGCTTTTATATGTCGTGTGAGAAGATATCGCATCTATATTGAGACTGTTTGTGTCTGTAAACGGACTTCTAATAAACTGTATATTGGTTTCCGCGCTGTGAGATTAGCATGTAGCAGGAATGATGCGTTAGGTCTTAATGGTAATGAAAGAAACAGATCATTTGGTTTTACTACACAAACAAAGGCGGTGGGATTAATGAGGAGATAAATCCAAGCTAAAACCACCTACAGTGTGTGAAGGAACACAGGACAACAAAGGTAATTCCATTAATTAGCTTTTAATTTGAGTTTTCTCTGCACATTTTAATGTGATTTAACGTCGCTGACACGGTGGGCGCCAAAGCCTTTGTCTATCAGCTGCAGTCGAATCTCTGATTTAAATGCAATTAGACACAGTTTGACTGGTAAATTGCTCTTCGGGTTGTGGATAAGATGCTGGCCGTTTCCTCCCGATTCAAAAACAAATCTCATTTATCTGGAGAAATAAAAAAAATGAAAGGAGAGCCTGACATCAGCGGCAGAAGCTCATCAACATGGAGCTGAACGTGTCTGAGTGAAGACAGGAAATTGTCTCTCTGTGTGGTTGAAAAGAGGCGCCGTGTGTTTGTCACACCTCTACGGTGACACCGGAGGATTCTGCAGGCGCCGAGCTATAAAATTGCTAGTTGAGAGGGAATTAGTGGGGATGGAGAGGTGAAGAGGGAAGGAAGCTGGTTGATGAGAGAAGTCTGAGAGGAGCTGACCTGGGAAGGATTTTCAACACATTTATAAACTCAACAACAAAACAGACCGATCTTTGCTTTCCTCATCTGCAGCACAAACCGGCAGGATTGCATTGATTTTTTTAACTGTCTTCCAAAATGTATTTGACCTTTACAAAACAATTCGTGTAGCAACATCGAGCAGTTTATGATTTACAGGTGGGATTTCTGACACAACTTGGTACAAATATGTTGGTCTCACAATGAGGTTAATCTTTATACTAAGAGTTGACCTTTTCAGAAGGTTTTTATTTGCCAAAACTTTGGTTGAGGTCTAGTTGAGTCAAAGCAAATGGAGGTTCTTTGTTTATTTACGTCAGTGTTAATTTTGACAGCAAATTCTGATTGAGTCTTTTGAATAACACACCATTTAGTTTCAGTCATATTTTAGTCATCTGAAATCTTTTAGTCTTAGTCTAATTTTAGTCTTTTAGTCTTGGTCTAGTTTTAGTCTATATTTTAGACCAAATATTAGCAGATTTTGGTCGACTACATTTCTACGGAATTTCCGGTCATTGGAAGTATCCATCAGTCTGTTATGAAATAGTTTTAAGGTTTGAATATGCAATACAGACACAGATTTAATGGTTGTAATACAAAACATGTATTTTATTTTATTCTTAATGTCAAAAACATGACCGTAGCTTTTTCACATTAAGATAATCTCACATAATAAGCAATGAGGGCTTGTTCTCCCTGAAAAATATACGTGCTCCCTGAAAGAGATATGAAATCTCCCTGAATGACATGCAATACATATGACATTATTATTCCGTTCCCTTTGGACCGGATGCACTGCAAAACGTTAGCGTGTTGCTAACGAGCGAAGTCAACTGAAATCAACCAAAGCTGTGTAACTAAGACTGTGCAACTACACACAACTAAATATAATGTAGGTAAACAACCCTACTGTCGTGAAAATGTCTTCGAAACTGTGCGAAGTTCTGCAAACTCGTCTTCGTCCTCCTCCTGTGAGTGTGTAACTGCTGCTGCATTTTCTTTTTGGAAATGGCTCTGCTGCTCTGTAGATCAACCTACCCTCAAAAGATTTGCTCTGATTGGATTTCTTCCTAACTTGTCCCACAAAAATGGTAGTTTTGATTGGATCTCTTCATTTTCGTCCCGCCCTAACATTCTTCTCATTTTTATTTGTTGACTAAAGTGTCAGTTATATTTCGTCACAGTCTTCGTCATCATTTCTGACTTTTTATTTAGTTTTTGTCCGTGAAAAATGTTCGTTGACGAATATTTTTCGTCATAGTCTTCGTCAACGAAATTAACACTGACTGACCTCTAAAAACCTGCAGGAGCTTGAGTCCTTCATGAGCGCTGCATGTTACATGTGCGTATGAAGTGAAGGTAAATTGAGTTTTAACAGCCCAACAATCCCTGTAGTTCTGCATAAAATATAAGAAAATAGTGACATGCATTCAAACTGTTCATGATGACACTGTCTTTTGAATATGTGGAGTAATATTTGACTTGGTGATGGCTTCATGAGTGAATATGTTAGAGGTGGTTAGGTTGCTCAGGAGCATGTGACCTTTGCAGGCTTGTTAAGCAGCAGGTCAAACCTTCAGTTTAAGCCAAACAGTGTTCAGTGCTGTTCTGTTGTTTATGAAGCAGCAGATTAATTAACATGGCTCCCACTTTGAATGAAATTAAAGTCCTTAAAATAAAGGTTTGTCTCCTTCCATAAAACCTGGTGTTTCAGCAGACTGAAGATGATTTTAACATCCTGAACTGATGCAACACAGCAAGCAAACATCAACACGGCAGAAAAGGAAAGAGCGATGACATCTCTTACTCTCTCTACATTACAGAATATGAGTTTGTTTACTTCTCTCAGGTCTGTGGTGAAAAAAAGTCTTTGCAAACACCTTTTCTGATTTATTGTAAAGGATTCAGAGCTTCAGCAGAAACACAATGTGATCTGTGATTCATAAAGTGAACAGGAGGCAGAAAGAAATGCTCAAACACATAATAATGAGGCAAATGATGACAGTCAGACGCAGCAGCATGACACACACACACACACAGAGCTGCACCAGAGGTGTAAATTTGCATGTGGAAATTTTAAAAATAATAATTATGGACATTTACAACATGTCAGTCCAGACAATTTTTTTCCAAGATGGCGATTTAAATACGTTTACCTGAACACATCAGTGTTCCTTCATGTACTGTCAGTCAGTGGAAATCTGCTTCTTTTATCCTGACAACCAGCTATTTTTTACCAAAATACAATAACCATAAAACTCAGTCTGGAAAAAACAGCAGGAACAAGCTCGACTTTCTGAGTGGCCAAAGATTAAAAAAGGTTAGAAACAAACCGAGTGCTCGACCTGATTACCCGAGTAAATTACAACAAATGAATTGCAGTAATTAGATTATATTAAATTAATTAAAATGAGCAGACCTGAAATGTCGCCATTGATGCTTCATTTCTCCATAAATCTACTTGTGCACAAAACGACAGTAAGCAAGGTTGGTTGAACTTCATAATATTCTTGTGAATTTTATGGAAATATAAACCTTTATTTAATACATTTGATGCTTTTTTACAAGACTTTATCTCATGTGTTTGTTTATAAGTCAGTCCCTCCAGGAATTCGCAATGTTGCGATCGCAACAATTAACGAAAATTCAACCAATCTCCGTGAATTCTGTGCGACCTTGCAATTTTGTCCAATTACTGCGACTTTTCCGCAATTTTGGCCAGCCTCCAGTGAGTTCCACCAATCATAGTAGTCCCCAGCGCAAACGTAATGCACGTACGTCACAGAATTCACTTCCTTGTTTATAGTTTGAAGATGCAGACATGTGCGATAGTAATGTCTCTCACTTACCAACAAAAATTA
>JAPZDY010000005.1:22550377-22563520 GCA_029783645.1 Ctenochaetus hawaiiensis | reverse complement strand
CAACATCGTAAATTCCTGGAGGGACTGACATTCACGCTGTTGAAGCAGGACAGAAGCGGTGCATTAATGTTTTCTTTTCCCACATCCCACAACAAAACCAGTCTCTCGCTGTGTTTGGAGACTGAAAAGTGACACAAACATTTTTGCATCTACTGTCAGTGTTGATAAGTGCAGCTGCAGAAAACAACATCAGCAGCCACATTTCAGCAGGCGGATCTGCTTTACTGCAACATTAAGGACGCAGCTTTGGACGCAGATATCTCCTCAAATCAAGCATCAGATGCTACTGTGGTTTTATTGAAATAGTCAGAATGTCTCGCTGCTATCATCCACTATCAGTGTGAGCACCGCTTTGGGCAGGAACATGTTTATTTTCAGAGATACATTGAAGCAAAGGACCCACAGGCATCGAGCCTGCCTAAGTGTTCTCAGCTGAAACTCTGAATTTCTCACAGATAACCAGACTACGCATGCTGAAGAGAGAAACACTGGAATTTCCACAGGGATCAATAAAGCCGAACATTTCACACTTCATTATAACAATGTACTGTTGCACAAGATCCTGGAGCTTCAGCAGAATGTTGGCTGTTGAAGAGGAGGAGGAGGACGGCTCAGCCTCATCTTGTAGTTTTAAGCTCGTTAAAGCCCTGAGCAGGTTTATATGGACGCTCGGAGTTATTTATGAGAGCAGCCTCAGCAGACACACACTGCAGATGTTGCACATATCAGGCCGCACATGTTGCGAGCTGTGTGTTTCTTAATGTCAGCAAACGCCACGACGACAGAATCCAAGAACAAATTGATCCAACTCAGAAAACACTGTCTGTGTATCCGAAGTCTGATGAACGTCTTCTTCAGCTCCATTGTTTCCCAGAAACACACTGGTGAGTCACGCTGACATGTTCCTTCATTACCATGAACACACTCTGTGCTTTATTCAGTCCCACATGTGCAGCTCTTCCACAAAAACTCAACAAATGAGGATTTATCCTCCTGCTGGAAAAATGAACGCCAACAAATCCACAGTTTTCTACTTGAGTTTGCTAAAAAACTGCAGTGACCAGCTGTGTGAGAAAATGGCCAAAACTTGAGGAAGTTCGAGAGAAACTGCAGAATTTTAACTGTTTTAAATTGTAAAGACCCGGTGGGCTTTGAGCTTGGTGCCACAGAAGCTGGACAGAGTCTGACTGAGACATCACTGAACTGTATGAACAGCCTCATTCCTTTAAAGCTTCTGCAGTAAAATGTATTTCATGAAAAAAAAATGAATGCATTGTTAAGTGAAATTTTCTCGGCTTCTCTTCCACGTTGCTCTCTGTGTGACACAAAGAAACCAGCTTCATCGGAAGCATCTTTAACCTCTGGCGTCTCTAAAAACAGATAACAATTCTTTACATATTTTTACATTATTCCTGCTGTTTGACATCTCAATTAAGCCGTCTAACTGCAAAGGTCAGCCGTGAGACACACCGCAGGAACTCAAAGCAAACGTATGCAGTGCTGTTTGCGGTGTGTCTTCCTCCGTCTGCCCTCTTTCATGCAGTTAAGCCGACCTCTTCGGCTCAAAACAAACCCACTTTGGAATATAAGCAACAAAAAAGATAAAAGATCGGGCAGACATGCCTCTGTCCAACACATAATGAAGCTAAATTATGCATGTATGCAGCTTGAGGAGACACGCAGCATTATTCAAAAATCGATACAGCCTGTGGGTCTGTGCACAGGGGAGGTGGGGAACCGGGAGCTCCGGCCCCCCCTCTCTGATCAAAGCCGGGCTGAAGCACTCGGCTTCCTCGCCTCTCAAAAGCTTGTTTCTGCATTCTGTGCATCGTGGATCAACAGAGGCAGGCAGCGTTTGGCTGCAGAGTAAAGGGCCCTGAAAGCCCCCAGGCATTCTTTGACATTGGGTGCAGCGTTTTATCCCCCCGCAGCCGAAAAAGCCGAGGCGGCATTCAGAGTGTAAAGTCATCGCTAATCACTAACACGAGTTGTTGCAGAACATGAGGACGTTTCATTGCATCCATCCTGACAGAAGCTGGGGTGATTAGTTAAGACCTCATTCATTTTAATGTCACAAGATGATACAATATCTGTGAATTTTTAACACCGACAGTGAAAATAATTCATGCAACATGAAGACGGTTCATCTGCTTTAAGGCATTATGAAACAGTGTCACTTTCTTTAAAAAATAGAAAAGTTTGAAATTAAAATTTCCCCATTTGTAACTTTTTTTTTTTCCATACTGTCTATAAAATAAATAAGTATCAATAAAAAATGTGCTTGACTAGCGCTCACACAACAAACAAAGTGAGCTACAGTGTCAGGAAGAGTAAAAACACCTGCAGGGAGAGAAAAAGTTGCATAAATACTCAACAGGAACAATATTGACTACAAAACCTTATCACCACATTTGGTTTAATGTTTGATGTCACAGACTTTTAAACAAACTTCCAGATTAGTGCACAAGAGACCTGATCTGTCCCTCTGTTGGACTGCATTATCTTCATTTTTTGTATCACAATACTACAGATAGAGGCTGCTTTTTAATATCAGCATGCAAACATTTGTTTATTCTTTCTTCACCCTCAGTTAAAACCCATAAAAGTAAGAGATTCAAACAGGTTTTTTCTGTTTCTTCTGGTTGCCTCCGTCAGACTCATTAGTACGTAAATTCACACATTCTTTTTTTTTTTCCAATTCTCTTTATTGAATTTTCACACTTTTTATAACACATTCAACAGATAATATGTTCTATAAGTACAATAAGTACATAGTTACACTGCACTTTATGCTACCCCCCAAATGTAAGTAGGATATCTTGATTAAAGTATACAAAAACATATGTTACATTCACACACATGTACCCCAATGCCTTACACTGTAAGGCAAAAGACAGGGGAAAAGAGTAAGAGTAAGAGTCACTGAAGTAATATCAATCTTCGTGCCAGCAGGCTAACAAATGATATCATTTTATGCTCCATATTGCTCTTCAGTACACTCAAGTCCACACACTGACATTCTAATTGATTTGGTTCATATCAGGACAAATTATTATTCTAGTTATACGTGAAATTTTAACTTGATATTGTGTAAAAATACTCTACCAAACATGAAAGAAAAAGAAATAATAAAAACATCTTTCCACTGCAAGAAAAAGTTCTGGTTTCTTAAAAACAGACTTGCTCTTCCCACAACGCTCTGTGGAGCTTCAGCCAGCAGAGGTGAGCATGTTCTTCTCTGACATGGAAGGAAGAAGTAGACTAGTAGGGTAGTTAACTTTTTCCACATGAGGATAACGTTAAAAGAGAGACGAGTGCTGCCAGACTTGAAGCTAACCAAAGCTAGCTCGAACACTAACATGCAGCTGCCTTGGGATCAATGATAGCCCAGATAGAAAACCACCAGTGGCTCCTAAGTGGGCCAGTGTCTGCAGCCGCAGGAGGAGGAGGAGGAGCCGGCTGCAGACCCTTCACAGGAACCATCAGCCCATCCATGAAATTCAGTTTGAGCTCATTTATTCAAGAGTTCATCCCAGTGAATTTATGGATCATTTCTTCTTTAATTTTCCAACACTCAGGATTCTCACAGGTGCAAAGAATCGCTGCTAATTCAGCTGATGCTTTATTGACGAGTCAGAAGTCGGTTTAAGAGGCTGAAGATTGATCAGCTGATTGGTTGCTTTTTTGGTTCTGATTAAGCTTTTAGCAAAAAATATCGACTGCAGTAGAAAATTATGAATTTAAACGTGAGAGTTTTTCTTATTTTAAAAAAATGGCTGTTGATGAAATACTGCCTTAAAAATAAGAGAAGATAAAGTTTTAGAGAAACTTTATATTGCACAGATTATTATCCGTCTGGAAAATAAGTATCAGTATGCTCATATGAGTTTTAAAAATGAAAGAAGATTCCTCAAGTTTACTTTTGTGTTTCACCCACAACAGATCGCAGTCAGCACGCCTTGAGTTTCGAGAAGCAGTGGGAGCAAAGTGTGGGATGACAAGTAATGCACTGCTGTAAACGGAGACTGCAGAAACACACATTTGGCCACCTAAAAAAGGTTCCACCCGAAGCAAATCAATTTCAGAAAATACCGCATTTAGAATATTTTGGGCGCTTCACTTTGCCTTCAGGCGGCCCTTCCTGACAGTAACTGAAGTCATTACATGGCTCTGTCCAAAGCGATGGAACAGGAGTTTTTCCCTGCAGAACGCAGGAGTTTCTGTGTTTCTGCTCAAACCTTTTAAAAACACCAAAGCGATGCAATAACACAAACAAACCAACATAATGAAACGGAGGAAGAGCAGCAGCGTCTGTGTTCTGTGAGGTGAAATCACTGTTTTTATCAGTGAAGAAAAATGCAACAGATGATACAGCGTTTACATTTTCCATCAGAAGCTTCTTTTCTTCTCCGTCACCTGCACATGTTGAGAGCAGTCGTTTGTTTCACGTCTCTTTGAATTAAAAACAAAACCCTGAATTGATTTTTTACAAGAAAAGAGACATTTGTGGTTTAAATTCAACTCTGCATTCAGGCATTTGAGTCAAAACAAAGTGAATCAGAATCTGAAATGCAGCAGATGACAGTACTGAAAAGAAAAACTGAGAGGAATCCGCTATCAATGCCTTTTGACAGAAAGTGAAAGAGAAAGGGACGGCAGGGGAAAAAAAAGAGAGGAGGAGAAGAACAATGAAGAACAGGAAGACAAAAAGACAGACTTCATGCTACGCAGCCAAATCTCCGTCTCAGCACCGTGTGGGAGGAGAGCAGCGAGGCTGATGTGGAGAAAATAACCCGTCCTGATGGATGGCCGTTCAGCTGACTGCAGGCCGGAGCTGCAGCCTCTGCGAGAGGCGGGATTGTTAGCCACATGCTAGATGCTATCAGCTCTCCTCCACAGAGGTGCATGGACGCCCAGAAAAGAGGTGCTACAGGATCGTTTCATCGATCCGTCCCTTTCAATCAGATTGGTCTCAGCTTGCGTCAAAAGGGAAGAAGTGTGTCCTTTTTTCTGCACAGCTGTTGTGTCTGAAGCGTCACTGCAAACACGGGAGGGACAGAAGTATGAACAGAGCTCAAACACTGTTATTCAAACCTCAATCACACCAGCGAGTCGGCCATCGACTTTTGATGTTTGACTTTTTACATTTGCTCGTGATTTTCCTGACGGCATGAAGCGAATTGAGTGATGACATACTGAAGCTGCTGGAACAATTCGAAGAGAGAAAAAATTTCAAATCACCGCTATTGTCCCTTAATACAGTAGAAAAGTGTTGCTTCTTGCACACAGCACATTGGCATCCAGTCCACTGCAATCAGACTGACTGATGCCGTCAAGCCCCAAATTACCTCTTGAGAGAAAATAACCTCAAATCACACAAATTCAGTTCATGAGGAAGCTTGAATGTTCCTTTCAAGCTTTGTGTTTTACCTTAGTGATTCAGCATCTTAGCACGCTGCAAACAGGTAAACATCGCACTGATTGCAGACAATCAAGGAGAATAAAAAGCGTGCATTGTAATTTGCACTCAGAGGAGGCAGGAAGCTGCTTGGTTGTTCGCATTAAGCTGGGATGTTTCAGGAGCTGGATGGTTGATGTGCTGCATGAAGCTGCAGGTGGAGAGGCGTGATAAAGCATCACTTTCTACCAGAGAACTGTGTGTTGGCTTCTTCACATGCAGGTTAAAAAGTATACATTAGAAGAAAAAAGTGCCTGAGGAAAAAATATGAAACTACATGCGTCAGCCAGTTAGCTTAGCTTAGCATAAAAACTAAACAGAGGGAAATTACAACTTAAGTTAAAGCTGCTCTACGTATTTTTTAAAAAGATGAATCTAATAACAACAGTGTGACAGTGAAAAGGTGTTGCTTTTGAGAATTAACAAAAAAAAGAGCTCTACAGGGAGTTTCTGATTCACTCTTGCGCTCTCATTGCATCGTTTTTAGCTAGTTTTCTCACTCTGCTGCAGAAAACGAGGTCTTAATCTGAGGTTAAAGCCACTTGCACTGCGCACTTAAAGTGGGATCTGATTAAAAGTGGGTTTCCCAGTCATGAGACTGTCTTTTCTTATTCAAATATTATAAAATAAATACATGTCGGATCATTTATGAAAACATGGCTCTTAGCTCGACGTTAGCCTGAGGCTAGCAAGGCTAAAATTAAAATAAGTCAGTATTTATTTATGAGAAAACATCATATGTGCATTAAATTAAGTAAAGAGCAAAGTTAAGAGACTGGTGATTATAATGTAAATGTACCTTTGCGTTTTTACTGCACATTAAAATGACTTCAAAACATATTTTGCACTTATTTTTTTCTCTTTTTAACTTCATATATTTCTCACTATTTTATTTTATTTTACTGTGTTGGGAATGTGTTACAGTTACTCTGTGAAATGTTGCCCTCAGAGCCCTGAAAACCATTACGATTCACACATAAAGCATATTGTTCACACTGAAGTTGGCATTTGGGAAAAAGAAGTTAATGGAGGTTCACAACTCATTTTTATGAGCTATTTCCGAGAGCTAAATGACATTTCACAGGGAAGTTTGGTTTTCAGATCTTCAGTTATCGCCTAAAACAGTGCAACCTGAATTAAAAATGAAACTTAAAAAAAACACAGCATCTTTAAAAATGCAACTAAAATTCTGACCAGCAGTTCAAGCAAAAAAAAAATCATCATGAAAGACTTTAATCATGTAAAGAGTTGAATCTTATTAGTGAGAGCGGCGGGCTGATAAGGCTGCGGAAGAGTGGACGGCTTAACAACATCTAATTAACAACTGGCTGCAGGAGGTGACATCATCTTTAGCATCTGAAAAAAACCACATCTGGGAGGAGGCTTAAGATTCACGGCTCCACAGATCAGAGCAAAGAGCCGAGAGGTGGCGAAGTTTTAATAGGACGCCGCCCCCGTTCACTCGACTCCTTCTGCACAGCTTATTAAATAGCCATTTGAAAAAACTGTCGTGCTTTGACCAGTTCTCGGCTTCATCGGAGGGAAATGATGTTATTAAGCTTATCCCTCTGCTCCGATTCTTAAGCTCTGTCACAGGCCAAAGAGACACAGAGCCGATGATGTAATTCTCGTTCTGCGAGGACATAAAAAAAAGCAGCTGCTGAACGTGGAGCCTCCTCCCTAATGGTCATCTCCATCAGCTTCTCTCCAGCTCCCTCCTGCCCATCCGTTTCCATCAGCATCCATCACTTGATCAACCCTAACTGCTCCTTCTGGTCCTCAGCAGACCTCGAGACTCACTGAGCAGAGAAAGTCACCTTTTTGAGCCTCTGGAAAACCGTTCACCTGTGTTCGTTCTCACACTGTTTTTATTCAATTACTATCTGCCACAACCATCTCCTCCTTCTCGTCCCCCTCCTCACCATGCAACACCCTCCTCGGCGATCCATCATGGCTTCCCACCATCTCCAGCCTCCATCTTCCTCCTCACCAGAGCCTCCTTCTTGCCTTCTACTGTACCTGCTCTGCTATCGTAATGAAATCTAAATTACAGGCTGTGTCCTGGCTGCTCATCCATCCAGGTTAGAGCCGCCTGCCTCGCTGTCGCAGCCTCGACGTCCCACTCTGAGACTCTGTGCAGCAGGAACAGAGCTATTTGGCTGCCTGACATTTAATAAATACATTGGAAGCTGTGAAGAAAAGGATCAGAGGGGAGGGGGGGGATCATCCTCAGGGTGAGGCACGTCACCCGTTTCTCAGTCATGGCTGAGAAACTGTGGAGAAAACAGCAGATGTGTGTGTGTGTGTGTGTTGAGAGGAGAAAACAATAAAAAAGTGTGTGATGGGCTCTCTGACCTCACCTGAACGTGACTCAGTGTTTACAGGAAGCGCAGCAGGAGAGGCTCCTGGGAGCTGGATGTGCAACCACCATCCATCGACTGGAGCCACGCTTTTGTTTTGATCACAGACGGAGAACGAGTGTCTGTTAGAAGGCCTGCAAGACGCAACACACACTGCAGGAGACAAACTGGTGGTGCAGCACTTAAAGCAGGTCTGCCAACACCTGAGTTTCACACGCAGGTAACCAGCCGAGGCCAGAGAAGGCAATCTGAACTTGTTGTTGTTTTCTTTAAGTCTGCTGCCCCATCGGCAGAATAAACTGTACCTTTCTGCAAACCACAGATGGGTTTGTCTGACAGTTTCAAATTAATGTTTTAACAATAAGTGTTAAAGTCATGAAGTTTGCATGAAAGCTAGGCTTTAATGAGCCGTCAGAAGAGAAAAGAGGCCTCAGACCTGCGTGCAGTTTGAAGTTTATACGTTTTTTGTTTTAGTTTGTGGTGTTAATCAATGATAAAGATCCTTTTTGGTCTTTTACTTACTCTTCAGTCACTAAACTCAAGCAAATCTGTTCTAAACCGCTACAGGAAGGAAAGTCATACACTAAAAAAACATGTTAAGTGGATATTAATACTCGAGATACTTGTTGTTTAATTACTTCCTGGTGTTTTCTCTTGCAAATGCAGATTGCTTTACATTTTTAAGAAAAATATGAGACAAAATGACACATTTTCATTCATTTTAATGCACTCGATGAAATTCTGATTCTGATGGTTTTGCTCAAATGTGGCGAAAATGCAGATTTGTTCCCAAGAGAACAACAAAGTTTCAAAGATCCTGAATGAAACCAGTTTTAAGCACCAGAGGTGATTTGGTAGAAGAACCTCAGAGTTCTCAGGTTTCTATGAAAAACTGCATGTCTGCAGGCTGAAGGAGCTCGGAGGTAAAGGGAAGTTACGCAGGTAAAGTCGATGACGTCAGTGTTTGTGCTGCTTTGTTAGATGCCTGATCACTGTGATGCTCACGTACGAGAAAGTGTGGACACCTGTGTGTGTGTGTATATGTGTGTGAGAGAGCACACACTGTCAGGATTCTCTGTTTGTTTAGCCGTGTCAGACAGTGCCGTCGTTGTGGGGACTTACTGCCTCATGCATGGCCTGTCAGGCTGCTGTTGTTAAAATAAGCTGCTCTGCCTCCGTGCAGCCCTCTGCCTCTCTGTCCTGACTTCAAACCCACATCCAGCAACATGAGTCACAGCCGCTGTGTTTCCTACTATAGCACACCGTATAGCAAGGTTCATAACTCAGGATTAAGGTTTCCTGCCTTTAAACTGTACTCTTGAGTGTGTTTGTGTGTGTGTGTGTGTGTCAGCACACATGTGTAGGAGGTTGTCATATAATTAAAGGGGATTTAATGGGAGGCAGAAAACAAGTAGCTCATCTCTGCTGCACAGTTTGCTGCCTGACCTTCATCAAACAGAGGTTGAAAGGACAGAAATCATTGGAGACGGTGTTACAGGAACAGATACTGTGACGCGCTGCATTAAATACACATTGTTCCTGAAGGTAACATGTTGTTTCTCTGCAATCACCCAGACACACAAAGCTCTGCAAAAATTGGATTTTTTTGTAAGTTTTGGCAATTTTACATTCAAGAAGCGGATGCATACTTCATCACCAACATGCAAAGAGGGAAACACTGAACACACACATGAAGAACTCCTACAGCAACACAACGTGCATCATTTAATAACTTCAAAACAGACAGGAAGCACAGCGTCTTACAGCGTGGCATATTACTCATACACATAATGAATAAATCGACTGCAGAGTGCTGTGGTGTCTTTTAAAAATTATCCTTACATTGCCAGGATTGCAGGAACGTAAAGGTCAACGTATTTTTCTGTCGCGTCTCTCAGTTCCTCTTTCTTTGTGTACAAGGTAACGAGACCACGGGGAAGTACATCACTGACGCACGCCTCTTCTGTGGCCTCAACAAACAGGAAGGCAGGAAAATGGGATGTTCTGTTCAGCTGCTCGGCTCACTTTGCAAACACTGCGTGCAGACTTATAGAGAGCTGAGGTCCGTCTTGATGCATCAGTGTGTGTCGGCTTCACAGGATTAAACACTGTATGTCTGCAGACAGTCATGGTGAGTTTGGTGACTTCTGCTAGTTTCTTCAGTGGAAATTGAAGAAATACAGTGGAAATTAGTGTCTTTTCTGTGTCTACAGCTTCATAGATACTGAATCCTCACACTGGCTCCCGTCCAGCTGTTTTGCACCAGTGGAAGACTTTTTGTGTTCGTGTTCTTTGACTTTCAAATAAACCAAACCAAAACAAACTATAACAAAAATGATTGGTCATCAATAAACTACAATATTTACCTGTTTCTTAGTCGAATAAACCATAATAAATATCTCAGGCCCCCTGAATCAACCAGTGTTTCATCTGTCTGCAGCGTAAAGGTCCAGCGTGCTGACTTTAGGGAGTTCTGTTGGCAAAATTTAGCAGAAATAAAGTGTTGCCGAGTTCATTTTTATTATATTATATTATTATTTTTATTTTTTTGTTATGATGTGAACTCTCTCAAAACTTGCAGTGTTACGATGTTGGAAATAATGGTGTGATCTCCTTTTATTACAAGTTAAAATTTGTATGCATTGTTTTATATTGTTTGATCGTTAGTTAATGATTTCCGAGGCTCCCGTTCACCTGGTGTTGCATGGGGGGGTTTAATCAGTGGGACACACAAGAGGCGTGCGAGTGATGTCAGTTCGCACGCCGGGCAGAGTTGCTACCGCTATTACGCTGGTAAGATGTATGTTGCAATGTTCCGTGACTGGCTGTTAAGCTAGCTCTTTAAAATTCATTTATTTGGTTGAGGCTGACGTGGGCGCTGATTGTCCCCTTTGCTGTTGTTTTTAGACGAATAAAACTTTCGACTCAGATTCCTGGAATTCATCCACTTTCTTCAGCCTGTGGGCAGCCACCCTACGGCTGCTACAAAAGCATACTGTTAATTTCATCAGTGCATAATCCTCTGAAAGTAAGAATCATTTGTCTTTTCATTACATAAAAATGTTCAGAGTGAGAGGCTTCTCTTTTTTTACAGCGCCACACAGAAAGCAACAAACAAACGAAGAAAACCACGAAAAGCCATCTGAGACATGATTTCCAGCTGCAAGACGCCTCTGATCTGCATGCACTCAGAGTGCATTAACAGATATATAAAACCATAAAAAGAATTCTGCATCTGCTTCAGACAAATTTCAGACAGAAAGTCTAAAAGCCCCGGAGCCATTAAGACGCAAACTTCCATTTACGCTGTTCATTTTTGTTTGAAATGAGATAAAATGATAAGAAATTTCACAGACATCGTTTCCAAGGTTCTTGTTCTTCCAAAAGCACATTTTCTGCCTTTCTGGAAATACATTTTTTCACCGAATGCTTGAAATCTTATCTCAGTATTTTAACAAAAAGCCTTAACAATATTTAATTACTTTGAAAAGCTTACAGAATAAAAGAGTGTTTTTTTCTCTTTTATCAGTTTCTTTTCCTTTTCTCTGAAACTCGTGTTGTGCTGCAGACATGTCCGGCATGATGTTGAGAGAGTTACGGAGGACCAGGAGAGGACGAAACCCTCTCAGCGGTGTCATTTGATTAGGGCCGATCACTCCGGATGCAGAATACAAATCCTGATAAAGGTGCCCTTGCCTTTAAAAGCACAGCATCGTTTGCTTTCTGAGGAGACTGATGCTCTTGACATTTCGACCAATGAGTCTCTGTCACAAAATGGCAAACAAGGGCACAAAGAAACACTCTCGCTCATGCACCGACCACACACACACACACACACCCAGACTGCACATGCAGAGTGTGTGAGAGTCAGAAGGCAGAGCTGGATCTCACACATGTAATGAACCGTGCTTTTGTGGATGAGTTTCCTTCTGCTGGTAAACAACACGCCACCTCTCAGACAAAACTCCTAACGGATGATCTTCTCCTCTTTGCTCTTGGTGGAAGATCAATGATTTGTTTTCCTGCAGACCTTTTGTCTCAGGACGGAATCAATCTTTTTCTAATGCAATTTCTTCTCTTAAGCTGGCGATGGTCTCTAAAACATCCACACGCTGCCTGCAAATCTCCACACTGGGTCACTGTGAATCAGTCGGATGAAGAGCGGGAAGAAGAACGAGCCGCTCGGCTGATGGCGCCTCCACAAACGCTGACCTACCCATCCATCATTTCACCGTGTGGTGGAAACGATGTGAGGAAACAAGCAGAGACGCACATGTACGTCCACAGCAGGGAAACACCTCGACCTCTCATCATCTCAGAGGAACAAACAGCACGGCTCTGCTGGTGCACCAGCTACCATAAGTTCTCCTGACCTCATTACTGTGTCACAGGCAAAGGTGAAGCAGCTGTGACAGCTGTGTGTTGCTTTATTTTACCCTTTAACTCGTGTCAGCGCCAGCAGATGAAGAGCTTAGGTGAAAATAGAGCTCAATTAGAGGAGCTTTTTAATTAGTAAAGGAAGCCGGAGGTAGAGCGGTAATAGTCTGCCAGACTGCTGGTCTGATGGATGGAAGGCGCTGATTAACAGCAGTCTTATATATAAAAATATATATATATTTATAAGAATGTATGTGAGTGTGTGTGTGTGAGTGAGTGTGTGTGTGAAGGAGAGAGAGAAAAGGCCTCTAATTAGGTTTAAAACATCCGTACTGATTAATAATTACTTGGATCCTTTTTCTATTAACATCATTTTTTTCCATCCAGCCGCAGCCACAGCAGCACATTATCCTCCTTTCCCTGAGCGAGATCTCATTTAATGTTTCTTGGCTCCGTCGCCGCACTGAAGCTAATGCTCGATAACTTAAAGAGAAACTGTTGCTGACTGAAAAAAAAAAAAAGTTGCATTAACAGTTTTATGAAAAAAAGTTGAATAACTGGATCCAAGTGATGTCACAACTTTGCAAACGGGGCGTTTAAGAGTCCGAGCTGCAGATCATGTCAGTGTGGACGAGGCAGCACCTCCATGTTACTGCTGTCCATCCCCAAAACCCGCTGGTGCTCTTTTCTCCCCCCCATGCATCAGGGTCTTTGGGTGATGCATGAAAGTCCTGCAGTTGCCCCCCCGTGTTCTCCAACACCTGGCTCCTCCCACACACCTGCACTGCATCCACAGCTGACTTACCTGCACGTTTCCATCTCTTCCATCTACCGTAATTTCCGGACTATAAGCCGCTATTTTTTCCACATGCTTTGAACCCTGCGGCTTAAACAGTGATGCGGCTAATTTATGGACGAAAATAAAGGAGAAAGTGTGTGTGGAAGTTA
>JAPZDY010000005.1:22430341-22440852 GCA_029783645.1 Ctenochaetus hawaiiensis | reverse complement strand
AACTTTTTAGCAATTTTCACTGTCTCCCGCAATTTCATCGCAACAAATACGCTTAAAACATCGCAACTTACATGGCAGTTTTTTAGAAAAGCTGCCACGAATTCAGGCATTTTAGGCTGCAACAATCTTGAAAAACGCCCGTGAAATCCTGGAGGGACTGGTATATGGCAAGATAATCAATTTTTAAATGGGATATTATGAAATTGATTATGTAATTATGATAATGTAAAAAACAGTTCAGTAACTTCTGGTCCAGTCAAAGTTAGTGAGTTTTTTTAAAGAAAAGAAATCGGTCTGACAGCTCGTGAGTCCTTCAGCATCTGTTCGGCACAGGTTTGTCACAAACAATCGTCCCGTCAGTCCGTCAGCTCACCTTGTAAAGAGGACGTCTGACGTCGATGGGACAGTTCTGGATGACTTCATCCACAACTTCAGAGATCGGCTGGGTGAAGTCAGGGTTGGCAAACTGGAATCGTGAGAAAATAAAGACGACATGTTACACTGAGTCATGTGTGCATCGATGCTACAGCAGTCATCATCACACCAAAACAGTGAGCTAGCTAGATGGAGACACATATGAAAAACTATGATTTGGACCTTCACATGTGAGCTGTATTATTTCTTTATGCGTAAATAATCTCCAATTCCCTGTCTTGATTGGCTCTGCTCTGACCGACCTCAGGGTGGAAGAAGATCTCAGGCCCCAGGAAGCGCTCGTAGCCCACATCGATGGTGAACTCCTTCTTGCTGATGGCGTTGATGCCGGTGTACTGCTTGATCCACTTGGAGCCGTCTGTGTCGTACTTGTTGAACTCTTTGACTAAATCTGGACACACGTAGCTGAACCGTTCCTGATGGGGGGAGCGCAAATAAAGGTGAATAATCAGTTTCACATAACACATAAAAAAAACCCCCTCAAACTGAAGCTTAAAACTCCCTTTAAGCATCGCTGACTGTGTGTTAAAAAAGCTTGTGTGTCTCATATTGTAATCCCCGTTTTCATCTCATTTCTGGGTTAGTGATGTACTAATTAGAAAGGAAACAGAAGGAAAATGTTCATTAAGTCATCAGTTTCTTTAAAAAGAAGCTCTGGATCATCTCTAATATGCACTGTCTGGTGTTTGTCGAGGATTTTCATACATGCTAATGTTACAAACATAATAACCAGAATGAGTTTTTCTGTTCTCTTAATGTGCAGAAGGTTTTTAACTATGCTAATGTTACTTTTAATGCTCTTTACTTTTAATGGGCTAGTCTGAGTTAGCATTATCCCTGCAACCAGCTGCTGTTTCTCACTGAAATAAAGTCATGTTAGCTAGCTAGTGCAGACAGACGCTCACCACATGTAGCATGAAATTAACAAAGTTTTGGAAATGCAAGGATTTTCTTTGTGTTCTGCAAGTTTAATTTATATTGAAGTCGTCTGAAAGTCCATTTTATAAGCTCCAGTGGCACTGAGGAAAAGTATTTTCTACCTTCTTGCTGCACAAACAGACTCGTTTTTTTTTCAACATTCAATTTGAATCAACTACTGAATTAACCTACGAGTGTCCTTTTCCATTTGCAGCAACGTTTTTCATCACTGGGTTGCGATTATAAAAGTAATAATGAGAGCAGGGGCTGTTTTTTTTCTTTGGTTTGTTTATCTAACTCAGGTTTTTCTGCTGCTATTTGGAGAGTTACGGGAATAAAAAACAGATTCAATTTAAAAATTTACACAAGTTCAAAGTGTAATTGATTTTGCTTCTGTAACAGTGAATGTGAATGAGAGGGACACTGCAGTGGAACGTATTCGGAGATGCCACTTGTTTGATTTGCAGAGAAAATGGTTCAAACTGTCAGACTGCAGAGAAATTAACATTTCCAGACCTGATTGGCAACATGCATGACAGACGTCCCCTCAGTGCCACTGCTAATTATTTGAATTCACATTATTTCTTGTTTGTCAGGCTCACGGTAATGAAGAATGGTCCTTGACATCGAGAACAAAGTCTCGGATAACAAGCTATTTAAAAAACATGAGAGAATCGTGGAGAACTGAGGTAAATCAATACACTGTGCCCACAACAACAAACGGCATTTACAAAAACATTTCCAGCCTGTAAAATGAAAAATAAATCAAATTAATATTTTTAAATATTTTTTTTCGTGACACAGGTTTAGAGACACAAAGTTCAAACTGCCGAAATGTGACTTCTGTAGTTAATTTCCTGTCTGTGTTGTCATGTCCTGCTCGGGTTCGTGTCAGTTCGAGGAACAGAGGAATTTGTCAGAAACGAAACAAACAAATTAAAACAAAAGCAGAGGGTTTTTGAAGGACACCAGCTGCAGGCGAGAGGTGGGACAATGGTGTCATCTAGTGTCGTGTTGAAGGAAAACAATGATTTTTCAACCCTCCTCCTAATTTTTCAAACTGAGGAATGGAGTCCATCACTGTCATTGTATAAAATGCAGCTGGACTCGGAGGAAAAACAGCCTTTTGCTTATTAACTAACCAGAAATATTTTGACAGCAATGACTCAATTCTAGAAACATTTATCTTAATATTCAAATTTAACTTGAAGGCCTGAAGTTCCACATGAGCTGACGGGAAAATCTGCAGCCTCAAATGCAAAGCAGGTGGTAAAAAGCCTGAAAAAGTGAGCAGCTAATTTAAAAACAACAAGCTTTGTTTGTCGTCTCTCTACCAGCATGTCGGTTACAGATCTCACATGTCACATCGGGGTTATGAAGAACTTCTTCAGTTCAGCACTGAGATTCTCAGCCTCCTCAGCAAACAGGAACACTGTCATATAAATTTCACACGGTCAATCTTCTTTAAATGCAAATAAAAGTGTCTTTCAAATGGCATTTTCATTAAAACACTTTTTTATTCTATTTTTATTCTGCGTGCAAAGAAATAAACCGGTTTGATTATAATTATGACAAATGTTTTTCAGTAAGACAGATCCACCTCATGTCAAGGATTTGATATGATTTATCTTTATGGATTGCAGGGATTAAATATTTCTATATTAATGATGCTTTTTTTTTTATTCCAGTGTTGTAATTTATTACCTAATTAACCCCTATTTTTAAAATTATACTATAATTCATCAACTTTTGTTGTTGTGACTGTGATATAACATGAACAGCTTATTTAATTCATCAGTTTTACAACATTTGGACCATCAGTCTTTGCATCCCGTTCAGATGATCTACAGGAAACAGGGATGAGATTCATTTAGTGTTTGTCACACAACAGTGCAAGCAGGATGTTTAAAACTAGCGTCACTGTCTCTGCCCTGTGTGTTACATCCACTGATGATAGGAGGAATAACTCATGTGATTCCCTTCAGCACCAGCAGGGGTCAGCGTTGCCTTCTTTAACGGAGCAATGAGCTGATGGGAATTGCGGCTGAGGACCCACCTTGACTGCCTTGGCCGTCTCCAGCGACTGCTCCGGCGGGATGCCCACCTCCCTCTCCCTCAGGAGCTGCTGGGTGAAGTAGGTGATGTCTCGTCCTGCGATGGGGATGTGCTTTATACAGCTGCCGATTACATAACCTTCAGCCTGAGAGACACAGAGGAGGAAATAAAGACACACGTCATGTCATAAAACAGGCAACATTAACAGAAGTACGAGAGTGTAAAGCCAGCAGAGTCCACGGCTGTTACAGCCTGATGTTTCTGCTTTAGATGGGAGCAGTGGAGGCCTCTGTGTCCACACACACTGTTGTGTTTGGCTCGTTTTTGTGCATGTTCAGCTGTGGCTGCAGATATGCTGATTCAGTCACCCTACCTCTAAATATATTCTGCAAGCACATTTCCTAAATCTGACTAATTCCTTCCATCCTCTGAACACCGGAGCCTGCTTTAAAACATCAACACGATCCCGTTACTGTGCAAGTGCTGCTGGGAATTCATTTTTTTAAAAGCTGGGGATTCTTCATCCTTGTCCACGTAGTTAATAAAATCTCAGTAAAACATTTCATTACTCGCTTTTCTTAAACTCTAATATAACAACTAATTGGGCCGACTGTGAGTGTTTAATAATGGCAAAAAATTCAAGGAGCAAACACAAAATTCCATTTAAATTCTGTTCTACACGAAGCAAAAGAAATTATCATAAATTTAACATTTAAAAGTAGCTGGCTGAAATTAAATAAGTTGTCATCCAGCTTATGAAAAGCTCTGTAATCATTGTTAATAACAACAATAATAATAATAATATCCTGTGAGTTTAAGATCCTAATTCAAGGAGCCAAGTCTGGAATAGCCGGGAGAACATGTACGTTCATTCTTACAAATTGTGTAGGTGTGAGTGAAGGCCGTTTCAGGCACAATGCAACAGCGGCAAACCACTGCCCTCTGGAACCCATTATTTTTTCTAATGGCTTTGTTTGACGGCTTTTCTCAGGATCAAGCGAAGAGGCACAAAACGGCGAGATCAGTCTGTAAACTCACCACAGGGATGACGTGGGTGACTCCGTCTCCGCTGTCGATGACGGTGCCTGTCAGCGTCCTCTCTCCCACCTGTCTGGACGTCCAGGAAGCAGCTAGAGCGAGCACAGCCTGGTGTGCACACACACACAAACACACACACACACACACACACACAGAAACATCAAACATTTAACATTCTGACTGAGTGTTCTCACATTATTCTGTAACACATTCTCATGTCCACTAAACTGTCATTGTCACGTGAAGAAACAGCATACAGGTCTAGAATGTGATGAGATGATGAATTTAAAAATAACTTTGAGTGCATATAAAGATTACAGGATTAAAAATCAAACAGAAGACGTATCTGAAGATATCAAGAGAATTTTCTTGCAGTACAGATGATCCAGCACGTCTAACCTGCACAGCAATGTACAGCCCCGGTACATTGAAGGACTCGAACATGATCTCAGCAGTGTACTCTCGGTTTTCTGGTGTGTTCAGAGGAGGCTCTGTCTGCAAACAGAAAATAAACAGTACATGAGCACAGACTCGCTCGCCAACAGTTTTCTTGTTTTTACTAGCTCTTGGCTGATGAGCTAAACGATCATTTCACACTAAGAGACAGGAGCAAAACTTAAAAATATCCATAAAAAGCAGGAATCCGTTCTGAACTGACCACATTTTTAAGGCTCTTACCAGGAGGAAGTAGTGGTCCTCAGGTTCAGCCCTCAGGTACTTGAAGATGATCTGCTCCATGAAGCGCTCCATGAGGTCCCAGTCCTCCACAATCCCATGACGGATTGGCCACTGTTGGCACAAAGGTTCAGCTATTAAGAGGACTGCTGGTGAGATGCATTAACATTCTGAATAAAACAGAATATTCATTCAGTTTCACCACTTTAATTAAACTTCCCATCTACACAGTTTCTCTAGCCGTCTATTTTTATCTGTGATCACTGTACAGCTGAATTGAAACCACTGAGGCTGAATATCTGTACTGCACTCAAACACAGAAGTATGTTTCTGCTTATATAACTGCAAACGTGTTGTTGCTGTAGATGCTGTATGAGAGCAGCAGCCCTTATTAGGAGTTTTTGCACAATAGTCCTTTCACAATGAAATCTAACAAGAGATCTGACGAGACGTCCTTCAACGAACCAGTAAGACAGTTTCTTATAGTTTCTTGTCTGTTTGCAGGTAAACGCTGCAATAACAATGTCTGAAATGCACAGCATGCAAAGTGTGACATCATGCAGGTGCAGCTGATGGAGGTAATTAAGAGAACAGATTTCTGCACAGTTTAATATAGTCGAGCACTGGAACCTACAGCCATGTTTCCGTCTGCCTCTTGCTGCTTCTGAGCTCCACATCGCACAGTTTTAAAGTCCCATTACAGCTGTAACTTGTCAATAACAACAACAGAGACCCCCGGCTGCATATCAGCTGCAGATGCACTGCCACCAGTTTATTACTCCACAACGCTTCGAGCCCCAAATGAACAATTAGTCTGCAACAATTCAATAAAGACGATCATTCTGTGAAACCTCTACGTCTCACTAAAACATACAGCACACAGGATGAACGTCTGTTTTTCTTTAAGTGACTTTTCTCACAGTGAACATTCGAACTTGTCAAACAAACACAGATGTCACTCGTTACGTCTGCATTCCTTTTAAGTGTTCCTACGTTGTATCCCAGTGCCACTGCAACTGGCTGCGTATATTGGAAGCTATATACTAATTTTTTAATGTGATCTTCTTCCAGTTAATAGACAAAACTTACGGGGTATTATATGCATAGTGTAAATATTTAAAATATACAGTTAAATGACTTTACAGAGTTGATCCCCACATCTTATTTAACCCCGTTAAAGTCTCTTTTCTGCTTGTTTGGGTGCAAGATAAACAGTCACCAACCACTGCTGCAAAACAGCGGAAAAGTCTCTGCTTCAACCTGTTTCTGACTCCTGAATCATTCAATTCATCACATGTAGGATGCATGCATTTGTTCTCTAGAGACACAAAAACCTATCAACATGGTAATTGCTTTGTCAGCCGCCCCTGTGTTTTGCCAGCAGGGTCACATACCTTAGTGGAATATGTGGGCTTGTCTACTGCTTCATCTCCAATGTAGAAATCCAAGTCATCCACCCCCTTCATCATCCTCCGCTGGGCCTGGTCTCCGACCTTGGCTGACTCTTTGATGGCGATACCTGACAAGAAAACAGAGAGGATGAACTTCTTTTCAAAGTTGTGTGCATTTTATTCATGAATAAGTTAAAATAACCACAAATTATTGGACATTTTACAAGTGTTGTGCATAACATCTAAGAAATAAAACTTAAAAATCAGATGTGACAGAGAATATTTGGGTTTGAACATGGTGGTTGTTACAGTTTGAGATAATAGAAAAAAGACAAGTTTGATAAAAGTCTGACAAATAAATGAAAATATCAAAACAGGAAGACCTTTCTCTAAATCTCTCAATGCATCATGTTCATTGTTAGTGTCACGGGCCTGTTTGGCTGCTGTGAAGGGAATTCAATGCACAGTGAAATACTCACATGATGGAACGATGAACTGTGGCTCTGTGTTCCCTGCATACCCCAGTTTGGTGTAACTGCAACAGAAAAAGCATCACATTTTTACTCAACAGATCCAGCAGGTTCAGCACAAAAAACCGACCACCTGCTACACTACATTTATATGCATGAAAGTTCCCTTCAGTAAAGATTATTTTTGGCTGCTATCGTTTGATCAATGCCATCACTGTCCTTTAGCGGGTTGGTTGGGTGCCAAAAGCAGCAGCAGCTCGGGAGTTTGCTAATGGGAGGCCATTAAAAGAGCCATTCATGTCACAGCGGGAAACTGAAGACTATTCATATTTGTCTAAAAAGATCACTTCTGCATAAACTGGCTATTCTTAATATAAACTGAGTGTGACCTCATCACCGCTTCGATCCCTGGTGTCTACTTCTCTGCAAAAGCAAAACTTGAACCAGAGAGGGAAGTCGTGCAAATGAAATGAAGCGTTTCTTAAAATCAATATGATTAGGACGTATTAGCAGCATTTCCACATCCATGTTCATATAACTTTCAGTGACGACACCTCCATCTTTAGCATCAAAGACTTCACATTTTACAGCGTTCTCCGTGTCTCTGCTTTGTTAAAAGGGTGTCTTCCAGGGCACATGCTAACCAGATGTAATCCTGACCGGGGTAGGCCCAGACAGGACTCCCAAACTTCCTGCACACAAGGCCCGAGGGACTGATAGAGGACACTGCTGCCGACTGCCAAAGCACTGTGGGCATAATAGGCCACATCCTGGTCATAACAGTGGCTCCTTTGAAAAACTTTACAAAAAAAAAAAAAGGAGCAGGAAAGACCACATCAGCAGTCCTCTAAAGCCTGGAAATTCTATGAGCAAACTTTTGTTTCCAATGGGCTTAAATCTAAGTTTTGAGGATCTTTGATGAGTAACAGTTTACAACTTTACGTAATAAGTTTCTGAACATGTTTGCATTTCCTGTCCTGAGCACCAATCAAGGGTTTCTTTTTCCTGGATTACAGGAAATGGTGCATTTCACATCTACATAGGTGACAACAGAAATTTGTGTTGAAGAGATGCAGAAATCTTAAATCAACTGCATTTAAAAAGCTTTTTTTAGCCTTCTGATCACCTCAGAAACTTTGCACAGCATGCCAGCATTCACACACATACTCATACAGTAATAGGTAGGTGGCATTACATCAAAAGAACGACACAAGGAGCACTTTGGGGTTTGGTATCTTGGTCGAGGACACCTTGACATGCACACTGTAAGAGTCAGAGACCAAACCACAGACCTTCCTCCTGAGTCACAGCCACCTCAACAAGGAAACATGGTTAAGAAACAATACTGTCTTTGATATTGCAGTATGGTGTACTGCTACCACTTAAGTGCAAAACCATAACAGAACAACCTCCTTTCACCATGTGTTTTTTGACATTTTTATGAACATAGCATGGACAATTTTCACCTCTTTAAAAGTATAAGACTTGTAATATCATATCTGCTAAGTTCTTAAGTTTAAATAAATGTAAAATGAAGACTGATGGTTAAATCTCTGCCCTGAGTGGAGCTAGATTTGAAAAACATTGTGCAAAAAAAGACACGATTTCAACATTTCAACATCTGAAGTGTCTTGATGTGTATTCCGGAGAAAATGAGACAATACTTTCCTCCTCAACGTGGGTTTGAAAGATAATGTGGGTGTGTGTGTTTGGCTAAAACAAAAAAAAAAAAAAAAAAAGAAAAGAGAAGAGAAGTCTGCCTCCCAGCTGGATAGATGCTCACAACCTAGATTTATGTCCTGCTTTCGTGTGTCAAATAACTTCCTCTAACGTGAGCTGACACTACCTAACAGGCCACAGTTAGCGCAGAACGACCACCGCCCGCCTTTTTCCGCTTCAAATGAGTGACTTTTGGCCTATCGGGGGCTGAAAAAACACAGCGTGGATGTGCAAATAACGTTATATAATGTAATATGGCCACCTCACCTATCTGTCGAACACACTGAAAACCCAACAGAGCTGCTGATGTTGATTTTTTTAAGGTAGAGCCAGGAGAAAGTACACAACAGGAGCACAACAGATCATGCTCAAATACAGTAGAAAACTGGGGGAAATAGTTGGCAGAGCTACTATGTGCAGTATTGCTAAAAAAATGCAGCAGTATTTTTTCAAATTGTCAGTTTTTGAGGTCTAAGTTTACGCTGCCTTGTATAACTCTCCCACTGGTGACCTGATTGAGGCCTGTATGCAGGTGTTTGTCACAGCCACTGCACCACTTTGGACAGAAGAAAGTACATTTTTTGATCCTTAAAATACAATGTGCTTTTAGTTTTCTGAGATTCAGCACAATTACATACAGCATGCATTAAGAATAATATGTCCTGACTTTGGTTGACATTTTTTCTATGCACAACTAAAGCACCTGAGTGGGTTTAGGCTGAAGGTAACATCAGCTGAGACTGAACAGTGAAGGTCACTTCAGATAAAAGAGTGTCAGATAAAAGACAAAACTGCAGAAAGTTAAAGTGTAACAGTAAAGGCTTCATATTCCCCCCACTAGAGTTTCTAAGAGCTATTATTGTTGGCATCGCTTTTACAAAGACGACCAGATCGCCTCCCACTTTTCTCTGAGCTACAGCTTCTAACAACAGAGGACACACTGCATCTGTTTTCTATGAAGAAACAATTAACATCACTTTGAAAAGGAGGGAGAAGAAAGAAGCATGTTCAATGAGGAGCTGAAGTGAAATTGTCACAGCAGGGGTTGGTGTCTGGGTTGAGTCGAGGAAAACATAAGAAAAAAACGCCAGAGTTTATTCGTTCGTTTAATCTAGAGTTGAGATATGACAGCAGACAGAAGCAGATCGAGTCTTTGTTCGAGTCAGAACTGCATAGTGGAAGTGAGGCTTATGGAAAACCATTCTGGAGTTATTTTATGGGCATTATTGACATTTATTTCAAAATAATAAGTTAAAGCAAAAAAAAATGTCAACTGGCAGTTTTGACAACAAATAGTGAAAATATGGAGGTGCATCTTCAAGAGTTATGTGACCAACATAATGTTTAAAATTCAAGATATTTATATTTTTAACAAATTGGCTGACTATGCCCAACATGAAGTGTTAGCATCAGCCACATTTTAGCAACTATCAGCTTCCTGTTTTGGTGTTACAGCCAGCAAACAAACTGTCTGATACAGTCTCATTGCTTAAATCAACCCTGTTTTTAGCCACAGTATGTTTATTAAAATATCTGATAAATCCTCAGATTTATCAGATACAACCTGACCTGAACCAGACAGCAGACAGATAAAGTTTGGGACGAGCTGGTGAACAAAGTGGAGCATTTAGCAAATACAAAAAGATGGTAGAGACTGAAGAACTAATGGTAGATTAAATATTTACAATGCAGTCATCAGGTTCAAATGAAAGCTAATGTTTCTCTGTGTCTGCTGAGTGTGTAAACAGGCTACTGTTTGCTAACATCTTCAGCACAGCAGCTCTTTTAGATGATGAAATGTAAATGTGTT
>JAPZDY010000005.1:22391063-22426755 GCA_029783645.1 Ctenochaetus hawaiiensis | reverse complement strand
CAACACAAAATGTAAAATATCCATTTATTACTCCAGAACAATTGGTGGCAGTAATCGTCCTTTACATTTTGCACTTCATCCGGGCTGCAGCTTAACTACAGAAGAAGTGGAGCATAATCCGTGAGAGGGAACCGGTGGATAAATTACATCAACGGGAGTTTTCTCAGCAGACAATGACACACTTTCGTGGTCAGATTCGGGGACCACACTGGGGTCAATCAATGGACAACTTGCTGATTGAATTCTGGCGCAAACATGAGTGTCTTTTTAATTCCTCGGTCGATTCTTACTACGACAAGGACTTGAAGTCAAAGCTGTGGCGCGAGTTCGCGATAACCATCGGGAAGCCTGGTAAACCTGCAGGATGAGTGCTGAAATTTAAAAAGAGTGCACTGAAATTTATGTTGCGCATTAAAAACATCAGGAATAAAGATGTGGACCCAGCTGAGATCAGTTTATATAAGTATTTATTTATGAAACTGGCTGACATGATGTTTTATTACAACTAAATTAAAGGGAAATGTGCAAGATATGATGCTTTAATTTTCCAAAATAAATATTTTATTTCATAGTTGGTTTCCGGTTTAAAGTTTTCTTCTTCTTTACTACTAAATTACAACTGTTTAGTTACAATTTGCATGTTGTCACGTTATCCTTTCAGTATCTGATGTTGAGAGAAGATCAAGGTCTCTCCGGACGCAGTATGGAAGGGTGTTATGGCATCCGGAGAAAGTCACCACCGCCCAGCAAAAGATGCTTAGGGAGAAACTGGATTTTCTGAGGCCTTACATAGTTCGCAGGCGAAATGATTCATATCTGGTAAGTTTGAAACAAATGCAAAAAAGGCCTGCAGATGCGTCCCTGCAGATCTTGAAGGCAGATCTCCTCATTTTTGCTCACACTTTTTGCAGGAGGAAAAGTTTGACGACAGAGAGGAGGACGATGAGGAGCTGGAGACTGAAGGAAGTGTTGACCAGGAGATGGGAAGTTCATTTGGAAGTCCTCTGGACGCTGATGTGACTGGGCAAGATCTGGATGATGAACCCACATCTGTGGCCTCCACCCAGAGCCCTGCCCCCCTTTACTGTCCAAACCCACAGCCTCAGGTTGCAGACGTCATGTCTTTGAGCTGTCTGCACCATCACAATGATCAGGGTTCTGCTGATCAGCCCAACCAAACGGCGAACACATCCAAACACGACATCCTAAAGCAGTTTGCAGAGGTTTTGTTGGCAGATATGCGTCACATTAAAGACCCTGTGGTGCTCATGAGACTTCGCAGAGACATCACCAACCTGGTGTTCAGAGCTGTGGAGGAGGACATGCAGGGACGATGCGTTCGAGTGCCATCTGTGCCCGGGGAGAGCTCACAGTTACAGAGCTGCCACAGGCCTCAACAGGCATTTTCACAGACAAGCTGCTCCTGGAGGCAGAGGTTTTTAAAGAGAAACAACAAGGCGTGTGAGACTGGAAAGAGGATGCAGAGATGGGAGGAGACGAAGCAGATGAAGAGGACGTCCAGGAGTCAGTTATCGCAGCCCGTCCAGCCAAGCCAAGCCATGGAGGGAGAGAACAGCTTTCAGGTTATCATTCAGGCTTCTGACATTAAAAAAGAGACAGAGCTGCCTTTGGTCAAAACTGAGGAAGAGACACTGCAGCTGGCTTGAAATTTGGGTAGAGAACTGCTAATATTTTTCCTGATTACAGTTACCTCAGTCAGTAATTACAGGTTTGAAGGCCTCTGAAGATTCAAAAGACTGAAAACAGTAAGTGATAGCAGCTGAGAACAGGTGCTCGGGATTATCAGCTGTGTAAATTGCCCTTTTTGAAACAGAGAAGTCTTGACAATTGTATGGCATTAGCACTGAATAGCACTATTTGGGATAGTTTAACAGCTTACCATGTTGATAGTAGTAAAAGATATGGAACCAGCAGGATAAAGACAAATGACACTCGAGCACAATAATGAGTGTATCTAACACAAGATATAAAAAAAACATATTTAAACGTAACAGGTCCAATTTCTAATGAATCTATTTTTTTAGGATAATTTCAGACTAGATGCTTGTTGTGTAAGTGTGCTAGTTTATAGAAGAGTTATAGAATGATGGATAATTCTGAGCTGTAGGTTTCAGGAGTTGATGCTGTGTGTCCCAACTCAAACAGGTGAGATTATGTGGATGTGTTCATGTTCTGCTCCTATTAAAAAGAAACTTTTGTTTCTGTTTTTCTGTTGCTTGGCCTCTGCTTCTTGTGTTTTTGTGTGTGTTTGTGTGAACAGGCGCTTTTCCAAATTAAATACTGAACTCTGTAGAGGTATTCTTGTGCAAAACCATGCCTGTAAATGAACCTTTAAGTAGACCGCACTATGGGGCGAACTTTTGACAGTTGCGGATATTAACCAGCAGATGGCGGTGTGAGTATGTTCTTCTAATCAGAGCGTCTGTCACACTGACATTAGTAGTTTGGAATTCCACCATTTAATTTACAGTAAAAATAGCCATTGTCATGCGGCTACAATTATTAAAAAACATTTTCACAAATTTTGCAGGGCTTCAGTTTGTGTATCAGACACATTTATTAGGCTGTTTCATCCGGGTCATGTAGCTACAAGTTTTTTACGCTCCAAACACAAAGTTTTAAAGGGTGTTTTAGTTGCAACGTGATTAATTGAACTTTATTTATTAATTAATTTTTCAACCACACTGTATTAATGACCAAAAATCTGTAATTATATTTGCAGACTATTTTTAACTGTAAGCCATTGTTTCCATTTGATGTATCTCTTTTTCCCCGTAACCAAAGTATTTTAAATGCCTGTACTTTGACGTGCGGGGTCCTTGACATTTTCACTCAGGCGGTGCAGGAGGCTGCCATGAGGGGTCCTAATTACCACACACACACACATACACACGTGTGCTGTGCGCCGTTACCATGGCGGACCTGCAGATGAAGCTTCTGCGCAAGAAAATACAGAAAAGAAATGAAAAGAACAAAGAGCGTAAACTGCTGCAGAAGCAGAAAGAGGACGAAGACGCCGGTAAGAGCCGTGAAAATCCGTTTGGGTTGTTTGTTTACTGTGTTGACGAAGCGGGGACAAACTTCAGTGCTAAGCTAGCTGTGTTAGCTCCTCACGACATGATGTGGAGTTAATCGGCAGCTCTAAAATGTTAAGTTTTGTGTTTGACTGAATTATGTTATGTTAGCTTATCTCAATTTATAACACTGTATAATCGTTTTAGCGTGTCACCGGAGTTTACTTCGATTTTTGCAATTTAAAGTTTGTTTTGCACACATTTAAGTTAGCAAGCTAACAGTGAAACTCATATGTGTCAAGTGTCCTCATTCAAAACGTTCTTATAGGCAGAAAACCTAAAAGTATAAAACATGAACCAACAAAATTAAATTTTTTCTCTTTTGCTTCCATAACTTGACATAAATACGTGGTTAGATCTGCCTGAAAATTGCATCAAAAGCCCTTTTGACATTACTTTGACCTGTGTTTGGAGGATGAGGTTCAGTCCGTCATTTCTCGTAATGTGTTTGACAGTAAACGCCAACGGGCTGGAAGAGGAGTGTTGTGAGGGGCCAGAAACTGCTTGTAAAACAGATAACAAGCCCAAGAAAAAACAGAAGAAGCAGGCTGAAGTACCACCAGAGGGGACCACGACAGAGGAAACTTCCCTGAAGAAGAAAAAGAAGAAAAGGAAGCTTCCTGTCTCTGCAGAGTCACCAGGTGACAGTTAGAAGAGTTATCCAACCTGAAATTTAAGTGTTGTTTTGTCTCTGCGATGGCTAACTAACATGCTATAATCTTCATTCCAGTTGAAAAAAAGACCAAAAAAGTGAAAGAAGTGGATGAAGAAGGGGAGGAGGAAGAGGAGGAGGGAGAAGCATCAGCAGATGAAGATGGAGAACAGGTTACTGATGAACCAGAGGGAGCTTCAGATAAAGAGGAGGACGAAACTGAAGAGGGCGATGAGGAGGAAGATCAACCTGAGTTACCCTCCGGCCTAACAGGTATTACCTAAAAGTCTGCTGTTTTAAAAAGTTTTAAAGGTTTATTTATTTAAAATGAGATCTGAAGCCCTGTTTCTAAAGTGTTTTAGCACATATTTAATTCAGCTGAGGGTGCTGTCAGACCAGATAAAACAAGAAATAAAAGTCTGTGCTCTCTTATAAGCATACATACATAAACATTTATAAAGTTTGCCTTCATGTGTTGCCCGTTCAGTGTCTTCGTCACAAAACGGGTGTCAGCGAAGGCGCACAGAGACTCTTGTGGTTGTCTTTAGGAGGAATCACCAGTGATTCTCCTGACGGGACAAACTGCAAGGACATTTTTAATTTGATTGAATCATCTTGTTCTCTTCAGCGGGAGAACCTTTTTATTCAACTTGATCTTCTTTAAATGAATTCTGTCTTTGGGAAAGCGTTGCACTCATCATGAATTATTAACTGATATTCCAGGAGCGTTCGAGGACACGTCCTTTGCCTCTCTTGCTGAGTTGGTGAGTGAGAACACGCTGAAAGGAGTGAAGGAGATGGGCTTTGAACACATGACTGAGATCCAGCACAAAAGCATTCGCCCCCTGCTGGAGGGGAGGTAAGTGTGAGATCATCCCTTAACTGATGACCTTGAGAGGAGCAGGAAAAAAGTGCTGCTGTATTAAAATTAAATCAGAATCATATTGTGACTGTGTGAATACTTGAGCCTTGTGTCTGTTTGTTTTTCTTCTCTGTAGAGACGTTCTGGCTGCTGCGAAGACAGGCAGCGGTAAAACTTTGGCCTTCCTCATCCCGTCTATAGAGCTCATCTACAAACTCAAGTTCATGCCCAGGAACGGTAATGCTCCTCCTCATTTACCATTTCTCCTTATTGTTTCCCGACTTCACAGCTGAGAGAGAGCAAAGCATTCAGCCTTTATCTGATAATCAAACTGTATCTCCTCCTCCTCCTCCTCTTCCTCCTCCTCCTCCTCCTCCTCCCAGGCACCGGTGTAGTGATCCTTTCACCCACACGCGAGTTGGCAATGCAGACTTACGGTGTGCTGAAGGAGCTGATGACGCACCACGTGCACACCTACGGTCTGATCATGGGGGGCAGCAACCGCTCAGCCGAGGCCCAAAAACTGGCCAATGGTGTCAACATCCTGGTGGCCACACCTGGCCGTCTGCTGGACCACCTGCAGGTACATGTGACACAGCGTGTTATTAGCGTATTAAACTGTTCATGATTCATTCATGTTGGGATCCTGCTTGTTTATAGTACTTGGATAAGAATATTGAAAATCCCTTTGTGTCCTCAGAATACCTCTGGATTTATGTACAAGAACCTACAGTGTCTGATTATTGACGAGGCCGATCGGATCTTAGAGGTGGGCTTCGAGGAGGAGCTGAAACAGATCATCAAGCTGCTGCCCAGTGAGTTTGTGCTGCTTTCAAGCTTTTTTCACTCTGTGATCGGATCAGTATTTCATAGTTTTGTTTAAAAAGTTTGGTGTTGCACTTTTACAAAGTTTGGGGGCTTGAGATTGATGATCAAATCAATGCAGCATAGACAGAGATTTGTTGACTTGACTGCAAAAACAATTGATCCTTCCCTTAATGCAACTTAACAAAACATTATTTGACTCCGCCTGCCACATTAGAAGTCCATGTCAGCAGTGACACAGGCTTTTGTTTCCAAACTCAAACAAAGATAAGTGATTTTCTCATATTTGAGATCAGGCTGTTCTGTGCTCTTCAAGGTCATTTAAAGTTATAAGCAGAATTTCAAGGGTTCATGAAACAAACCACTCAATCTCTCAACCCATTCTCTTCTCTCTGAGCAACTGTTAAATGTTTGTTCCTGTGTTTCCTGCAGAGAAGAGGCAGACCATGCTGTTTTCAGCCACTCAGACCCGTAAGGTGGAGGACTTGGCCCGGATCTCCCTGAAGAAAGAGCCCCTGTACGTCGGTGTAGACGACAACAAAGACAGCGCCACTGTCGACGGCCTGGAGCAGGTTTGTCTGCTGTACTTCTGTTCATTTTATCTTATGATATGTAGTTTATATAAGCTGGTTAAAGTGATGTCCGTTGTGTTTCAGGGTTACGTGGTTTGTCCGTCAGAGAAGCGTTTCCTGCTGCTCTTCACCTTCCTGAAGAAGAACCGCAAGAAGAAGCTGATGGTTTTCTTCTCCTCCTGCATGTCGGTGAAATATCACTATGAACTGCTCAACTACATCGACCTGCCTGTCATGGCCATCCATGTAAGACCCGTCTCCCACATCCCAGCATCGTTAAATCATCTTTGATAATCAGGTGCCTCATCTACAAAACCAGCTGTTTGAAATGAAAATTATTTCTGTTTTTGCTTCTCAGGGGAAGCAGAAGCAGACCAAACGTACCACCACCTTCTTCCAGTTCTGCAACGCTGACTCGGGCATCCTGCTGTGTACCGACGTGGCAGCTCGAGGGCTGGACATCCCTGAGGTGGACTGGATCGTCCAGTACGACCCCCCCGACGACCCCAAGGTATCGACACTGTTACATTTTATAGAATTAATGATAGAAATCCAGAGTTGTGAAGAAGTAAAACGGTGAACAGACTCGTCACTTTATTTCAGTTTCTGAGCTGCTGTCAAGTCACATGTTAAGACTCCTGTTAAGCTTGACTTCCTGTCCACAGGAGTACATCCACCGGGTGGGCAGGACGGCCAGAGGCATCAACGGCAGAGGCCACGCCCTCCTGATCCTCCGGCCGGAGGAGCTCGGCTTCCTCCGCTTCCTGAAACAGGCCAAGGTAACCAGCTCCGACCCAACTGTTTTATATTTATGAGGTGCATTCATGAGAGTGTGGCAGAGGGAACTTATGCACAGACTGGACAGTTTTTGGGAAATACTGTTCAGTTATTGAGATAGAAATTTAAAATTTTACTGCACATAATATTAATTTTACAGTAAATTGTGATCAGTTTTGCCGCCTCTTTGACTGCTAACGTGCCATGTTTTGAAATGAGGTTCGCCTCTGTTCACGCTGGTTCTGTGTCGTCCAGGTTCCTTTGAGCGAGTTTGAGTTTTCTTGGAGTAAAATCTCTGATATCCAGTCTCAGGTAAGACTTCTTCTTCTTCTTCCTCCTCATCTTTGCAGAGACCAACTGATAAAGTCTGATTTCAAACTGCCTCTTTTTTTTTTTCTTCAGCTGGAGAAGCTGATTGAGAAGAACTACTATCTCCACAAATCCGCCCAAGAGGCCTACAAGTCCTACGTGAGGGCTTACGACTCCCATTCGCTCAAACAGATATACAGTGTCAACACCCTCAACCTCCCCATGGTGGCGCTGTCGTTTGGCTTTAAAGTTCCTCCATATGTCGATCTGAGTATCCTTTGCTGTGAATCTGGAATTTGTTTTAAAAGTGAATTTAAATGTGTTTGTATTCTTCATTTATGATCCAAAAGCTGTAGTTTTCTTTAACTCGGCTTCTCTCCAGATGTGCACAGCAGTAAAGGTGTGAAGATACAGAAGCGAGGCGGCGGAGGCGGTTTCGGATACCAGAAGTCCAACAAAGTGCAGAAATCCAAATTCTTTAAACACGTCAACAAAGGGAAGAGTGACAGGAGGCAGTTCTCCCGCTGAGAACTTCAAGCGAATTCAATCCTGGACTGATTCCTCATCTGCTCATTTGAACATTTTCCCTTTTTTCATCACAGGAGCTTCATGCGTTGAACCAGTCGCCATGTCGTGTGCAGGGCTCACGTCCCTCAAACATCATCTGTGTCCTGGTTTTTTCCTCCTGAGTTGTGTTAAAGTATTTTGTAAATGTAAACAAGCAGAGATGTGAACGTGGAGGTTGAAGAATCGACTGTGTGAACGTCCTGTTCAACAGAAAAACTCATTTTTATGATGTTTCTTCCTTTCACCCGTCTGGAATATTAAATCTGTCGTCTTCTATTTTATTCTCTTGCTTCTTTAATATTATATAAATTAATTAAATTCAATGAAGTCACTTGATTTAAACCATGTGAGGAGCTGAAGTCCTCGTTTTTATTAGAAGTCAGTTTCCATCACATTCATTGCAGCATCGATACATTCCTGCAGAGCTAAAGGACTCTTGCTGTACATCTTGTCAAACATAATACAGAAACAAAAACGGCAGACACGCCGCGGATCATGCATAATTAGTTACATTTTACAAAGTTGAACTCACCCTTTCAAGTAATGATGATGAAAAATCTGAATAAAAATTTACTTTCACACAATTTAATTTAAATCTTGTCTTCATTCTGAATTTAAGGGAACTAAAAAATGTAAAAACACAGATTTTCCTTCTTATCTGTTGCTCTTTGTGTCCATCCAGTGTTTCGGTGTGAGTCGCTGAGTTATGGAGAAAGCTGCAGATGTGTCTTCTCTCCAGTATGATGGAACCAGACAGCAGGCGGCGTGAGGTGCTTAAAGTGCCAAAATAATACATCTGAAATATTCAACAGCGACATTTCTTTTCTGAAACAATGACTCGGTTGTTCAGGATAATCCACAAACTTTGTTCTATTTCTTTAACCCAACTGCACCCACAAACTGTTTCCCACAAACAGAGGGAAGCTGGTCAGCTCTGGTGAGGAGGACGCCATGTTTGGATCTCATCCATGATGCAGTTTTGAGGAGGTAGAAAGGAAATAGTTCCCAAAGTAAACTGCTCACAGCAAGTTAAATGGATTAACTTAAACAACCAGGTTATGATTTCTGGAAAGTCACATTGCTGTTGAAGTTTTAGTGCCCTTGGTTTCATTATAATTTAGAGAAGGAAAAACATCTCCAGAACTTGTTAACTCGCACCAAAACAAACAGAACTACAGCTAAGAGGAAAACATTTATTCTTGATTTTCCCTCAACGTCAAACTGATGCTTTGACTCAATGTGTGTGGACGGATTTGATAAGGAGTTTCCCTTTACTCACAGCACGGAGCTCAGTAATGCTTAAAAAAAAAAAACAGTTCATAACAACAACTGGGTTAAAAACACTTCCCCTTAAAAACCTGCGCGGCTCCCACAATCATCCGGTTCATACAGAACGAATTATAAAGTGCTGCTGAGAGCCTGCAGAGTCAGTCTGACATCAGTTATATAAAAAAAAAAACATATTAGTGTTTTCTACCCTTTTTCAAAACAGCTGAAGATTGTTGTAAAGATATTTTGTTGACCCAGATGTCTCATGAAGACCTGAACTTTTTTTTTTTTTACAGGAAACGAGCTGAGCAGCAACTTCTTTCAGAAACTAAACGAGTCCCGGTCAACACGTGTAACAACATCTGTTCAGATTGTGTTAAGATTGCATACATCCTTAAATTAAAAACAAAAAAAAAATACAAACACCAACACTGTACAGAGCAGAAGGTTAAAAAACAAACAAAAAAAAACAGTACAGTGTCCGTTTTGTTACAGTGATGTAGTACAAAGGTGCATCTCTTATCTTCAGACCAGGAAGGTTTTTCTTTCCCTTTGCTTCGCTGCACAAGTTGAAGGCAAATTCAAAGTTCTACAGGACGGTTTAAGAACGTTTTCCTCTGTCAGGACAAAGGAGGATGAAGTAAGTTCCATCAGTTTCCATACTTGCTTTAAAAAAAACGCTCCACAGGTTCCGTTACTTTCATTCTGGCACTTGAGATGGATGTTTCACTCGTGTCACAGTTGTGGGAATCTGCACTGCAACGTCACATCTGCAGCCGTCAAGTCCTTAAATCACTGTGAGCACGTTTCCAGTGTTGCTCCATAGTAGGTTTCCATGTTCCTGTGAGGGTCTTGTACCACAATCACTGCTGGTGATCTGTGAAGTGACAAAGATTATTACATTATTTACATGAATTATTTTATTCTAAAACCCAAAATCCATAAAAAAAAAAACTTTGGGATGTTGTTCAAAACATGATAAAACAGAACACTTTTCATTATGTTTGACACAACATCCCAACTCTTCTGAAACTGTGGTTAAGATTCATCTCAAAACGACCAAAACTCCGAGTTCAGCAGCCAAAAACATTTTCTTCTGGTTAAAAACAAAAGTTTGGAGGAAAAGCAGTCAGTTCAGTTTAAAACCAAACACTTAAAACCACTGGGACTGATGCTCTGTCATGTAGCATCTGACTGTCTGACTGCCAGCTAACGTAAATTTGAATGGCAGTGGGAACGTTAAGCAGACAGGGAAAGTCTAATAAAAGATGTTATCAAGTTGCATTATGGGAAGGATCCTGTGGGGTTTTTTTGAGTATATTTTATGGTCCAAAGTTGTCGGATCTCTGCCTCTGCACGTTTTCACTAAAGACACTAAATTTTTTGACATTTAGCAGAAATCAGTGATAATGAAGCCAAACGCTGCAGTTCCCTGAACGGCCACTTGAGGCTGGACCCAAATGCATGTCAACAGGGCAGTTTATAGCTGATTTTCCTGTTTATGACAAGTGTGTGGGGAATGAATTGTGTGTAACACACTTGTAAAATGATATCGAGGGTAAAAGTGATTCATCATGAAGGGCTCGGCTGCTCTGAGTGACAGCAGGATCCTCCCCAACCTCACTCGTTCATCCTAACACGGTCACTTTCAGCTCCAAAAACACAAGAAGGCGGCAGCCACAAGACCAAACCCGAGGTTAAAAGACGCTTCTCCACAAACCAACAGCTGATTTCACAGCAGCTCAGTTAATCTTAAACTCCGCCTTAACTTCAAACTGTATTTAATTACAGAGCAGCAGCCCTTTTTTTTCAGTCAATTTGAATAAAAGTGGCAAAAATTTCAGTTAAAACAGAAACATGCAGTTAAAACAGAAACATGCAGACCCATCCGACACACACACGAGGGCTGGACCGATACAGAGCTGACTCATTTCACATTAATGTCACCTAATTCTGGTTTGACAGAGTTCCTCTTAAGTTTCACTTCCTTCCAAATCAAATATAGATTTTTATTCTTTTTGTTTTATTTTTGTTTTAACTAAACTTCCTCTTTGTGTTTATTGGTGTCCACAATCTATTTCCTATGTTTGTTACTCAGCTGTATCTTTACTTTAATGTACGTCTGAGTTATTGGAGGAATGCATTAATTAAAAAAATGTTCATTAATGAAAAACTCTGTGTTTCCAGAGGTTTTTCTGAACATCTGTGCTGGAAATGAAAAGACTCTGTCGGTCAAACCCCTCAGCACTCTGTGTTTTGTATACGATCATGCTGCCAACATTGAGGAGTTAGTGTTGTGACTGAAAACACGGCATGCAGCAGCAGTAAATGTTGGACCTTAGGGGTCCGCTCTGATGGAGGGAGGGCTGGGAGGAATCCCCCAGGGGGCGCCGTTCATCTTCTTTCCTAAGCCTGTTGTCAGTAAAAAAAAAGAAAGAGAGCATGTGAAAAGGATCAGAGTCAGACTCCTGCACTTGTTCACCACTTGAGGTTCAGGAAACGTTGAAGGAAACATTAGAAACAATTTGTGAAACGACGTCAACGGGTTCTGACTTCGTTTCCTTAAATAAAAAAAAACGTGTACCGTTGGTGTTGTAGCAAGGCTCTGTGGTCTCCCAGTTCATGGCTCTCTGGACGGCTTTCTTCCAACGAGCGAAGCGGAACTCGCTCTCTGTTAGTGAGGAGGACAGACAGACAGACAGACAGACAGGTTAGGTGAGTTGATAAATGTTAAAAAAGCACAGCTGTTGTTTTTCCTCTTGGTCTGTTTTCTCACCGTCAGAGTTGATCTGCGGTTCATATTTCTCGGACGTGATGCTCGGCAGGTGATCGGGGCTCAGCTTCCACACTTCCACCCCCTTGGCCGCCCCCGCTGCCATGGCGGCACCCAGCGCCGTGGTCTCAGACATGCTGGGTCGCACTGGTGCAACATGGGAGAGGAACAATCCATCCATCAACTGACTCAAGGTCTTCCAAAATACAAAGGTCAAACTGGGCAGTAAAGTCATTCAAATAAAGGTTTTTATGTGGCAGGAAATCAGAACGAACCAATAAATCTCAAGTTAAAGTTCATGATTTTCTATCCTGCAGTTACGATGATTGTCCACTTTCCTGCTTTTGCAAATCAAAGTCAGGGTTCAGTGTGTGTTTTTTTTTGTAAATGGGACAAAAGTTACGCAGACAGAAGGTGAGTAAAGTCCAGACTCTTATTGACAAAACAGATTTTGAACTTCAAAGTTGTTGGACATGAGAGATAAGTGAAGCTGTTTGTTCTACCGGCAAAGTTTTTTTAAAAAGTACTCCATCGATTCAGATATCACCCTTCTTTGTTTACACTGTCTTCTTTCTTGTCACAACCATATTACCCATGATGCAACTCAACAACTGAGAGTTCACCTGAGATTCAGGTGTGTAATGCTAGAAGCATCTCTCTTTAGCATCACTTTTTTCTGACTTCACATCATCAGATTTCTTCATTTTCAAGCTTGTAGTTTTTATCCTAAACTGACAATTAAAGCTTTTATTTACATTCAACAATCAGCACTTCGGATCGAACAATGATGAACATTTGACTGTGTGAGCGCGTGCACACGTGTGAGTCCTCTTACCGACGGACATGCAGAGGATGTCGGCCTGCAGCTGCATCAGTAACCTGTTGGATGTCATTCCTCCGTCCACCTGCAGCTGCGTCAGAGGGACGCCGCTGTCCTGGTTCATCGCATCCAGGATCTGAGTGAAACACACATACGTGCCGCTTACTGCAGTGAAGGTTTGAGTGCTTCATTCTTGACATTTTGCAACCATATGGAGAGAAATGATCCCCTTCATAAAAATTACAATCTCTAAAATAGAAAAACACTAACTTTACTCCAGAAACACAAACACTTATGTTGGGTGAAGTCGTGGTTTTATGTGACTGATATTGACTGAAAATGGTTTGATTGGAAGTAAAAAAAATGTGCATGGCTTGTAAACAAGAATAAGAGAATATTTCTGTAAAGCCATGTTTAGCTGTAGAGATCAGAAGTGTGAAGCTTCCATAATTTTACCAAAAACATGTTTTGGGCCATATAAGTTTAAATTTTAAGGTCAATCAAGTCACATTTATGGTTTAAGGAGGTTAAAACCAAAAAGATTCGATGTTTTAAGCATTTTCCATGATATCATATCAAACAAGCAAACATGTCATGAATCTGCAGTGGGTTATCAAAAACGGCTGACAGGTGCTGCTGTTGTTGTTTCATGTGTTTTTCTCAAACACCCCATCAACAAGGCAAGAAGAAGAAAAAACTTCAGAATTGTTCAGGTTAAGAAGGAGACAGTGCTCACCTCTCTGGTCTGAAAGCAAACGGCCTCCAGAGCAGCAAAAGCCAAGTGGTTCCTGTTGGTGAACTGAGTGAGTCCACAGATGATGCTGGAAACCAACAGAGGAGACGAGTCAGCACAGTTACACTCGGGTCAAATGATCCATGATTTCATGTGTTCACATCACTGAAACATCTCAGAGGACAAAACTAAGAATCTAAACTAGAAAACAAAACTTCCAACAGTAAAAGCAGTCTGACTTTTTACTGAAAATATTTCTTCCTTTGTCCTCATTTATGGTCAAAAGACAGTTGTGGGTTGACACGTGTGTTTGAACAGCTGACTGTCTCACCCTCTGGCACTGGGTTCCCAGTAAGGAGCGTAGAGTCCGGAGAAGGCCGGCACGAAGTAACAGCCGTAAGACGAGCCTGCCGCTGCCGCCAGTGTCTCTGAGGTGAGAGGGCGAGGAAAAAAAACAAGAGGAGGAGCTTTCAGTGAGACAAAATGTCTTTTCTGACATTAAAATTATTAGATTAAAGTTGCAACAAGCTCTCTGATTTAAAGGAATGTTGTCTCGAAACCGTGGCTGCATTTTGTTCATTCGTGTCATGAATTTTCTTTATAAAAGATTCAGGTAAGAAGTGAGAGTTTAGGTACCGATCTCTGAGGAAGACTGCACAATGCCCATGTTGTCCCTCAGCCAACGAACCACCGCTCCGGCGATGGCAACTGAACCCTGAGAGAGAGAGAGAGAGAGAGGAAACCGATGGGCCATCACATCAGAACAACAGCGTGACGGACATTACTGCAAAGAGGAGGCGAGTTCAGGAGATCAAACTGAGAAAAACTACAGAAAGCCTTCACACACCTCCAGAGCGTAGCAGGCCGGCTCATCTTTTCCCATCTTATAGGCGACTGTGGTCAGCAGGCCGTGGTCCGACATCACAGGCTGACAGATGAGAGGAGAAACAGAGTGTGAAGGACCGACAGAACAGAGCTGAACGTAATTACAGAGGGTTTCGTGACAGATATCTCACCCTGGTCCCTGTGTTTCTGAGCAGGAAGCAGCCGGTCCCATACCTTTACACAACGACAGGACGACAGATTAGATTAAATCATTGATCACATTTTTCTGAAAGACTCACTCATCAGTTACTTCATGATGGAGATAATCCAAAACTCCACTCTTGTTTATGCTCAAAATATTTTGGAGTTGATCAAAAGGTTATGAAGGAAAGAGGGAAGGGAAAATATTCAACCTCTTCCTTTTCAAATTTCTACTAGAGCTCTGTTATCTTGAAAATCTGTAAAACTTGCTTTAAAATCTGTTTGTTTGGGGTTTAATCATGTTTATTCAGAACCATTTCACCACTTTTGCTGCACCTTCAAACACTACAGCAGAAGATTTACTATGATGAAGAAGAGAAAAGAGGAAAAAGGCAGGTGACTGACGTGTTTTTGGCCTGGCCTTCCTCAAAGCACATCTGACCAACCAGGGCAGACGACTGGTCGCCGAGACACTGTTAGAAAAAAAGGTCACAGTTAGTGGGTCATAACAGCGTGTGTGTGCTTTTACAGGTATTTACACACACTCAGCGTCTCACGGTCATAAACCAAGAAAAACAAGCTTCAACCTGAAACTGCTGCTGCCTCTTTGAGTCCGACAGAACTCAGTTTAAACATCCAGCAATAACACACAGGTTGAAATAGTTTCATTAATACAAAACATTTTTGGAAAAGATGCATTAAATCGGGTTATTAATGAATTGTGACTGAGATGTGCTCTGAGTTTGACAGCTGAAAGTGAATTGTCATAAAAAAAAGGGGCAGCAAATTTTTAACTGTCTGCAACAACGGAAATTAAATTAGATCATATCTGCAACTATGAATAAAAATATAATAATACGATTTAAAATAAAGCTTAAAATACTGAACTATAACAAAGTAGTAACTAGTATGATGAGGACTGGATCAATCTGACCTTTGAGGTCTATAAATAACCTTCTGATCAGTTTCATGTTACTTTTAATAAATCTGTGATGTGTTAATGCAGGTGGGGAAAGTGTCCGAGCACGCCAGTGGAAAATCTGCGGCTGAAACGTCTGGAGGAAAGCCACGAGGAGGAAACACGACAGCACACTGACGACACCGACGCTAAGAAAAGACAGATGTTCGATGACACTTATGTAACGTGTGAACGGGTCCTTACCCCAGAGATTGGAACTCCTGCGAGCAAGCTGGATTTCTGGTTGGAAGACAGAAACACATGTTCAGAGTTTGGATAAACGGCTGCAGGACAAACCGACTGTTGTGTGTTTGCTTATCTGAACACTCCGGAGTAAATGCAGCGGTATTGAAAACCTTTGAATCAAGCGAGAAGGTACTGGCTGGTGCACTTTGATGGAGAGGATTTGGATCAAACATGTGACTGTTGTGTCACAGACGAGCATTTGTTGCCGAGAATGCACATAAAATACAAAACAAAAAAACATTTATGTAATGAGTTCATATGCAACTGATTCCTGAAGAGTTGGGACGCTTGTAAAACGGAGGGAAGCGAGCAAACTGGGTTCATTGACAAGTTTTATGAAGTGGAGTTTTATGAACCATCGAAGTAAAATCTCTTGTATGTAATTATGTTCAAAGTGTTGAACGTCGTCCCTTTTTAATCCAGTCATGACTCATCACCTGTGGAATAATCCCAACAGGTGTTTTTGGAGTACAGAACTGCTTTTACTTTTTTCTTTTGTTGCACCTTTGTGTTTTAAACAGCATCCCAACATTTTCAGTATCAGGGTAATATAACATCTGATGTATTTGACCGGACAGAATTTAGTTAATTAACACTAATCAAATGCTCACTGCTTACTTTACTGTAGTAATCCCAACTAAAAGTGAATGATTCAGCGCATTATCTGCAAAATATGTTTAATGCAAGAAATCCCCATGATGCAACACTACAGCATACTGACGGTGAGATTACAGCATTTTATTGCCGAACAGGGAACTGATTTTTATTGAAGTTATCACTTTAATAACTGCAACACCCTCACCAGTGCTGCAGAAAGAATATGATCGTTTCTGTATGAGAGCCCTTTTCCACTAAAATGCACCCAACTTTCACTCAAACAGCAGAAAAACACTGTTCGTTAAAGCAAGAGGGTCTCTATCGATGTGTTTGGAGGCCGAAAATAAAAATCTGACCCATAAAAACGAGGAAAACACACAGAGCTGCCACGTTGGACTGCAGGGCAAAGGTGCAATCTACAGGTTCAACATGTCAGAGCGTTTTGTGGTCGAGAGATAAGATTATAGGAGCGCAGATGAGAAAGACACATTAACAGAACGAGTGTATCTGTGAGCTGAGTATCCTCAGTGCACTCACACACACACAGAGGACAAAACATCACTGCTATAAAACAATATAACTGACTATAATTCAACTAGCTGAGTTATGGGTTCATCTGTGGGTTCAGCATCTGTGTCTCTGCAGTGAACCTGTACGACCCGACTGTCAGTGCAACAACACAAGAACCTATCAGGATATTTATCAAAGTCAGGTCACAATAAGGTCATTTATTTAACTTAACCAAAAAATGTCCTCATAATCCATCCAGAACCAACAAACAGTGAATGCATTTCTAACACATACTTTTGTGAAATCATAGAAAAGGCAAAAATTTCTGCAAGAATGAAATAAACTTTGCATCAGAGCAAAATCAGTCCCTCTTTACAGGAACAACCTTACACAAGCTTTATTCATATTGCCACAATATTTTTATGTTTTTACCATTTATGTGATTCATGAGTTAAAACGTTTTCCTAATCAGACTGAAAGACTGATTCAATCCATCAGAAATTCAAAGGGGCAGTGAAGTTTAAACTAGAGGTCGTTTACTTCTCTACTAGAAACCCCATCAGTTCTTCATCCGTCCTTTATCAAGCTCTACGGCCATTACAGTGATTAAAATGGTTCATGAGACCATTCATCAGCATGTGTTGTCATTATAAGTCTTTCTTTACATGGATTTACAGCTCTCGTGCTGTTAAACGAGCTGGAAGACACAAGGAGGTCGAGTCACATCAGGTCTGAGGTCGCAAACACACACATTCGGCCTAAATTTAGAAATTTGGGGCCAAAATGTCATTTTGGTTTCTGTTTTGACATCAAAACTCACATCGGTCTCCGCCCAGCATCTGCCTGCCCCTCTGCAAATTTTAGTTTCACATCAGAAATTAATCCAAAATGCCTTTTTTTATTCTCAAATCACATGAGAATCAGAATTTATAAAACATAAATGGAACCCAGCTATAATCTGCACAAACAGGATCACAAACTCACAAATCGATCACCAAACGGAGAGGAAATGTGAACTGAGCTCACCATCCAGCCGTATATTTCAGAGGAGCTCCTGACTTTGGGGAGGATCTCCATCGGGATGTCAAAGTACCTGCAGGCAGCACAAGAAGAAGAAGAAGAAGAAGTCATGACAAGGCAGGTTTATGATGCACCAAACATGAGTTACTTTACTGTACAAATGTCATGAGGAAGACGCAGGAACAGGAAGTGTGTTTTCACTGAACAAATATGCAGTTCAATCTGTGTTTGGTCAGAGATTTTTAAGGGATTTGGACAGAAAATGGTGCTGATTTATTCGAACTGCTGCCTCAGTCTTCAGAGAGTTTGAGCATTGGACAGCTTTGTCGATTTAAACTGAAGTTTTTTTGAAGTTACTCTGTGGTTTCTTCATTGATCACCTGCAGAGCTCAGGATCCCAGTCCATGGTGTGAATGTTGAAGAGCATCGTGCGACTGGCGTTGGAGACGTCTGTGCAGTGGACCCCCCCGTTCCTGCCCCCCGTCAGGCACTGAGGAGAAACAACACAGAGTGTGACAACTGCAGGGGACGTACGAACAGACTCGGTGAGACTGTGACTACTGTTAGTTTGGTCTTTCTAGCTTGATTTTAAAACTGCTGCCATGATGAGAAAAACACAGCATTGTCTCTCATGCCGCCTGGCTCTCAGTCAAACTCTTTCCTGGCCTTAATTGAACTTTATTAATTACAGAAACGCCAGTAAAAGAGTCTGTTTGGCAGGATTTGTTTTCCTAACCGTCATTCCCAGCCTCCTCTGACCCGAATCGCTGCACAGTTGCAGCCTTTGAGCAGCTCTTACCCAGATGATCCAGGAGTCCATGGTGCCAAACATCGCGCGCTCGCTCATCACCGCCTGTCGCACTTCGTCCACGTTGTCCAGCAGCCAACGTAGCTTCACCGCACTGAAGTAGGTGCTGATGGGAAGGCCTGTCTTGTGCTGAAAGAGAACAACAGAAACAAAGATTAGAGGGTTTGTTTGGAGCAAAACAGAGCAAAAAAACTCCATATTAAGATTCTCAGATAACGGAAAATCAGAGTAAAAACAACAGGGACTCTGGTTTCAGATCAAAATTAGAGAATCTACTAGATTTTTATTCCAAATTAAAGCAGAGTTTGTGTAGTCTGATGCCTAATTGCAACATCTAAAAGCTAAAAAAAGCTGAATGATTTCTTGTCCACTGCACTCACCTTCAGGTGGTTCTTGTTTTTGCCCGGAGCTTTGTTAATGAGCCTCTCCACTGTTGACTGTGTACGCAGGTCCAGCCAAACTGCAGACAGAGCAGAGTTTACACACAGGAACCTAAAATATCTCGATTTTCCAGAAATAGCTTCACTACTTCAGTCCATTTACAGAAAAACAACCACTGACTTCAGCGGGTTTTCTTTTTGGCCTGTGACCCCACTGAACAAAGTGATTTCTACTTGGAAAAAGTTACTTTTATAGCCTCAGAATCTGTTTTTATAATTTAAAAGTTGTAAAGAGGAGACAATTAACCAGAAAAGAGTAGAAGATATTTAGAAATACACAGAAGTTTTTCTCTGTAGCTTTTCCTTTTAATTTCTATCCCATTTTTTATCTTTAAGTGCCACAAATTCATCTCTTTTGACTTTCTGAATTTGGTACTGATATGTTTTAAATTTAAATTCTTCTCAAGTAAGTGTTTAACTTTATTTAATTCATTTTTCATTCTTTGAGTCTTTAAACAAAACTACCTCATACTCGAGAGTTAAGTTGCAAAGTATGAGGCCTCAACATGGAGCAGAAACTGGAGCCTGGGGCTGTGAAGCTGTGAGGAACCAGTAGCACCAGTTGACGTGAAACACAAACAAGAAGTGACATTTTTTCCCCGACAGTGACGACATGTGCTTTTATACTCTGGAAGCACTGAGAATGAACCGTGTCTCAACTTCCCACAAACACGAATCATCTGATTCCTTCGAAAGATTTCGTCACTCACATGTTTTGAGCCCCACCCCCGTCACATCACTCGCATTCCATCAGCCCTGCAACCAAGAGGCAGCTCGCAGATAAACCAGCCTTTCAAACTGAACCTGAAGGTATTTAAGGGGGGGGGTTACAATAAAAGCCTCTCTTTGCTGGTAATATTAGCTCACAGGCTTCGAGTGGGTGCATGTTTTCAGCTCCTACACTGAATCACCACCACATGAGATGATCCTTGGACAGACGTGACACAAGACACTGCGGCACAGTCATGAGCTGAGCCTTTTCCTGGATGACTTAATCTTTGTATTCACTCATTTGAAGATGTTACAGCTAAGAAGTATGTTGTAAGTCTGACAATTCACAAATTATGCTCTTTAATTCCTCCAAATTTAATGGTTTCTCACACAGTCAATGCTACAAACTTCCATTTGGTTTAATGAAAATCAGGCCTGTAGTTTTTCTGTAGTTCTGCTCACAAACAGACAAACAAACTGAACCAAAAACATGTAAAAAAAAAAAAAAAAAGATTATTTTGCAGTGAAACTTGTTAACTCAGATCCATAATGCACCAACCTATGGCATTGTAGAGCGGCTCTCCGGTCTCTTTGTCCCAAACCAGGGTCGTCTCTCTCTGATTGGTCACACCCACAGCTGAGAGAAAACCAACAACATACATGTCAATAAAATCCAAACCTTCCACCCATTCCTCTCCATTGGGTGTGGTTAACTCTCAGTTTTTGTTCCCCAGCTACAGGTGGAGGTGTGGTTAACACATCTGCACACACAGTTAAGCAGGGTCAGCCCACAAACCACAGCAGCAGCCAACAGTGCACCTCTGCTTCACCTTTGATGTTGGAGACGTCGATGTTGAGCTGGCAGAGCTTCTCACAAGTCCTCTCCATGCACTCGTGGACCGACTGCATGATCTCCTTGGGGTCCTCCTCCACCCAGCTGATCAAAACACAAACACAAGCATGTAAACACACAAAAAACCCACGTTTATGCACAGACACAAACGCATGTCATGTTTTACACTCAGTCCAGAAGGTTGAAGGGATGTAAACAAAACCTTCAACATACAGAGGTGTAGTTACAGTGTGTACCTGTTATCTGTTAGCTATTACAAGGCCGCACTGTGTCAGTGGGTTTGGGGTTATTGGGTGACGAGTACGTCATACAGACCAAATAGAGCGAATGGTTATGATGGTTCAAAGTCTGAGTGAGGGAACAAGAAGTCAACATTGGCTCCTCTGGCTGATGTTCTGATGCAACACGACCTCAGTTTACCCCCGGTAGCTTCAGGATATGAAGCAATACGGAAAGATTATCTAGTATTTCAACTAAAATATTGTTTTTATTCAGACTTATATATTGTAAAATGCCTGGTTTTCAAACAATATCCAGTTTTTTACACAACCTTGAGTATTTCTGACTTTGACTTCAACAGGTGGGGCCATGTTTATGATCTTGGCTACTTTGTACATGGTGTTTATACATCGTTACATCTGAATATGTGTCTACCAACCCAGACTTGAGTGTATAATAAAATCAGAGCTGGACTTTAGACTCGGTTTAGTTACACATGTCAAATAAAGTAAGTGATTAAGTTTAAATGCAGTTAAATTGTAACCTCAGTAGCCCTGTAAACATTCATGGGTAAACAGAAGTCATGGTTATCAATCTGCAGCTCATTTCATTTGATGTGGAGTGCGGCATGGATTCAAAACTACATCTTTTGCTTTGTGTTTATATATAAATGTTAGCTGGTTTCTTGCAGATAGTTTAGTATAAAGAATATTAAGCAAATAGCTAAATTATGGAATTCAAAATAAGTTAAATAGTTATAGTTATTAATGCAACAAGGTTTAAAAGAAAAACATGTTTCTGTTGGTTTTAAGAGTTTCTAGCATCTATTTTGTTGGTATAAAGTAACAATGCAACAGTTAGTCAATCGATTGTTTTATCATCAACTGAAAATCAATCAGCAAGTAGCTTAATGTAATGATTTGGTGCTTTTCTTCATTATCAGTTACAGTAAACTGAATGTCTTTGGGTTTTAAAAAGTTGGTTAAGACAAAACAAAACATTTCAAGATATCGTCTCGTTCTGAGGGAAATTATAACAGACACAGTCAGTATTTTCTAGCATTTTATAGGCAAAATCTTACTTAAAATGTAACTAGCAGAGTAATTTATAAAGAAAATATCCAGCTAGCTGAAGGCCAGTCATGTTGAACTCACCCCTCCTTGGGGAAGCTCTGGTTTATCTCTACTTGGTGGTGACACAACAGTTCTGCTGTTTTTGCGTTGAACACCTGTGGAGAAATTGAGTTCATAAGAGACCAAAAAATGAATCAAATGATACAGGAAGATGCTTGTGAAAAGGCAAAAAAAGTGTTAAGGTTGACATAAGACGATGGACTGCTCTGAGTTACATGGAGGTGGGATTTAACATGAGGCAGCACATTAGTTTTAAACTACAGTCAGTCAGCATTTCTTCTAATAAGGTAATAGGATAAACTTCAGTGCAGTGCTTCCCTCCTGCAAACAGCAGTACAGAACTGCAATTCAGTTACAGATAAGGTTGGCAGATTATACAAATTTAATGTAGCAATATACCAACACTCGGAAAAACCAGTAAATATTAACCATGAACAATGTTTGGCCCACAAGCAGCTTCCAGCCACAGAACAACCTTGAACTTTTTGAACTTTATGATCCTCTTTCAGTGACAGAGGCCGGCCAGAGACACAGATACAAGCTGAACCCGCTGACACTCTCAGGAAAGAGGGGTAACATTCAGACAGAGTCACAGACTTGGACAGCAAACAGAGGGCATCATCACCGATTTAGAAAAGAACCGTCTGCGTGATTAAGACAGTTAAAGCCTCTAATGACACACCAAGTTTAAACTGCACCTACATGACTTAACCACAGAATAATTATGCAAACATGTGCAATTTGCCCCATTTCACCCCAGATTTTGGTTGTCAACTTGACCCTAAAGAGTTGACCCAGATTACAAGTTACATGTCCTTGTATCCAGAGTGTTATTGATCCACCTCGAATGTTTACATACTGACAAACCATTTATCTATTTTGGCACACAGAGCAGATGATCTCCGAACAAGGCAAATATCTTTGAAACTATCAGACTTGGTAAAGTACACAGAAAAAAAGAGATTTATCAAGATTTTGGGCCACAAATCAGACCACAAACCACTAACATCGACTTACATGATTCCTCAAAAAGTTTTTAAAACTCAATGATCTACACTTTGCCTCATCATCACTGACAGACATGAATGGCAGCACATATGTGAATTTAAGCTAAAAGTAAAGTCACGGTTTCCCCACACTATCAAATATAAAAATAAAAATGTCAGCAAATGTTAATGAATTTGTGGTGAATCTGCTGCAAAAAGCTTGGAGGATGCAGGAGTCGACACTCAGTTTTACTAGGATTTAGTTTAATGTTTTCCAACGCTTAACTGTCATCACTATGAATAGAGATGCATTTGCCAATGTCCATCACAATCTTGCAGTGAATTTCAAAAAACAACCTTTTAGGTTAAAGTTTAACTTTGGTTAAATTGACCTTTTCTGTGCTTGATTTAAGTTTCAGCAAATCAGCATTCAGCCTGGGACCTCACACAGGGTCAAAGCCTCTGTGGAAAGAGCTGGTCACTAATTAAGAAAACATCCAAAACAAAGTGATAGTTTCTGTTTGCTTTGGACAGCCATCCTTTTTAAACCACATAAATCTGAGCTATAATCCCAAGCACAGCGAAGGAGGTCGGGTTATAGAAGTTAGATACTCCTGAAAATATCACCTCAGTGTTTTAAGTCATATCTCATAGTCCGAAACAATCATTTAAAAAAAGCCACCAGATTTCAGAAAAATGTTTACAAAATCTATTCATGTATCAAAAATCATTTATATCTATTCTCTGTAAATCCATCAGCAATTTGATTTTTTTATCTCAACAGAGCCACAAACTGCTTTAATCAGTTCCAAGTCTGAATCTTCCAGCTGACCTACTTAAGGAAGTCCAACATTGTTCACCAAAGTTCACCAAACAGGACTCATTTGGCTCAACAGTTAAAGCAAAGAAACAAATCACAAAATGTTTCCAGAAACATAACTTTCATGGTAAAGTGTGCATTTACAAACAAGTAAAAACCAGAGGAAATTTGGGATGATGTAAGAAAGACAAGTATTGGCTGGTTAACCTGATGACCTGAACAAAACAGAGAGACATTTCAAACAAAACTACAGAATTTCGCAAAACAGGATGAGTGAGTTATTTCACTTTAAACGAGGTTGTGAACTTTAGCAACCTTTAACATTCAATACCATGAGTATCTTGCTATTATTCAGTATTTTGTTATGACCTGAAAAAGTTGATGGCATCAATAATCATTTAAATAATTATTTATCAACTAAAAATAATTAATTGCTATTCAATTTACACTTTACAACTGATTTAGCCCAATTTTCCCAACAGAAATGTCTAACATTCCTAATGCAAAATGCCAAATTAACATCCTTAATTATTAGACCTATCTTTAAATAAAACACTTCTTTCTGTGCAGAATGGTGCAAAACACTAAACTTAGAGTCTAAACTTAGAGTCTATACATTATATTAAGTGTATTTTTTCAAATGCTTCAGTCTGTTTCTAAATATTTGTGTGCAGTCCTGAAGGAAGTGAGTGTTGCAGACTAGTTGAAACTGGTTGACAGCATCTCATGATAAAGGACATTTAAACTCAGTGCAACAATGAATTATTCTTTAAAACATGTTTGATGTTTGGATGCTTTTATCACACCAGATACAAGATAACGTTACGTTACATTACACGATTTGACTGAGATTTGATCTAATTGCACGTTAGATGAGATTATGATGATAGCCTCTCATGCTAACAGTTTCGCACATTTAAACCTTGTGATGACTGACTCAGAAATACAGCATCTTTTACTGTAATACCGGCAATGTGATTATTAACCAGCAGGGGCGCATCGAGGAGACTGATTTTCTATATTTAAACTTTAATTCACCTGGAAAATAAACTGAATTTGTAGTTTGAGAGAAAAGTCAAGTGCTGCTAGCTAATGCTGATCGACAATACAGTAAAGGGGGGGGTGACCCTCGCCATGTGTAGCATGCAAGCTAATTATTCTCCAGCTTAACTCCCGTTTAAAGTTGTGATTTTAACGTGCAACAAGTTTTATCCGATCGATAATCTCGTTGTTTGTTATCGGTTATGTCCTTAAAAACCGATGGAAGTCGAAAAAAGTAGATGTTAAATGACTTTTGACTCGTTTTTTTGTGAAATGTACTTAACCGTTACATCGACTTGAACACGTCACTCACCAGAAACCTCGTCGAGCTCGTGCCCTGATCGATCGCAGCGACCAGCGGGTCCATCTTAACGTCTCTGCTGCGGCCGTTAAAACACTCAAAACACGACGTTAGACTCCGGTGACTGTCGGCTGCCCCGGCACGAGTGTTTTTTTTAAATACCGGCCGCTGCTCCTCGTGAGGGGTCGCTGGACTGGGCGGGCAGACCCCACGGGTCACGTCGGGGGATGTACCGGAACCGGCCGCTGCTGGCCCGACGATTGGCTGCGCGTCAGAAGGCGTCGGCCGCCAGCTGGCCAATCAGGTGCGGGGGCACGTTGTCAAAGGAGAAGATTCCTCGGGACACAATAAAACTCAGCCCACCCAAAAAGGAATCAGCGCCGCGTCCATTTTAACGGGAGCGACATGTGAGCGGACAGCTGAGTGTTCATGAGGCTGAATGATGTCAGCAGGATCAGGCCACATTCAAACACTGGCACACCCACACAGAAAGTCATTACAGACTATTTCTATTTGTGATTAACAGAGAGGGGGGGTCAGCCCGTGGTGGTGGGGAGGGGGGTGCACGGGTAAAAATATAAACAAAGACAGAAAGACAGTACCAGGTGCGTTTGGTGGGACATCAGCATGCAGGAAGTCTTGATTCATTCAACAGTAATGCAAACTTGCAGCGTGTCGCTCAGCTGACCTGAAATGAACCTGCATGAACTGCTGCTTTCCCCCTTCCTTTACTCAAAGTGGTAAACCCCTCAGCTTTTACCTTTTAGAAGAAAAAACACCCCCAAGGCTTCTGTGTGGAGGCCATTTTACTTGTTAGAGGGAATAATGCCCCCCCAAAGGCCGCTGTAAAGGCCAGAAACTCTGCTCATCTCTGCCCTCCGAAGAGACCGAAACCTCTTTTTCAGATTCAGCAGCAGAATCTGCTTTATTGCCTGAATATACATATCCAGTTTTATCAAGTAAAACTTTTTAAAACAAGACTGCTATTTTAGAAAGAAAAAAAAACATCACATTTTATGAATATACATTTGTGCACAAGCTAATTAAATTTCAAAATGAGTTCCAGTGCTACTGCATCTGTATGATTGTTTTCTCTGTGATTTTTTTGTCTTGTGAAAAAACATTAAAGTTTAGGCTACTGTGCCTTTATCCAACACAATAATTTATATAATGAGATTATTTGTAAATCTCTCAATGCCAGGTCTCAGAGGCAGATTATAAAGAGCTTTAGATCAGTATCTGACTGTCACACCAGCAGGGTCAGAGAGGTAAAAATGGCTCCACCCTGCAGCTCAAAAGGAAAGTGCCACTGTGTGCACAAGTTTTTATGACAGCAAATGTTTAAGATAAATTTCAGCAAAATATTTGACAAGATTATCAAGAGTTCAAAATGTGTTTTTTTTAGTAAAGTAGAGAAAAGCGCTCAGCCACCCAGTTTTGTATCAGAGGACATCAAGGAGGTTACAAGAGACAAACAATACATTCAGTCAAAACAATCTCCTCTGACAGTAAGTATGAAGGCTTTAAACTTGAATCGTGTGATAAAATAAAAGATGAACTATCCTCTGTAGAGTTACCCAGTTAACTAGATGCTGTCATTAAACTGACCATCACTATTGATAACTGTATGAGATAGGCAGAGACACAGCTAATCAACTGTTAGCCCTGACCATTAGCGCCCCCTAGTGACTGGGAGATCTTCCTTCTAAGAGCTGGCTGTAACCCTTTTCTACTCTGTAGATGCAGGTCATAAAAAAATACATCACTGATTTATTTTAGTAATTTTTGTTGTCTTTATTATAAAAAACACTGAGAACAATATGAAACCAGAGTCAGATTCATTGTGTGAGTTCACATATTCAACCAATAAGGCCAATTCTGATTCACGCAGCACTTCACTGTTGCCTTTTCTACTTCACCTCATTTCGCTGTTTGAATGAGTCACAGGTGAAAGCTGCACCTTTGCTGAACAGCCACCGGGGGGCGCCATTTCCCCGCCGACACCTCACCGTGCAGCCTGCGACAGATGAGAGTGTGAAGAGTCAACACGGCTGAATGAATGTGTGTTTACTCTCTCCTCGTGTTTTCTGTCATGAATTCATGGAGATGCGTCGTTTTCTCTCAACGTGCTGAAAGTGAAGCCCCGGGGCTCGTGATGTGCTGACTCACCAGCTGCCACATTAAAAGGTATTTAAATATTTCAATACAAACAGAAAAAAACCCACAAAATCTGGCTTTAAAACGTTACTTCAGTTTTTAAAAAAGTATTTTTTTTTTTAGCGCAGTCGAGTCATTTTGTAAAGTGAACACTGTCTGAGATATATTTATATATGTATATATTGCATAATGGGGTTATTATAATTTATGCATCAGTGCATATGCAACATTTTAATGTGCTCGTTGGTTCAGATTGAATTATTTTTATTATTTTTGACTGTGTTAAACCCAGTTCATAAAATCAGATTAATATACACAATAATGTAGGTAAAGAAGAACAGAAGTGGATTTATAAGGCAGCAGTGAATGGATGGAGGCTGTGTGTGTGTGTGTGTGTGTGTGTGTGTGTGTGTGTGTGCGCGGTGTTATTCTACAGGTTGGTCTCTCTTTCTGTCTCTCTCTCTCTCTCTCTCTCTCTCTCTCTCTCTGTCTGTCTCTCTCTCTCTCTTGTCTTGAGTCAACGCCCACTCTGCTTTCTCATATTAATATGCAGCAGTGTGTTACATATATATTATAAACAGCAAAAACTACATCTCGGGAGCAAACCCCCCCCCTCCTCTCTGCGCGTCCCCCTCCCCAGCAAGAAAAGTCACTCCTCTGCAAACAACCAAACATTACACCATCATCTGGTAGGCTTCGTTTCTTTTTTTCTTATTTTATTTTATTTTTTTCTTTCATTTTTTCCTTGTTTTGTTTGGCTGATTTGTTTTCTTTGGACTGACGGTGGCTGCATGCTCTGCTCGGTCAGGTTTTCTGCAGCTGCTGCCGGGGCTGGTGGGAGGACGTCGGCACCGACTGCAGCGCATTGCGATGATGAGAGGGAGAAATCTGCGATGCCTGTACGAGCTGCACGCCTGAAGCCCACAGCAGCAGCAGCAGCAGCAGCAGCAGCAGGAGGAGCAGCAGGAGCAGCGGCAGCAGCCTCCTGTGCGGACAGAGTGCAGGGAGGTGCTGGTGGAGTTTATGCGCACACCTCTTGACGCTGCTACACCAAGAGGGCCGAGGTGTCTCTGCAGCGTCGCAGCTTTTCACAGGGATACCGTCTCGATACGTGACTCCGAGCCCGAATCTGCCCTGGCTCGGGATCTGAGAGGGAGGGGGGTGGGCCCTAGCGCGGCACCCCGCCCGTCTCTCCTCATTTGGACTGCAGGGATAACGACCTAAACCGTGATATCCCCGCACAGGAGCCACCGAGCAGGTGTTGGTGGCAGCGCTGTCATCGTCCGTGCACCGTCTCCTCCATCCCGCACCTCTGCGCCAAAGGTAAGCTCAGCGCTCTGCCAGGGATGAAGGGACAGTGTAGGGGTCCATGGCTTCCAGCAGGGATGCTGATATTGATGATGATGATGATGATGATGGTGATGATGATGACGATGCTCAAAGCAGCTGAATCTGTCATTAAACAACCGCAGCGTCGGCTCGCGCGTATCGTGTTCTGCTCTTGTTGTGTGTGTGTGTTTTTTTTTTTGCACTGAGGGGATAAATGATCGACATTGGTTTCATGCATGCGTCTTGTGAAAGAGATGCATGAAAAGAAAATGACGTAGGGAATTCCCACAGTAATCCAATAGCGAGCGATGACACCTGCACATTCCGCTAGTGCGGTCCCTATATGGCCTGCTCAGTCATGTGCGCAAAGCGGCCGTGCGCGGCCTCGGCGGCAGCGCGCGGATTGACTTGAAAATGATTAAAGTTGGAGACAAAATCTTATGTAACGTGATTTCGCTGACGTGACTCTGCCATGAGCGGGGTTACCTTCACGCCTCTGTCGTTCTGAAGATGGTGAGATGCCCAGAAGTGGAGAGCGTGGCCCGTGTTTACATTCACGCAAACGGTTTGTCACTCAGCTCAGACTTGAGACCCCGCTGGCGTTTTTTCTGTTACATCATTATGGTGTGGTCAGAATTTATATTGGCTGCTGAAGTCTGATCATACAGACCTGCACAAGTACATTTTTTTATTTTGCATCTGGGATCTGCTGTGGTCAAAATCTGCAAAACTGCAAAACATGCAAAGCTTTTCTGAAAAATGTGATACAAATCTGTTATCTGAGACCAACCGGAACAAGCAGAAATACAGTTTTGTAAGATTTTTTTTTCCCTGCAGATCATCACAAAAAAAACAAATTATCCTCACTTGACAGAATTCGACAAGGGGACAAAATTGTGACTGTTTGGATCTGACACTTCTGATGTGTGTGTGTGTGTGATATTTGATGAGCAAATGCAGTCTGAAGTTTCTGTTTTGTGGATGGAAAGATATCATGAAGGAAAGGAGGATGAGAAAAAAGGGAATCCAAAACACTCTCATGTGCACAGAGTCAATAATTACCTGCTACACCCTGGAATTAAGGGAGGAAGGTAAGAAGATGAAGCTCTCCTTAACTCCACCATCTTATATTGAAAATTACACCCTTAAAACTGCAGACATGCTGGAAAAGAGCTGACCAAACACCTGAATGTGCACATTTGAACGTGCTGCACATTTCAAAGCAGGTTCACACCTTCTAATGACAGCAGCAGCAGCTATCTTCTGCCCTGTTTCACTGACGTATCACACCTCAGTGTCCATGCTGAGGAGATGAAGGTGGATGATGGAAACAGTGTAAATGGTCACAGTGAGAATTCACGGTAACATAAAGACGAGCTGACCTGAGCTGCACTTCAGAAGAAGAGATGTTTGACGCGTTTCACTGCTGAGGAATGAACCTATATTGTTCACACTCCTGCAGAACAGTTCATTTTAAACATGTTACTATTTATTAAAGCCCCTTCGGACTCGTCTGCCCACACAGGTGTGATGTGTCACATGGTTTACCTGATGAAAACTCCGCCTGAGGCTGCGTGGGTGTGAACTCCCTTTTCTAGTTACACTCGCTGGAGCAGGACCGCTGACCTTCTCTTAATTCTGACTGGCTCAGAGATTTATCCGATTTCCAGCAGTCTCATCAGCCGGAAGGGGAGTGGGAGTGTTTTGGTCTTTTCCACGGCAGACATTTTGACTTGTAACAGCAGGAAAAAGATGCAGGTGAAACTAATAACCTTTACAATTGTATTGTTTTATTAAAGGACAGTGAGTTCACACAAACGCTGTTTCAGTTAAGTTTCTGTCTGAATGAAAACACTAAATCACAGTTGAGGACTGTTGTGAGCATGCTGACCAACAGACGCAGATATAACCCTCAACTTTAGAGCCAAATCGACCAATTAGAGGCCTGAAACAAAGCTTTTACCAGCAGGTTTCCTGCAGCAGGAGCTTCCTGTTCAGCCGTCATTCATTTTATCATTTACACCTGTGATTTTTTTGGTCTTAAGGTCTTTTGTGAGTGTTGTTGCAAAGGTTCGTGTTGATCATTGTATTAGATGTTTTGATCCGTCCTGCAGCTGCAATGCAACATCCATCTGAGTCAGTCTGACATATTCAAGTCTTAATTCAATCAAAATGACTTTGACATTCAACACAAGATCTTAAAACTTTGGCTTTTTCTATATTTTAAATCCCATTTTCAAAATGGGGCTGAGTGTTGTAACTTATCACCAACCAAAAGGCTGCTTTAGAGGCACATACTGAAAACTGCAGAGTATTAAAAACAGACACTGGATTCTGGTTTTTGTCTCTGCCATGATGGGATGTTTACAGAGAGTTTCTGCATGCTGGTTGTTGGTGTCCTTGAATCTAACAGAATCCAGGTTTCTCATCCTCTGTCAGCTGCTGTGTCTGGATTTCTCACCGTCTCCGTCACTCGGTTCTGCAGCAATAAAGAAAGATCAGAAACCTGGATTTCATGTCCACACGTCACAGTTTCCTGATGATACTGGAGCTGTCGTGAGTGTATCCAGGTTTCTAAAAACTGAGACATGATGCTCATATAAACAACACACTTACAATGTGGCATCATCACCAGAAAATGAGAGCATGTTTAGTTTAACACATGAAGTTCCTGCTCGGCTGCTTGTGTTTAGACACCAAAGTTTCCTCAACACACGAACGTTTCTGCAAACTTCAGATTTTTTCAAACTTAAAGTTTCTTTACCTTCAAACTTTACTTTCTTCACAGTTTAATGTCATGTCAAGTTTAAAGCCAAAAAACTCTGGGTCAGGGTGAAGAAAACATGATGTACGTAGAATTGTTAAAAAGAAACGTACAAATTTAATGAATCTATTGTTTGCAGAAATGTAAAAATGACAGCTTTTTACACACAACATGTAACTTGTTACAAACTTCTTCTGTTAAGTTTCGTAGAAAACAAGTTAATTTTCCTAAAATTACATGTAAAGTATCCAGAAAAAGCATTTATTAGCTATTGAATCCGACGCTGTGGTATTGTTTTCGTATCGATACTTCAAATAACAGCCCGTCTCTTAATGTCCCTTTAATAAATCAGCATTCATCCTGTTTTTAAAGACAGTTGTTTAGTGTGAGCTGAGGACTGCTGGCGCTGTGTAAACGCTAACAGTTAAGCGTATCGATGCGTTGAGAAAGAGATTAATTATCAAATCAAAAGTGTCCTTATTGACGCAGGTGACTTTGTAAGGTGTCGCTGACTTCACAAACGGTGAAACATTTATCAGAAACTCGGTGAGTCAGGGGTTAAAAAGGAAGTGATGTCACCGTCTGCTTCACGTAGAGGTCATTATTTTTAATCCATCATTAACCCTTCGTCATCCAGTCGTCCCCTGAAGCCACTTTAAGGTTGTTTAAATCATCTTGTTCCACACTTTATGGCTGCATAACATGTGTCTCGCACCTTCCTGTTCTAGTTTTTCATTCAAACCTGCATGCTGTAAATAATTTGTGACATATCCTCCATGTTTTTTATGCAATATTTCATCAAATTGCATATTTTGTGCATCATTTCATGTACATTTCCTCCACACTCAGCCTGTGATGTTACGCATTTTTGGGAAAGTCTGCGGTCTCCACTTGAATTTTAAATATAGTTATGTGGGTTTTGTACAATGTGCACTTGCTGTGCTCACTAAATATGTAATGACTGACCCTTCAGCCGTTGCTCCAGATATGACTGCTCGTTAAATATGGGTTGAAGTGGAAGGGAAAGAAGAGTCTGTTCAGCAGCAGCTCAAAATACCTCCAGCACATCCAATCATTTTACTTTTCTACACGTCTCTTTACACTTTTTATGCCTTTTATAAATCTTTCTAAACTCGGAGAGGGCGATATCAATCCGTCCTCTGGCGTCAGTGCCGTTTTTCGACTGGTCGAGGCCCGTCATGGGGGTATACCTCCCGAGGAGTGACTCATCCCAGACATGTACACCCGGGGCGGTGTGTTTAGAGGAATACTGGGAGCGGGACAGGGCAGCACTTTTTCTGGGAAGTGGGAGCACTCTGGCACCGACCCTGAAGCCTGTGTTCTCTCAGAATGACTCACACAGCTGCAGCAGTGTGAGTCGTCGTCAAGCGGACCACTCGGTCTTCATCCACCTTTTTTTTTTTTTTTTTTTTAATGTTGGTGCTCTGCGAGGACGTAGTCTGTGAGGAGAATGTATTTTCATCCTGTGAGTCAGAGACGGTTTGTAAAGCTCGAACAGAGGTGGAAGAGGCACAAGAAAGAACTTGTGCTGAAGTGATGGCTGCATTACCACAGTGTAGAAATACATGTTAGTCATGCTTTTACGTTTTTACTCAAAGGTTCAGTGTGTGGCATTTAGTGGCATCTAGTGGTGAGGTTGCAGACTGCAACCAACTGAGTGTTTTTCCGCTTATTCTTCTAAACATGTGAGTTTCGGTGTGTAGTTTGTCCATTCTGGGCTACTGTAGAAACATGGAGGTGCAACATAGCAGACAGTGAGTTTCCACTCAGGGAAACTTTAATCTTAATCTATAATCTGATTTTATTTGTTGATTTTTTTGTTGTATTAAACTAAATCCGCACTGTATCAAGTAACAACTTTTCAATTTAATGGATAAATAAGTGTGAGATGTTATTTTATTTTTATTTGACCTTTATTTAACCAGGAAGTCCCATTGAGATTCAAAATCTCTTTTACAAGAGAGACCTGGCCAAGGTAGCAGCCAATCACAACATGTTAAGATGCAACAAATACAACAAAAAGAAACAAACATAGAAAATTCCACAATAAAACAACAAGAACAGCTCTTAAAACATAGCGTCTCACGAAAAACAAGCACATTTCTCTGTCACCACATTCTTTATGATGCCCCTAAATTTATTAATTGATATGAGTGTTTCTAATCTAAGATCTTTCTGCAGATTATTCCAAACCCATGGGGCAGAGTAGGAAAATGCAGTTTTCCCCAAATCAGTTCTTGCCTCTGAACTGTAGCTGAGTCGAATTAAAGTAAAAACAGACACTCGAGTAAAGTACAAAGTGCATCTAAATGAATTGTATTTAGTTACTTTTCACCCATGGAGCCTCTGTAACAGAGTATTTGATGCAGCACGTAATGCATCTTTGTGCTGGTTGTGTGTTTTTGCTCCTAACTTTATGTGTCAGTGAGGCACAATAAGACCTCACTGCCAGTTTGTGTGTGTGTGTGTGTGTGTGTGTGTGTGTGTGTGTGTGTGTGTGTCTGAGTGCCAGCTCCCCAAGGTGCCCGTTCTGTCAGGCTGTAAAAGTGCAGCAGTCACCTCCACGGGGGCACAAAGGGGTGCCTCTGCTGACACCAGTGCACACACACACACACACACCTGCTACGGAGGAAAAGATGGAGTGAGGGAGAGGAGAAGGAGGAATCCCTTCGCTGACATCACAGCACCTACAGCTCACAACAAACACAAACAGGACGGCAGAACGAACAAAACATTCATTAAAAACTGTGGATTTAAAGATCTGCACTCTGGTTAAAGGTCCTTCTGAATCAAATCAAATCTCTGAGGAGTCGACTTATCATGAGCTCAGAAAAACAGCCCTGTGTGCAGCTTTGTGATGATGCTAATCTCATTTTCTCCACCTGTGTTTAAAGGCACACGGTTGTGAAACTGTTGTAGTTTCACAATTCACAAACGAAATGATTTAGAATAAACGTTGAAGGGCTCAAACATTTGCGACTAATTGGCAAAATCTTTCTAAAGTCGCATCGAAACATCAGCGACTGCAGTAAATGCTGGACATGCGTGTGATACTCAGATTATCGGGGATCATCAACCTGCTTTTCTAGAAGCCACTTTCACAAAACAACAGAGGCCATTTAATCCACAGCCATTAATAATATTTTTCAAATAAAATGAGTCATGATAAAAATATGACCTGCTCTTTTTGATCTGTTGCACAAAGTTATACAAAGTGAAGCAGCAGTGAAACTCTGCACTGAAGATAGCATCTTTTTACTCCTGATGGTGCCTAAAAAAAGCAACCTTGCATGCAGCAAACGTCCCTAACTAACCCTAACTGGCTTATTAAACACAGTAGTTTAGGTGAGGTGGCAAAATTTATGCAGAATTGACAGATCGAAATGCCTGTTTTCATTGCAGCCCTTCGCAGGTCCGTTGAACGTGAACTTTTTACCAAAAATCCAGTGTCACTGCAGCATCGATTGCTCATTGGCTGTTATGCAACTTCCCAGGTAACAGCCAAAAGACAGAATTGAAAACATTTTCATTATTATAAACAAAGAAACTGTGTGAATCAGTTTATTGTTGACTGGAAAACCATTTGTGGGCCATCTGGAACCAAACTGCAGGGCCAGATTTTGGCCCACAGGCCGTTAGTTTAGCATCACCACTACACCGTGTTGTTAAAACAAGAATTAATAGAAAAAATCTGTGTTTGTACGTGTGTGTGTGTGTGTGTGTGTGTGTGTAAGGGGTGTTTGTGTAATGTGCTCCAGCCTTTTTGCCATGATGGTTCCTGTCACATGGGAAACCAGAGCAGCCAGACGTTCTCAGCCTCTGCATTCATAAAACACAGACGTGTCACAAACAACAGCGTTATTATAATTCACGGATACCTGGAAGTCCTTTCTGCTCTCCGTGTTTCCCTGAACACACGCTGGCTGACGGCCTGTAAGAAAACAACAATCCAGCACATTCTGCCGCGCTCCATCAGATCCTCCGCTGCAGATGTGCTTCTTGTTAGTATTCACTGCACAGCGGCGCAGAGTGCAAAGTGTTCGGTGCCTACAGTAATGAAAAGAACAGTGGTGGAACGACCGGTCTTTCTAAGACTGGAGTTAATTTAACATCCTCACAGAAAAAAAAACAAAGAAAAATCATTTTTGGAAACTCAAACATCACCTTGTTTGTCTGCGTCCGCTCCCTGAGAATCTCACACTAATCCCACGTCAGGTCAGAGCTGTGCAGCGGAATTGGGATTAAAACAGGAAATGGCTGGTTTTTTTTGGAAGAAAAGCATCAAGGGAGGGGGCAGGGGGCGGGGGGGGGGAGTCCAGATTGTTCGGTGCCCTCTCCTGAGGTCATGTGACGTTTGTAGCTGGTAAACGGACTCCTCATCCCCTCTGCTTCGAGTGCAGCCGCCGCGTCTCCCACTTCACATCAGGGTTAGACAATGCCTGACAAACATGGAGGGGGGGTGGGGGGGGGGGCGCCTGGACCGCAGGAACACTTACAT
>JAPZDY010000005.1:22373489-22385602 GCA_029783645.1 Ctenochaetus hawaiiensis | reverse complement strand
CCTCCTCCTCTGCTCCTCCTTCCTTTTCATACTATTTCAAAACACAGAATATTTACATAACTACAAAATAAACCCTATTAAACCCCCAAATCCACTGTGCAAGTTTTCTGTCATTAACTCATGCTTTATATCACAATCATGAACTATAATAATCTAATAATCAAAAAACCATATTATTATGTTGTGTTATATTCATACTTTTGAGATGACATCTCATTATTATTAGGGTCCCATGAATATAATTGACTTGTTTAATAATGTGATATCTCATAATTATGGCATCGAAGCAAAGTCATATTGAAAAAAGGAACAACAATAGACTATAACTATTAATCCGTCACAATTTTGGTTAAATGAAAAGAAATTAAGAATAAAATTTAAATGCTATATACATATAAAAATGTTCTTAGGTCATTATTTGTGAGCTGTGTCATTATTTTATGAGATATAGGCTACAGCATGTATGCAGTAAACAATAAAGTCATGATTGGGAGATGCTGTCTTATAACTAGAAGACAGTAAGTCATGATAATTTGAAAATTAATTATGAAAAACATATACATAAACAATGATAATATTCAATTTTTTGTACCTCTTTTACAGTGGTAAAAGGTTACTAAGTGCATTTACTCAAGAACTGTATAATTAAGAGGTACTTTCACTTTTCCTTAGTATTCCACTTTGTGCTTTTTTGTACTTCTGCTACAAAAGAGTAGGCAACAATACATCTTTGACTGCACAACATTTGCTTGGGGCCTTTAGTTACTAGTTACTTTGTAAATTCGGATTACTCGTTCAAATGATGATAAACTGAAGAATCGATTATTTAAAGGCGGTTAGAGATCTGAGATCAGAAAACGTCTTCCTCCTATGATACCTTTTCGTTCTCGTTTGCCGCAAACTGTCAAGAGGAGTTTATCTTCCCGGCCTATGGAGGGCGCTGCGCAGAGCGCCTCCGGCAGAAAACACTTACCCGCCCTCTGCTCTCGTTGGTTTGTACCACGTGGGCAACCGGATGTGAGACCAACGTGGTTTGTAGAGAGCTGGTCGGTTGATTTCATGTTACGGTTAATGTCTCGTAAGTTTCTTTAACCGAAATGACGGAGAGGAAAGCAGAAACGGCTCCGGCCAAAGAGCTGCTGGCGTTAAACCCCAAAGAAGAGTCCGAGTTCAAGAAGAAGGTGCAGGAGGCGAAGAAGAAGAAGTCCGCTAAGGTGGGTCGAGCTGAGCGTGCGGCCCCGAAAGAGGCACGAAGTCACGTTACACGAGGGAGATTTTACTCTAATGTCTGAGGCCTGTTTAATAAAATCTTCTTTAACTCTTAAACGTAACAGATGTTAGCTTCTTAATCCCTAACCTGACAGATTTTTTACCTTGTAGGTTTAAATTTCGGCTAGCGTGGGTGTAACTGCTCGTATGGCCAGAAGCTCTTACTTAAATTGTGGCTCCATAGTTTACTCTTTGATGCAGCAGATATCATTATGCATTTGAAAACATTTCAAATAAATATAATTAAAGGATAACTGAATAGTAATGAGACTCTTTTTTAACAATATTAGTCCAAAGGCTGTAAGATAAATAATTATGTGTAAGTATTTAATGTCCTGGGATTCAAAAAGTTCTAAATTATTTAGTTCAGTAGATGCACTTTTTCGGTTTGTTGCCTCTTATAAAGAAAATATATGCAGTTTAAAGCATCTCAGCATAGTTGTAACTGATGAAAACAATAATGGTTAAGTTAAGTTTCTCAGTAAAACATGTGAGTGAATCAACTCTGCATGCCACCGGCAGTCTGTAGCAGCTAAATTGGAAAGGATTATATTCATCATTACCTGTATTTGTTGTACTGCAAAATTACAGTAGGTCAGTCTTGCTTTGCATGTAATATACTGTAAAACACATTAAGGTACATTCAACTTAGGAGGTCTGTCTCTCTGCATTTAGTGAAAATGGTAAATCATAAATTAAATGCACAGTAGAAGTTTTCTGTGTATGAAACAGTTTTAACAATGTTAATCAACTTTGTCTTTTTGTGTGTTCTGCTTACAGGGGATTCGTCTGAACCCTGGAGTGGTTTACGTCGGTCACCTGCCACTCGGGCTTCATGAACCTCAGATAAAAACGTACTTTGAACAGTTTGGCAAAGTTTTGAGGCTGCGGCTGTCCAGGAGTAAAAAGGTAGCACATGTGATAACTTAACACACAGACATGTTAACCTATAAACATGATAATTATACAACTTTTCAATTACTGCACGAATAACGAGATTAATTAGCAAGAGTGTTGAAAAATTCAATTTTATTGTGAAGTTCGGCTCAGACTGAAAATGAGCTCAGATGTCACGGTGGTCTGAGTTCAGATTACTGAGCCTAAAGTATTGTGGTGCCTTAAGCTTATCACCTGCTCACCTGTTGGCAGAGCGATAAAACCCATGTTCCAACAACAACACAAAGAAAAATGAAAGAATTACTTTAAATCTTCAGTGTAAAAGTATTAAATTAAAACCGAATTCAGATAAATCAAATGCATTTGTGATAATTATCTTTTTTCGACCCATCGTTATCTTGTGTTTTACTTGCAGACAGGTGCAAGCAAAGGATATGCATTTGTAGAGTTTGACTGTGATGAAGTCGCCAAAATCGTTGCAGAGACTATGAACAATTACCTCATGGGAGAGAGGCTCATAAAATGTGAGTATTGTTCACAGAAATGTCTTTTCATTAGCAGCTTGATTCCCGGTTTCTCAGTCAGGAGGAAAAAAGTCACCTGACAAAAAAAAAGAATCATCCATTTGATCCTGTTGGTGTCGTGATACTAAATGTAAATCTTGTTTTACAGAATTATCATTAATTTAAATGATCTTTTAACAAAAATGATTAAGTAAAGATATTTAGTTTTGATATTTTGTTGACAGTGATTTAAGATCAACACCCCTTTGTTCTCTCCTGTTTTTCCAGGTCATGTGATCCCACCAGAGAAGGTGCATGAGAAGCTGTTTGTCGGCTCCAAAACACAGTTTAAGAAGCCGTCACGTCCGGCTGTGACACGCTACAACAGAGAAAACACAGCGGAGCAGAACGCCAAGCTGAAAGACAAACTCCTGCGGAAAGAGTGGAAGCTCCGCAAGAGACTCGCAGCACACGGCATCGAGTATGATTTCCCCGGATTTGTAAGTCATGTTAATTGTTTTTTAATAAACCATTATTAACTCTGCCTTTTTTCTTGGCATTTCATTGACCTTCGGTGCTCTGCTTGTTTTTCCAGGCGGCCCAGTTGCCTTTGAAGAAAAAGTCCTCCGATTCCATGAATGCGTCTACCTGCAGTGATGTAAGACAAACACTAATGATGTAACATTTAGCTTTGGCACAGACTGAAAATGGCCTCAGGTGTATCAGTGATCTGGAGTCAGATAACTGTGCCGACAGCACTCTGGTGCATTAAGCTTATTGCGTGCGTCTTTGAGTGGCCGCGTGATAAAACCCATGTACCTACAGAGTTTTAATTAACTCTCTTAGAAAAATCTAAGCTGCAAACTTTCAAACGTACAAATCAAGATGGCCTCTGTGCCACGTTAACCATGTGTGTTAAATGAGCTCTTCTCTTCTACTTCAGGACGCCACACCAGTCTGCACCCCCTCTGTCCTGGAGAGGAGGAAGTCCATGGTCGTCAACGATGATGCAGACGATGAGATTGTCATTAAGATGCCGGCTGTAGAGAAAGACGAAGAATCAGAGGAGGAGGAAGGCAGTGACGAGGAGGAGGAGGAGGAGGAGGAGGAGGATGATGAGTCAGAGAGCGAGGAACCCTCTGAAGAGGACGCAGAGGCGGAGTGAAAGTCTCTGCTGTTTTACTGTGGACTTGGTACTCTTACTGTCAGAGTACGGACGCGTACGTCAGGATCATGTGTGGTCTTTGATTTGATTTGAGAGTCACAGGAAAACTTTGAACTGCGTACAGGAATCACAGTTTGTCTGTCACAATGTGGAAATCACATTTTTAATTGTATTTTTTTAAGGTTCCTGAGAGCCTCCACCATTAATTTTGGTATAAAATTAGTGAGTATCATGAGTGGTGCTCACGAAATCATCACAGTGAGCCTGATTGATGGGCAACAGATGTGCATGGACTTCTTTGACAGAAGGCGAATGTGCATTTCAGTCTTGGTGCAGGCTGTTTCCTTTGCCATAAAGACTCTATTGTTTGTGCTTTATAACCACTCGTCCATAAGTGTGGTTAAATTTTTACTATATAAACTATGAGCTCTAAAAAAATAAATGATGTGAGAAGTTAATTTAAAACTGTCCCTTTAATATGCTGTGTTTATTTGTTATTTTTCAAAACAAACAACTAAAAAATTTGACACACACACACTGCCAGAACATTAACTTTTTTCAATGGTCAGCATTGTGACAACTTATCATAGGAAGCAGTATAAAAGCAGTAGAGGTATAAAAATTGTTTAATAAATGATGGTTGAATTCCATTTAGTTCTTTGAGGCTTGCTGACTCACTGACAAACCTTACTGGATTATGCAAAGGTATCATTAATATTATCAAAAAGTGTTTGCTTTTCCTTCAAATTAAAATACCTGCTGTGAAAAGGGTCCATCAGTGACTCAATATTAAATTTTTTAACTACAGCAATGAAATTCAGGTCATATTTCTACATGGAAAGTTTCTAAATTTCTAAATAGAAAGTAATGTAGATTGACCCCTATTTTATTTCATAAACTGTAAACTGTATTAATGGTGCATAATAATAGATAATGAAAATCGTTACCATTACTGCCAAAGTCTGTAGCATGGTTGATTAGTTTTCATAGATTGTTAAAAACTATAATTTTGTACTGAAAAACCCTCTAGAATAATATCATTTAATGAACTGAGTTAGTGTAAAGAGAACCAGGTTGTGTTTGTGGATCTGGGATCATTTTAAAATTTGGATTTAACATAAAAAAACGAAATTAGAAAGGGATCACTGTTGGATTTACATCAAACATAAAGTGCAACATAAAGAAAGACATTTAGCCATGAAAACCTCACATTTATTTTTAGGCAACAGAAAAACAATGAGTAAATGAAAAATCCGAGTATTGTAATGTAACGTTGGGTGGAAGCTGCCCTTCACTGACCGCCCGTGTCCAGTAGATGTCGCTAGACGTCGAGTTTTACACATGAAACACACCGACAGGCTTTTTTTTTTTTTTGCATTGCCATGCGACAGTTTTCCAACTGCCAACATCATCCCCGGACCGACTGCGCATGCGCACGACGATCCCATTCTTGTCCTGCAGGCAGAATTCCGGGTGGAGAGTGAGAGAAAGAGAAAGACTGAAGAGATTGGAGGCCGTTGATTGTCTTATTTACAGCGAGAAAAGACGAGCTGTGCGTCCAAACCAGGTGCGGCGTTTCAGCAGGATATGGTGAGTGAAAATATGGATGATGTTGGTCCTCCTCTTCTGCTCCTTGTCACATTTTCTCCTCTTTGTGCCGCCTGGCTGTGAACTGACGTTTCATTGAAAGGAAGGGCTTCGCTAGGGGCTAGCTTTAGCTTTTTTACACCCAACACACCTACTCTTGTCTGCTAACATTACAACGGGGCACCGGGAGGGTCAGCCGGATGTGTTGAAGATAAACAAAGAACATAAATCTGTCATGGGAACCGGGGTAAAATCCGGGGGAGGCTCATGTTTCACGTTAACGGAGGCTGGGAGCTGTCAGGGCGCTGCTTCGTGGGGCATTGCTAGCAGTGATGGTCAGGCTCGGAGCTAGCTGGAGCTCAGCTAACATTGTGGAAAAGCTGGTGTTTTGTGTGTGTGTGTCTGTATGGGTGTGTGTGTGTCATAACATACACTGAGCAAATCAGTGTGACAAGGGTGAGTGGCTTGACAAAGGTGAGGATAGGTCTGCTCTAAATTGCACAAAGAGGATGACAAAATCAAAAGTCATTTTTGTTTCTTTATTTTAATAATTAATCAATGCAACAGATTTGAATGTTACAGACTTCTATTCATTTTCAAGGCTTAAGTTTAAACGTTCAAGCAGCTTCAACAATATAACAGACCTAATGTACAAAAGTATATCAGGCCAGTTCAGTTTCTTTGAAATTTTCTTGTGTGTAGACCCTAATATTTAAATATCAATGCATACACAGTCATATGAGATACAAATACACATGCAATCAGTCTGTTTTATCTGTTCAGTTCCTGAATGAGCTTCCAGCTTGAGTAAATCCTTTGGTTGTTTTCTAGTAACTATCTAATTCTTTATTGTCCCTCATAAACTCATAAATAACTTAATTTATCTACATTTACTAGTCAACAGGTATGACAGGAAACTTCTAATTTTTCTTCATTTTGTTTACAACATGCTAGCGCCTTTAATGAGAAAGTGATTCACACATTATGGCATCAAGAAGGTCAGAGTCCAGGGCAGCTGGCCCATATCTCGTTGCTTCAAGATTTGGAGGTTTGATTTTCACTTCCCAGAGCAAAGACTCACATCTGATAGGGGTTGTTTAAGCATTCCTTTCTGGTAGATAATCTTGGCACACAAAAGCCCTTGGTTATTTTAAAAAAAAAAAAAAAAGGCCAGTCAGCATATTGTCAGAGCAGTTTGACACTGGAGCAAATAAACACGACAGTGATGCATTGTGTCTTGTTCATTTGAAGCCGCGACAGAAGCTCAACCCCTCAGCCCCCATGTTTCCACCACAGCACCGGGTTGTCAAGCTGAGAATTTGAGCTGTCAGAGATGGGGGGATGTGTGTTTTGGTGGAGGAATTAATTCAGAGCCTTGATTCGACTGTCATGTCCTCTTGTTTTTAAATGTTGATTTGCCTACAATTATTAATTCCTGTTTTATATTTTTGTTGTTTGAGCAGCACCGGCTTTAAATCATCTAACTGGCTGCTAGTTTATGGCTCAACAAGATTAAATTTTACAAAACTTTATTTAAAAATACCCAGGGGAACAGGAACTCACCTACACAATGACCAAAAGTATTCAGACACCCAAACTTTAGACCCATTTGTGATGTTGCACATCTTATTCCAGAACCGTGGTCACTAATCTGCCTGCTTTAACAGCCTCAGCTCTTCCGGTAAGACCTTCCACAAGATTTTGAAATCTGGCTGCTCTCACTCATTTTCAAGAGGATTAGTGAGGTTGGCCACTCATGTTGGGTGATAAAGCTGGCTCTCAGTTCAGCCTTTCAGTTCAGCGTAAAGGTGTTGGATGTGGTTGCGGTCATGATCTGCCACGCCAGGCTAGATAAAACATTTTTTTGTGCATTGTCATGTTGAAACAAACAAACAGTTAAAAGCATAATGATCTCTGTTGTGGACAGGAAATATCTGCATCCTTTTTGGCCATTAAATCTATAACACTGAGTTTGCTTTTTAATAAGATAAACCATCTCATTTTACTGTAAACTCAAAAGTGTGAAATGTTGAAGAAGACAATAGTAACAGCAAACAATAGTCATGTTATTGAAGAAGAAAACTGATAATAAATTGGATCTTTTCTCTTGTCCTCTCTGCTCCTCCAGGGCTCTCCAGGCCAGATCCCGGGACAAGACATGGAGCTCTAAGCCAGCCCTCTCCATCCCTCTCCATTTGCTGCCTTGCACGCTGCTCGCCAAAACCACCTCCTCTACCCCTGCTATAGCGGTTTGGCTCAGACTCCTCTTAGAGAAGAAGGGGGGATAAAACCCAAGTGGGAGGGAGTAGTAAACTTTCCCCAGCTGCTGTCCAGACACACACATGCTGCATTGCTGCCATTCCCCAAGCCCTGCTCCATCCATCCCTAGGGCACGGCCACTAGCTTGCTAGCGAGCTAGCACTTCACACAAAGAACAAGGCCTGTCCGCTGGGATAAAAATACAAGCAGACTGTGTACACTCTTTTTTCCTCCCTTTTCCGGGTCACCCAGCCACACACTCATTAACTGGGGCTCCTTTTGTTAAGCTGTCATTCCCGCTGCTTTGAGCGGTGGAGGATCGCTAGTAGACAGCCAGTCAGTCGTTCAGCCAACAGACTGAGGAAGCCGGAGGGGTTGGTTATCAGAGGCCAGGATGATGGAGCCCAGCATGGAGAACTGTTTGGCCCAGGTCTTGCAGAAAGACGTGGGCCGACGGCTGCAGGTGGGCCAAGAGATCATTGATTACATATTGGACAAGGAGAAATCCCACGATCTGGAACAAGATCAGACCGCTTTGGACAAGTTGGTTGACGGCATCGCAAGTTCCTGGGTCAACTCCAGCAACTTCAAGGTAAAAACTTCACTGATGAAGCAGAGGATTATGGGACATGATCAAACTGTGTCCGGGTTTCTGCAGCCAACTGGTTTAAGCCTTTACAACAAACAATATAGCTTCATGATTCCATCTTTTCATTTAGGCAAAAGTAAATTAGCCTATTATCAATTAAAAACTAATTTTCTATCCCCTTAAATGTTCAATCAGTTGTGGACTGAAGACTCTTATCTGTGTAAGAAGTGATCTGTTGTTTCAAAGCATGCCAAAGTTTTGTTTTCCTTTTGGTTTATTGAGAAATGTCTCATACAGCTCATTCAGCTGTGAGTTATGCCGCCTGAGATAAATAGTTCAGTGAATTTTAATGCTTATCTGATTTCAGAGGCTCAGATCAGTCGTTTAGATACGGTTTGTTTTCACTGACAGATTTCCGTGCACATATAATAGATACCACTGGCCTCTGAGAAGACGGAATTATTTGTCATTTCCCTGCCTGTAAAATGAACTTCACTATCATTGTACAGTCACATAATGGCCCTTTTCTAGTTTGTTAGTGGAGGAATTTCCAGTTTTTCTGACTGTTTACTGTGTAGTTAAGTGAAATGTTCTCAGGCAGGCCGAGGCTAATAACAGCATTGTTTCCATTCACAAGGGCTAGCTTAGGTTTTTTCTCCTGTGATTGATTGTGCCTTTTTTTTGTGCTCAATCTAGAGCACAATTTTATCTGACCCTGAATCATGATTACATCAGCAGTTCTCTCGGTGCAACCACAAGTTGCCTTCTCTGCCATGTCTGTAGGAACATGTTGTTTACCGAAGCTCTGATTTCATGTCGGGATATGCTGCTTTTGTTCTATGTGGGCCTTAAAAAGTGAGAGATCTGCCTGAACAAAGCCGTGCTTGCCCCCAATGCCCTATATACTGTGTCTCAGCAGGAATGGGGAAAGCTATAGTTGTATTTTTTTCTCCTAGTGGCTCTGCAGTCTCAGTCCTGTGATGCTATGTTGTGCCGGGATGGTGGTTTTTGTGTGCTGCAAATTATCATGTGTGTTTCCACTGCTGTGTTTTTGCTCAGTGAAGTCTGGCACATGAGCCTGAGAGAAATGGTGATGCGAAGCCAGAGAGAGTTTGAAATGTGTGTTTAGAACATGGAGCACAAGAGGTTTAATTGGATCTGGCCTGCTTACAACTAGAAGGTACTGGAAGGCCCAATCCTGTTGCTGATCTGGGGCTTCACAAAGAGGGGTCAATACTTTTATAGCAGACAAACCGCCCTACACTGTGCCAAGCTGAAATCTTGTGTTATTTTGGGCACATATTGGATCGTTTGTAATTCTTTCTGCAGAATTTGAAGCAAAAAAACACAGTTGTAGCTTTCAGAACTGTTTCAAAGATGCAAGGTTAGAGGACTGCAGCATTCTCTTCGTGTTTCTATTGTGTTTTTATTTTTTGGGTGCTGTAAATCTTGTGAAGACCCAGTTAAGTCAGCCCGTCAACATGTCAGAAGCAGGTGATGATGTTTCCTTTTTCTAAGGTCTGATAGTGCTGGTAGACAAAACACATCTCCCCCTTTTTTTTTTAGTGGCACTGCTTGTGTTGTTAGCCCAACAGAGGCAGTGCAGGCCTAGCTGATCACTTGGCAACTAATGTGGAAACTATTTAGTTTTAGAGAAGAGAGAGAGAGGGGGGGGGTGATGAATTCATTCACCATAAATGGAGCTTCGAGTGGATGCCTCCAATACCAAGCAACTGTGTAAAGAAAGAGCTTTACAGTGTTTTACACTCTCCTAACCTAAACTTCAGAGTGCTGTTGAGACACTCACTGTGTTGTCTCTGCTGCTTGTACCTTTTCTGTTTAGATAACAAACATGGATTGTTGTACTGCCATGCTGCTGAGCCGACAAGTCAAGTGTAGGTGAAAGCTCTTTGCAGATGCACAGAATCACTCAGTGTATTCATCATTATACAAGGAAGGAGTTTGACAACATGTCAGACCAGCCATTTAGTTAAATGTCGGACCATCACATAATCAAAGAGGAGGCACAGCAATATTGAATCACTGAATAGTCTTTTTGTATTTTCACAAAAATTGAAGTTCTGAGACCCTAAACTCCTATAAAATGCACTGTAATCATTCGTCTAATGTTGAATGTGTTATCACTTCCACATCTCTTTCCTACAACCCCTTATAAAAACAGATAACTGTGACGATGCACTGAAGTTGAGCACACTTGTATCTGTGTGTGAAGTGATCAGCAGTGTCTTCTTACAGGAGCACGAAGCAAAGACTGGACTGATTGGTGTTGCCAGGCCGTTCTGACTGTCTCTAAATAGAGGGATTGATGATTCATGTGCATGCAATTTAAAATGCAAAAAGTCATGTGTGCTGTTGATCTGCACCTCTTGATGCAGTTGTCATTTTCCAAAGCCATCTCCATCTCAGGGTGTGTCAAGTCAGCAGCCACATCCCAGCTGCTAAATCAACTCTAAACAACACTTCTTGCACCCAGTGATCGGCTCAGTGCAGAGGTGTGGTGTTGTTAAGGAAGCTATAATGAGTGAGCACGATTGTCAGAGGCTTTCTGTAGTCACTGTTATGTTTTTTTGTGCAAAGTCTTTTCCCAGGGTTTATTTTAGTCTTCTTGTAGTTGTCCGAGTGTGTTTCTGGGTGAATCTTCTCATGCTCTCCGCCCAACCCTGCTCAACATGTGAGGTGTTCCCTGTCTGCTTCGTAACGTGTGGTTCATCCTCGCCTGTGCCTTGCAGAGACCACACCCACCTCAGGATTCAGGCTTTAGCTGTATCCCATGAGCATTGGTGTGATCACATTCATCACACTTATGAATCACATCATTTATTCATTACATTTACATTAAATCACTATTATGCCATTTAATGCACTAAGCCGTCCCAATACAGAAAGCACGAGGTTTAAATAGGCATCAGTCATTGTGCCAACGACACTGACTGACGGATTTAAGAAGGCAGATTTAACAAAATAATATAATGACTCTAGATATTGATCATCCAAATGAGTCTTGTCATGCCTTAAGTTTTACAATTAAATAATTGCAAACTCTCACTAAGACACAAAAACTATAGCACTTTTAATTAAACTACAGCTTCCTCCTACTCTTATTCAAGTTCATGCTCTGATATGAACAGAACATGTTTGGGGCATTCAGAGAATTTTGATTAGTTCATTTTATTTTAATTTGAATTTCCAGGAAAAAAAAGATGTTTGAAGGGCACTTGGATTGAAAACCCTTCCTGTGTGACAAATTTAAGGCCATCTTCAACTCACAATGCTGCAAGACCCCAAAACTGCAATAAACAAACCATAAACAAGATGTGATTCATATGTCACCCCCCGTCACTATCCTCTTCTTTACACCTTTCCTGCCTCCAGGAGACCGGTTGACCAGAGTGTTTGTCAGTGCCCATCCATCACGTCACCTCTCCCCTCCATCATTTTCATTTCTTCCTCTCCCTGTGCAGAGCTGAGCCTGGGAGCTGAGCTTGTTCACTGACTGAATCAGTGAGGACGGGCAGGACTGGTTTCAGGCTTGACGAGCCTCGCTGTGATCGCTCAGACAACCCGGTGCCACCTGTAATGTTGTTGCTAGCCGTGTCTGGGCAAACCACAGGCGAGGCATTAACAAGATCGTTCATGATGTAGAATTTTGTTTCAGTGACCACCAGCGTAATATTGACAGAAAAACTGGAGGTCATTTGGGAGACAGAACCTTAAATGTTATCTCACTTCTAGCTAAAGGGCCAGTTGAACAGCTGTTGTGTTTGAAGTTTGATCAAGCACTCAAAACAAGCTGGAAAATGGACTGTAATTTTACATTTTCACC
>JAPZDY010000005.1:22276164-22292659 GCA_029783645.1 Ctenochaetus hawaiiensis | reverse complement strand
ATAGCCACTGATAACGTGCTTGCACATCTGCAATTCTGATTTTAATATCTAATAAAATGTGAATGTAAAGCAAGCAAATGCAAGCAAGCTGCAGCTATCTGGAGGAAAAAGAAGCTCCACATCTTTTGTCCAGGATGTGACGATGACTGAGCAAAAACCCAGAACAAAAAAAAGCTTCCAGTGATAACATCTGACATCTGAAAACCAAAGAAGACATTTAAAAGATAGAGGCTTGCTGTGCTTCTCAAAAATATCTGAGATCTCCACTTTTTAAAACTCCGTCTCTAACTTCTGCAAGCACATGGAGGCAAGTTGCACACAGTGGAAGTGTGCAGCTCTTTTAGGCTTTTAATTAAATATTATCAACCGGACTTTTTTTTAACTTTTACTTTACGTTTCTTTTAATTCTATTTATTTATTTAGAGCAGATGTCTCACGGGGTATTTTTTTAAATGTAATTTTAATGTGAGTTAATGTACATGTACTTGAGTAAAGAGTTCGAGTTCTCTACCTATCACTGACAAAAAGGGCATTTTTCTGTAACGAGCGGAACTTGGTAAGCGCTAATGAGCGGAACTTGTAATGCGCTCGGGGGGAGCTTCTTTAGGTTTCAGAATGACAGCACCAGACGCAGGAAGAAGCAGGAGGGGTGAATGTTACATATTCTGGTCCTTTAAGGTTAAACACTGAATAAAGTTTTGAAATGAAATGAATGTATGACTGAATGGATGAATGAATTCATAAATAGATCAATAGATAAAAAATAAACAAGAAAGCAAGCGCTTCCTTGCCGAAATGCGGCGACAATGTCACGTGACTGCCCGCTGATTTCTGCCAAAAGTCAGCGAAAAAATCAGAAATTGTTTCTTTGTAACAACACACACACACACACACACACACACACACACACACACAAAAACTCACTTAGGTTTCGTTTCCACTGAACAGACAGCTTCCCTAAAGGCAGACCTTTTTCCGCGTTACCTCAGCAGCACTTATCCGTTCTCTCTTCTCCGAACAGGCACGAAAAGATGCCTGGTATTTACTTTGCTCCAAAAGTCGACTGTCACATCATAATTTAACAGCGAGGACAGCAAACTGCGCCTAGATAAAGTCTAGATGAAGTTCGTCGGAATGGGTGAGTGTCTGATTTTTTTCTTAACGTATGCGGTGTAAAAACTGTTCTGAAGGTACGATCTCAATAATCCTTCAGAAAAAATAATAAAACCTCAGTTTAACAATCTAGCCTTTGTTAACCTGCCTCAGTTAAGGTTTGGATGTTTGTAGATTTTTCAAAAATATAAAAAAATAATTTCTTGTTTTTTCATTGAAAATGCATTAATTGTTATTACATTCATTTTAAAGACAAAATCCCCTGAACTAATCTAAATCAATTCACTTAAGTAGGCTTAAATAGTGTACTGAGCTAACACTTTGACAATTACAGCCTCTTCTTTATCCAACCACAGTTAGCATCAGAGAGCACAAAAGAGGAAAAATCACGACCTATGATACTTGAGATTTTTCACGAATAAGTGTTGCATAACTGTTGCATATTTCAACACTTCTAGTTGATATCTAGTGCTTATTCAACAAATACTGATTAAATGTCACATGCTTGATTTAAGAAAAAAAAGACCAAACAGTCCCTTACATCTTAGCAATTACATAAAACTGTTCCATACATTTTTAAGTTTTTACTGAATGTATTGCTCTAGTGCTAGTTACAGTTGGGTAATATATCAGTGCAGGCCTTCACTAGCATGTGACTTGTCAGAACAAGTAGAGCTCAGGTGTAACTAATAGTGATTTTTTTTTTTTTTTTTTTACTGGAGTGTTCAAGGTGCTATGGTACAGTTATGCTGTTAAAATTATTTCTTTTGTGGTTTACAGCTACAAACAGGTCGACGCAAAACTTAAATAACTTGGTCGTCAACTAAAGAAAGGATGCAGGCCATACCTGAAACCCAGGTGAGCTTGCTGGTCTGTGGAGTCTGGAAAGCTTGGCCAGGTCTGTTCTGGCCCTCTTGTGAGCAGCCTTGCATGGAACTCTACATTAGCTTCAGTCTATTTAGGTTAACAGAAAGGCAAAATTTAACAATCGTTGTCTATTTCGTCTGTTGCATTTGTAACAAGATGCCACTCCCTTTAATCTCACTTGTCTGGCATTTGCCCTTTGGCCTGCTTACATCATGGAAGACCCACTTCTTGATAATAACGACCAAACAAAATGGCAATATGTGTCACCTCTGTCACAGCCTGTGACCTAGCCAGCATGTTCAGTGCTGAAGCCCTGGACTTACCATATTTTGTCATCAGAATATTTCCATTTATAAGATCAGTTACTGGACATTTGACTGATAAGTAACAACAACAAAGGCTTTTGTCAGTTTGCTGAGTTTGATACTTAGATGGACAGTTTGGTTGGTCACAGTATTGAGCCTCAATACCTAGTTCTAAATATACTCAAAAAAATGTATATACAAGTTTTTTTTTTTTTACTTGTACTTTCTCTTGTAGCATTCGTGGTCATGACGTGTGATTAAAGAGCCAGCTATCACGGATGATTGGGAGAAATCAAGGTAAAATTAAAATTTATGACATTTAATGTGTTTGTGTTTTGTTTGCACTTTACAGTGTACTCTAGTGTTAATTGCTCTTTTTAAATTATTTTGTAGTGGTAGTGATCCCTACATTTGCAAAGAAGAAAACAACGCTGCTATGGAGGATAAAAGTGAAATGAAGGTAAGTAACAGCTGAAATTATCAGTATTTTAGGGGAAGATTCTCCTTTACCATATTATCAGCTACCATTGAAGTGCTTCTTACTACATTAGTTCACTTGTTATTTAACTCTTTCATCATGCATCACCAGATTTAATATGTAAACATTATATATGATCAAGAAAAAATTCAGTGTACAGTACATTGAGTTAAAAATGAGGAAAACTGACAGCACCCTTTATATTTTAGAGTCAGGAGGAGGATCTGTCACCTGACATCAAGGACTGGAGTAAACATCAAGTGAGAGATTGGGTTCTCAAGTTGAATGGTGTAGATAAGAAAGTTGCAAAAATACTGGATGAGCGGGACATTAATGGGCCCAGTCTTTTGCTTCTAGAGGAAGTAGACTTTGAAAAAATAGGTGTGAACTTTGGACCAGCAAAACTTATAATTCATGCAAGAGATGAAGTAGTGAAATTAAAAAGAGAGGAACCAAAAAGCTCTTCAAATCAGCCTGGCAGACCATGCAAGCCTTATCCATTTTGTAGGTACCATGATACGTATAGATACATGGAGAGCAGCATTCTTGATGTTACAGAATCCGGTGCATCAGACTTAATTGAACCCTGCCATGAGTATAAAGCTTTTGTCAATACACCAGATGAAACTAAAATGAGCAAGTTCACTGATGAGGTTATACGCTTTGCAGCTGCCTGCATGAATAGCCGCACCAATGGCACTATACATTTTGGAATAGGTGATAAGCCAAACTACAACCATGGTGAAGTGTTGGGAGTGGTTGTTGATGACAAAGAGGCTTATGCAAATGAACTAAAATCTGTCATTGATGGCTATTTTGAGCATAAACACAAACACACAGCTCAAATTTGTATCAGACATCCTCGATTTGTTGGGGTGCTCAACAAGAACATGACATCATCTGACAAATGTGTGATAGAGGTGGATATAGTTCCTGACTCAACCATCTGTAAGGACATCATCTACCACACTTCCAACATGGACACAAGAAAAGCCAAGAAAAAAGCAAAAGGAAAATACCCGGTCAAAACTGCAGAAAAACCATCCAAACAATTCTTTGTCCGAGATGGCGGTAGCAGCAGGGATCTTCTTGCTCCAACCACATTTGCTAAACCCATGGAAGAGTTCAACCGTTTTGTGGACCACATGGAACAATTATCACAACGCCGAAAACAAGCAGAAGAGAAGCGCCTCAATGTGATAAAAAGCAGTACACAAGGCTCTAGATTAAGTCAAATGATAACCGGAGGTTCACTCTCTTTAGATAAGTCACACTTTGAGCGGTATGTGATAGTAACCAACAAATCAGATTCAATCCAGTTTGAATCACTAGGATTTCTTGTAGAACTCAACCCAACAGCTGTTTTAGACTTTGATCCAGAATCAGCTAAACATGGATTACAGTCTTACTTTGAACTGCAGAGTACAATCCATTTACCAGTACAGTATAAAATCACAGAAGGAGTTGAAGACATTGCAAAAAAATTGAAATTAACTCGAAAAACTAGCTGGGTGTTCTGCAACGGAGGTATTGAGAATGAGGCACCTTCAGAAATAGACCACTGGTTGATTGAAAAGGCAGCCTCCATTCGAGACGTGATTTCTTTCTTGTGTAGGAAAGATGTGCTACCAAACAAGAGGTTCCTTGTCATTTTCTTATTTTTGTCAACGGTGAGTGAAAAGATGGACCCTCTTGTCGAGACTTTCTGTACATTCTGGCAGGAGCTCAAAGGCACAGAGCAAATCCTTTGTATATGTGACAGTGAAAAAGCATTTACCTCCTGGAGAGACCTAATCAATGCAAGATGCGGGGTTGACATCTCTAAAAGATGCATATATGAGCTCAGTTTTGCTGAAGTCAATGGCACTATCCTTAGTCTTCTGTCAAGAAACCGTAGATGCAGCCATTTCCTACCTTGTGGTGGAGGAGGCAAAGTCCTTCTTGAAAAGAAAGTGGAGCATAGCCTTAACACCTTGGAGGTTCTGTGTGTGAACCAATGTGAAGGAGGAAATGAGGACAAACTTATCATAGAGGAGAACTTTTACAAAGGAGGAAAAGTGTCATGGTGGAATTTCTATTTCTCAGAACAGCCTGGATCAACACCATTTATCAAACGAGACAAGTTTGAATTCATCATGAACACAGTCATACCAGATTTGTGCTCCCTAAGAAAAGCCTGTGTGTTATTAAATCTCATGCATCTACCTGGATGTGGTGGGACAACTTTGGCCATGCACACTTTATGGGCTCTCCGGGACAAATTCCGTTGTGCTGTCCTCAGAGACACTAAGGCTGACTTTACTGAGGTAGCTGAACAAGTGGCCAAACTTTTGATGCACAACCATGGGGAGTCATTACCACGCATCCCTGTTTTGCTAATGATTGATGACTTTGAAGATAAGGAAAAAGTACTTGACTTGCAGCAGCTCATTGAAAAAAAATGCTCAGAGAAAAACATTCAGTCAGGGTCTGCACAGGTAATTCTCTTGAACTGTATGATGTCAGAAAACCCTGACCAAACTGAAACTCAAGACACAGTATTCATTGGAAATAAACTTTCTGATAATGAGCAGAAACTGTTTGAGCAAAAACTTGTAGAAATAGAGAAAACACACAAGAATACTCAAACGTTCTATGGATTCATGATCATGAAGAAGAACTTTAAGCCAGAGTATGTTCAGAATGTTGCCCGAAAAACCCTTCGAAGTTTCGACATCAATCAGAAACAGGCACAGCTTCTTGCTGTTTTAGTTTTGCTGCATGTATACTGCAAGGGTGCCTCTCTCTCTGTCTCTCTATGTGAGGAATTCCTTGGTCTTCAACCAAAACCAGTTTGTGGAACCATTAAAGTTGAAGACGGATTTGGGAAGTTTTCCACTTTAATTGTCAGCTGTTCAGTTGAGGATAAGGTAATATTCAAAGCTGTGAAGATGATTCATTCCAGCGTTGCAAGGCACTGTTTAAAAGAACTTACAACAACACACAATGTGACAAAAGCTGATATTGCTGACCTTTTGCTGACTACAAACATGCTCTATGAGTGCACACAAGGCAAAGACAAACTCCTGCAAGATGTTCACCACATTTTGGTAAAGAGATATCATTCGGAGGAGGAATCTCAGTTCTCTCCACTCATTCAACAAATTGCAAGTGAAACCCCAGGATTTGAGGAGATGGTGCTAAAAAATGCATCAAAAAGATTTGAGAAAGATCCTGTTATCTCCCAGTTACTTGCCAGGTACTATTACCTGAAGAAGAAGGACTTTTCAGAGGCAAAAGATTGGGCAAAGAGAGCAAGAGATCTCTCTCGAGACAGCTCATATATGGCAGACACATCAGCTCAAGTTATTAAGCATGAACTAAGGACTGCCATTGCAAATTACAAGGAGGAATCTATTAGTCCTGACAAATTACCAACGTATCTCAAAATGGCACAGTCAGCATTAGATGCATTCAAGGAAACACGGAGCCTGGCAAAAAAGGAGTCAATTCAGCGTTTACAAAACAAGACAGACAACCGCCCTTTTAACACATCAGGCTGCCTGGGAGAAATTCAGGTCGGAGTACTTGTCATTGAATTACTGGCTAAGACTCCAATATTTTCCTCAGAAAAAATCCGCCATGACATCATGAGTCAGGTTCTCTCTGGAAAAATGAAACTTCAAGATGTAGAAAGATGTGATCAACGACACAACAAACACAGACCCTACTACATCATCCTTAGACAGTTTGAGGATCTACTATACAACCTCAAATATAAGATGAAGGTACACTTCGACTTCCTTGACAATTTTTTTGTGAACTTGGGCCCAAGACATGGAATGAAAGACAGCCGTGAGCAAGTAACTCAAAAAGAGCTTTTCAGATGTTTTGATCAGTATGCGAAGCTTTTCTGCAAGATGGAAACAGCTGATGTTTTTAAGAGTAAAAACATATCACCAATCATGAAACTACACCAGGCAAAACAATACCTTGAGATGCAAAAAGCTGATACCTACTCTGGGATTCTGAACTGTCTCTCAAATAACATCTCACCTGAAAATATGGACAAGATCGCTAGACTTTATGGTGTTGTTTATGAATCTGATCGTAACTTAACTGTAAAGGAGAAAATCAACTTTATCTACGTCAATGTTGTGTTGAGCCGTATCAAACTGGAATCACAACATCTTTGGCCATACCAGTTGCTAATCAATCTCCTTTCCAAAGTTGAGCGTGAGACAATCCCACTGAGTGATGATTTGCCATTTCACTTCATTGCAGTTGTGTTGTTGTGGCCACAGCAGTCCCAAACCTTTCCAGAATGTAAAAGTCTGGGAAAGTACATCTTACAGATGAGGACCTCCTACCACACAGTGATGAAGGATGTGTGGAATGGCAAGAGGCCCATTGTCCATTTCTACCTGGGGAAGAAGCAAGGCTATGAACGATTGGTACATTTTGAGGAAATTAAAAGATGCGTCACAGCTGAACAGGAACAGTTTTCCTCTATGTATGAAAACGGCAAAATATGGAGAGAGAAGAAGGTGGACAAGCTCCTGTGCAGGGTCACTGGTGAGGTGAAGAACAACTTGATAATGGCAGATACTTGTATCCAAGGTCTGAAGGTCGAAGTCACTCCGATGTTTCGAAGTCAGCTTAGTGGGCATTCCCAGGGGTCAAAGGTGACATTCTTTATTGGTTTCTCAATGAGAGGCCCTGTGGCTCTTGACATCAACTAGACAAGTAAAGCAGTGTGTTCCAAAACACTGTACTTTTCTAAGCATGAACTTAGAAAAGGCTAAGTTTACATTTTGCCTTTAAGAGTTCTTAAGTCACTGATTTTCATTTCATTTCATTTCAAACCTTTATTTATTCTCGAAAGGACATTTATTATTTATTATTGATACTATTGCTTTATAAACAAAAAGATTTTTCAATAATACCCTCCTAAAAAACTCTCATGTTCAGATGAATACATTAGCTCACAATTCATTGTAAATATGTTTTTCAGTGTTTTTTTAAGTTGAAAACTGTAATTTTTTTACCTGACATTTAAAAATGTATTCAGATATTACCTTTTGCCATGTTCTTCATTAACTGAACAAATGTGTCTTAAAGCAAAGTACTACAGTTGTTCCCTGAAAAGAAATAACCTGCATAAAAACATTTTACTGTGTGTTCACAACGGGCACAAATAAAATTATTCAGGAAAGGGAATTACATGAAGAGTCAATGTAAAGACCCGATTAGATGCAAGTTCTTGTCGGGCCATGCAAATGACACAAATTATCTGAGTGGAGCGAGTTACTCGAATAACATGAATAACATGAAATTCATGTTCAACATGCTGCTCGCTTTATTCAGTTGTTCACTAGAGGTGAATTTCAGCAAAGTTGACATGACAAATGGAGCAAGTTACTCGCCCAAATGAAGCAAAAGCTAGTAAATTCAAAATATTCTGGTGTTAATATACGCGCAAATAATGCAAGCATTGGTGCCCAGTGTAAACACAATTACAGTAAATTTGTTTCTGAAAGTTTGTATTGTGTATTTGATCCTGCATGTTCTATTTGTTTTATATAACCTTTGAATGATGCTTTAATGGCATGAAAATATCCACACAGTCATTTATTTTTTAGTACTAAGTTGAATATTTTAATTTTAGTGTTTTGATTTTATTTGTTTTGTATAACCTTTGAATGATGCTTTAATGGCATGATAATATTACACATTCATTTATTTTTTGTATTAAGTTGAATAGTTTAATTTTTGTGTTTTGATTTTTTGTTATTTGGATCCTAATTGTATATACTGCTCTTCTGTTTAAAATTACAACAGTTTTAACTTTTTTTCATCATGTCATCATGTTTTATGCTTCAGTGATGGTGTACAACTAGCTTTTTTGCATTCTAGGAAAAAAACAATGATGAATGTGGACTTTGCAATAGTTTTTAATAAAATTTACTTTGACATTTCCATGTACAAATTTATTTACAGTTCGATGTAAAATGTGCACAAGTTGTTATTCTCTCATATATCATTGTAGCTGTTAGTAAACTTTTTCATTTTGTTTAAATATCATAGCTACTAATGTAGTACTACAAAAATAACCCAAAAAACAAAGAAACACATAAAATGAGTTCAGCTGGAACCACAGTAAGTAAGCTAACAATTTGCACTGTCTGTTTAGGGAACTTCTAACTAATATGATACACTGGATGGCGCCACAAGCTCAGAAAGAGCTATTATTGAAACTACTGAGTACTCCATGTTGGTCTTTTTTTTAATTTCATAGTTCATTGGGAAATTCTGTTCCCTGTAATAATTATAATTATAAGTCCTGCATGAAAATTATTTAGGCAGGAGAACTTATATGTTAGCATCAGAATATACTTTGAGTTCTAAAGCTAAAAGTGTTCATGCAAAATTGCACATTTCAGAATAATGTATATTATTTAAATATAATTAGTCAGGAAAAATAGAAACATTAATGTATTTGGTGAAGGTGGGTCTTATTGTGTACTGTACACTTATAAAACTGTTAATTTCACTAAGAGATCATTAAAATTAGGTTTAGTGTTAGCTCTATCTAAAAACTTTTTTTTTTAATTACAAGTGAATGTAAACAGGTAAGGTACAATATTTCCTCCCTCTAAATTGTAATAAAACGTGAGTATAGTGGCATAAATGGACTTTTGAGTAAAAAACAAGTCCCTCAAAATTATACTTACTTGAATTATCATAATTATTCACTTTCCTCTACTGTAAAATGGCCTACACTGAGCTTATTTGGTCGTGAAGTACTTCTTTCTTTCTGCAGTGTCATTCAAGACGTATTGTGTCAGACGTCAGCCCTCATTTATGCGAGACTGCAGCACTCAGCTGAAAGCAATCTTAAAGGTCATTCTGTGTCCACCCTCAACATATTATAGTAAAAGAGAGCTGTAGATACCCAACACAGGTGTTGATTCAGGAGAAGGCTGACTTGTTTTTCTTGTTTTCTTGTTTTTCTTCTATTGTGTCATGAGTGGCTTTGGTCAGTGAAAAATATAACAGAGGTGTAATTAGATCAATCATGCCATCCCAGTAATGGGCTTTCTGGCCATCCACACAAAAGTCAAAGTCCCACCTTTGGCATAGAGGGCCAAAAAGGTCCTGGTGCATAAGAGAAACATTACACACCTGCTTCTCTCTGTCAGAAACTAAGCTACTAAATCTTCATTACACATAGGTTGGAAAATGAAAGCAAGCATGTCATTGTGTCATACATTTTCAATGAAGAACATGTTAAAGAAAATATAGAGTGGAATTTGGAATTTGTTGACTGTAACAAAAATCAAAGTATTGGCAGAGAATCTTTTACATGAAAGAATGATCAAAAAGTTAACCATAATGCATAGTTCGTTTACAAACAGACAGACAGACAGGCATGCAGGCTATTAATCCTGGGAGGGAAGTCAAAGTTGAAACAGTAGCTCGAGCACATATAGTTAAAAAATGAAGATGTGAAACACAATAAATATAAATATATTAAAACGACTGAGTTTGATATAAAAAATGTTACATAATCTGTTTGTGATCATTCGTTCCACCTTCAGAATAATTTATAAACCAGGCAGTTCTATCTTTGAGTTATTGGTTATAGGGCGAATTTACTCTTTGAAAAGTCTTTAACTTAAAACTAAGCTTAGCATAATATTCTACAAGACATTCTTAGTTGTTACACTCAAAAACTTTGCATGAACTCTAAAAAATGTGGCTGGTGTGTGTGTGTGTCAGAGTGGTCTTGACACAATACTTTTTCCCCTGTAGAGAGCGCATGTGAGCTGTTTAACACTGATCTCAGCTCACTATGGAGCAAACCCTTTGTTACCAAAAAAAAAAACTCTTTACTCTCCCTTTCTTTCTCTGGCAGCCTGATGGAGTTTTTATTTTTGATGAACTGAAAAGCATGTGTGTTCCTTCAGTGGTCAGAGGGGATGAAAACGATCCTGATCATCTTGCGCCATTCTGCCATAAAGTGCAGCTGTCCGCCCTACATTAACACATCTGTGAAAAGCTGAGCCTGCTGAAAATTGGAAGAAAAATTCATGGTCAGCTATGCCATCAGAGATTTTACCCTCACAAATGTTGTTCCCACTGCAATAATGCATCCCATTCATGATACATTAATGCTGTAATTGTAAACTCAGTTTAGAGGATTGCAATAAACATTTATACGACTCTTTGGCAGAAATAATGTGCCACAGATTGCACTGTCAAATTTCCTTTTGTGGACAATGTCATGCCTTTTCAGTTAATCCCAAAATTTCATTATTTAGACCTGTCGGACAGTTTCCCACAACCCCCTGAGCACTCATTGAGCCTAAAATACACGACCTTGTTGACCTTCCTCCCAAAAGTCCACTATCACCCAACCCAACCTTCCAGCTCTGTCTGCCAACTTTGAATTATAACCTTTGCACACTGGCGGGAGCACAATGTGACGATTGTGATTGTATTTTAATTCTGATGGCAAGTGAAAAAAGATAGCTTCCTCTGAGAATGGGCTAGATTTATGGGCCCTGTCCTGGCCGCCGGCCCCACATCCTCTCTGATCTGCTTTTACTCCGACGACCCCTCGACCCGGGGGGGTCATTAGAGAGCCCCCGAATGGTCCGGTTGGCTGCCAGCCCATCTCACACTGCTTGTTTTCCAATCAAATCACTATATTTAACGGGGACACGAGCCCAGGGCCAAGTCCAAACAGACATCTGTTTGAAATTGTTCCTCGCAATTATTTCACACAGAAGTTCTCCCTCTGCACCCCCGTCCGCACTGCTCGCCCCACTTTGGTCTTTTGTTTGTTGTTGTTTGTTTTCAGCAAATCCTCCCCCTCTGGATTGCTAATGGACAGAACTGAGGGGAGGGGGCGGCGGTGGTGGTGAGGGTCTGGCTCCTGGAACCGCTGTCACAGAGATATGCAGCCAGAGGAGAAAAGGAAAAACCAGCGAGAGCTTTTTGATTTAGCACAAAGCAGGTTTTTCACTCTGAACACAGGGAACAGCTTTTACAATCAGAGGCCCTGTACTGCTGCCAGTTCACATGACGTCTCTATCAAGTCTGTCAGTCAGAGGCTATCACACCCTGGTGGCAGAATAGATTTATGAACAAGGCAAATCTGAAAGAGGACAACACACTTCTAATTATGATTACTGGTTATTGTTTTGTTATGTTTAAATTTTTTTGTGAGGAATAAAATAAATAAGAAATATGTAAGCGCCAAGTGTTTTTTTTAGGTGTGTTGCAGTTGCATTGCTCACGAGTGTTCATAATGTTCTGTACAACAAAGGTAGTATTTGTTTTTGTTAAACACATTATTATGCACTTATCACGCTCATTAAGTCAGGAGAGATCTACTCAACCAAAACTGTCAAAGAAAAAAATAAATTTCTATTATTTACAATTATTACCAGTAACAGTCTAAAAACAACGTGAGAGATGGAAAATAAAAGAAAGCAATTAATTAAAACCAGTATTAAATAAAGCACATGCACTATAAAAAACAGAAGCTGGATGGTTTATGATCACTGATCATGTCAGTGCAGGACAATGATGGATTTACCATAACATGATAACTAAGTGCTTTTGCATGAGTTATTCATGCTTAGATCACAGTTCTCTGATCCACATTCAAGTCTATAAAGGGTGACGGTTGGCTCAGAATGGCCATGCAGCTATGTATGTCGGATATTTGAGCATTTAGCAGGAGTTTCCTGTTGTCAGTCAAAATGATGCTCTCAGTCACCCCCACCCATGGAGCCGGAGATTAGATGTGTGATAATGCATTGTCACCTAAAATGGGACGTTTTGACACTCTGGAGTGCTAAAAGCAGGGATATCAGTAAGGACTTTAGTGCTGTACCTGAGTTACACTAAAAGCCAAGCAGTGAGCAGTTTTTCTTCAGTCATTTGGCAAAGATGCAACTCAGGGCAAAATACATGGATGGTACTATGGGGGTTCAGTTCTTAAACTAGGCTTTCTTGTTTTAATGAGTTAATATTTTTTGGTGCAGAGACACCAAAGCACAACCAGATGTTGCAATGAAAAACTGGTCTTTTAAATTAGTTGCATAACCATGAAGTTGCTGAACATAATAATAATATTAAGCTTGCTGCATGTGCATAAATATGTAAATTAGCATCAGAGAGAAGTTGTATTGTTACATGGTCAAATGATCCCTCACATTTTTAACTCAACAACTGAAAATGTCTCGTGGACCAGTGTAACTGATTAAGAACACAGGTTTACATTTAAATTTGTCAATGTAACTCGTGTTGTCTTGAGTTTAAACTTATCTGGAAAGTTCAAGTGCAACAGTGTCACACACTTTTTTTTTTTATTTTGATATGGATTTGTGCTATGATGATGTCAAAATGCCCGATTTTAATCTGCTGACATAAAATACATATGCATTTGAAGGTGAAGCTAGCATATCACGTCAACCACAACTTTCACTGGAGATCGAAGCACCCAGCAGGAGGAGGGGGTCTGTCTACTGATCAAGACCAGACAAAACACGTTTGATGGTAGACATGCCAGACAAACAACGACCCTCCTTTTAAAGATGATAGTTAAAAACATGCTTCACTGTACTTGAAGAAAGTAACGATACTGCAACACTAAGGAAACTATATGATGATAATTCAAATGATTCACATTCTCAGTTGACAGTGTCAGAAACTGTGTCAGCCCTTACTACTGCATCATATGTTACAGTCACCTGCCAATAAAAGCACAACTTAGAAATACAGAATGCTGTCTTTCAGACCAAAACAATGTGGCATACTGCTAAAAACATGTCAGATTCACTCTTTCTGTATGTGTTTTTCTATGAGCATGTAAGGGTGGGGTTTGAAAAAGTTCACAGTAGTATACTAGTATTTTGGCTTGATATCCCCATCCTCTGAAATTGGTAGTTCATCCAAATTCAAGTGGTCTAAAAGATGCAAGAAGATGATAGAGGACGAGGGACACAGGAGTTCCTCAAAATAGACTTCAACATCCCATATGCTGGCATTATGTCCAGGATATATGCAACACTTGTTCCTTCCTTCTAACAGCGCCACAGTGGTTTACCATTCTACACAGACCTGCTGTGTGTGCTAAAAAGAGGAACTTTATTTGGCAAGCAGACTATTGTTCATTGTATGGATGGAAACAATCTGTGTTTTGTCTGGGTGGATTTTTTTTCTTCATTAAACCCCCTCTCCTGCCCCTCGCCCTGGGGAAAAGAAGGGGGAATATATGATACTTGTGAGATGGCCAGAACTAAACTCAAGTCAGCAGCTCTTGTAGAAGTTTAAGGTAAGTGACCTCAGAGCCTTGGAGCTGTGGTTGGCCTCTTTAAAATGTTTAGTGGCACCAACATCCTCTTTGTTCCCTTGATTTATGGTGGTACGAAGATCATCTCAGTGCCGCGTTCTTTTAAGTGATTCCAGGCCTGTGTGATTAAGGACAACAGAGACACTAAAATATCTGTTTGCAAGGTTGTACAGGTAAATCCTACTGTAGAGTGCTTTTTTTGAAGCTGTCTCTTGGCTTTGCTCAGTTATTCTAAGTGTAGTTCTAGTTGGCATTTCCACTACATAATTGCAGTGTTGTGGATGTGAAAATACTAGTCCATCCAGAGCAGCTTTTATGTAGCAACATCAACCCAGGTCTTCAAACCCCTAAACAAGGTCAAGGGTTCAGGTTTAGGGTGGGAAACCTCCCTTGGCCTATTAGTTTGTTTGCTTCAGGAGAAGCAAAAAAAATGCAACGATGAGAGGGTTTCCACAGCATTGGGGAGGCGCTTGGGTCAATGTGGCCCGAAGAAAATGTGAGTGAGCCAAACCAAAGGAACATTAGTAAAAACGAAACTGCTCATACTCCCTGTGGTCTTTACCCTGAACATTTTTCTTTGCCACAATAACAGATGTAACTTTGACTTTTTAAATACATATAAGAATGTTGAAGAACTTTTAATGTTTTATTCCAGTGGCATGGCAACCATCAGTGAAAGTGATACACAACTATGCAATTATGCTTCAATAGTCAGAATAACTGGCCATTCATTTCAAAGGGAAAGTGCACAGGGTGAGAGAGATGTGGGGGCATACACACCATGTGCCAGCTACAACAGGAAATGGAAAAGGCAAAAAAGCATTAAAAAGAAGCTTAAAATGTTGCTGACCAAGAGCCAAGACAAGGTCATCCACTCCCTACACTGACTTTTTCTCACATACGCCTTTAATCACAAGATTCCCCTGACTTCAGTCAAACGATGGCATTCCTCAGCAGCCTACTCATGACGAAGCTCTCAGAGTATCTGACCTCAAGTCTGGCAGGCAACAGAGGATAACCTAAGAGAGGTCACGATCTGGGGTAGGGACTGACCCTGGACTCCTAAAACCCAGAGAAGGGCCACAATGCTGGCCTTCATCACAGACATCCCCTCGGCTTTGTTCGAGTTGATCATAATTCTTGCACTTTCAGAGTTGAGAGGGGCACGTTCTGCCCTTGGGCCAGCAGCAGCAGGATGGGTTAAAGCTCCAGTGGAGCAGTAGGTAACCCTGACTCAGACACGGGTCACATCCCTCTGATCTCAGAGCTCAATGCAGGAAGCCTTTGATGAGATACTGAGCCAAGCCTGGGGAGAAAGGCACAGCAGCCTGGGCCAGTGAATCACTTTATTATGATGACCTGACCTCAAAGGCCAAAGAGCAAAATGTGACACACTCCGATACTTCTTCCAATACCACAGCAGCAACATCCAATCAAATATTCAAGGAGTGAATAGTAGGTAACAGTAGAATTACTAAGTAGCCTTAGTGGTAAGCAACCTAAATTAATGTTGTATATAGCCTCTATAGCTGCCTGTGTAATGAAACAATGAGCTACTGTTCAGGTCACACACCACTGGGAGCTGCTAAGTAACCCAATTCTGCCTCAAATAGGAAAGGGGACTTAGGGGACCCAGTGGATACGGGTGATTAAAGAAATAGATAAAGGAGTGAAGATACAAAAAATAGATTAAGAAAACCTTGCAAGAACTGCAACTGGAATGTTATTGCCTTTTAATAAGTAGATTCAGTCATAAACAAAGTCTTGGATAAATTAAAAGAGCCATGCAGCTTAAGTTGCCAAAGAGAAACAAGAAAGTTAGATAATCGATGCAGGAATCTGTCATGTGATAAGGTGACGATAAATAACACAGTTACACTAGTCATTTTCGAGAAAGTTACATTCCTAAAGAGTCATAAAATATAAAGCTACAATTTTAAGAGAAATAATTTAAATTATCCCTCCATAACTTTTTTAGACCCATGTAAATCATTTGGTTTTGTGGTCTCACAAAAATTCCTCACAGCAAGTTAAAGGCATGAGCACTTCACTGCCAATGAGAATCTATTTTCAAGCTCTGTAGTTCGCATTTGTTCCTTAGTGGGTCAGCTGAGGAAAGCAAATCTTTCATCCATCTGTCCCTCTGCTCCACTGACGTGTGCTGTTTTGTCTGGTAGCAGCAATGGTACAGGGTGCGAATGTCACCAGGCAACAGCTGACTTCTTCCAAATACCTCCCTCTCAATGAGCAGCAGCATTTTAGAGGCCTACAGAGAGATAACTGCCAAGTCAAGGACAGCTGAACAGCTAGCAAGGGGATTCCATGGATAGAGATGGGACGCTGCCCTTTCCCCTCCTCACTACATCTCTCACAGCTTGAGACAAT
>JAPZDY010000005.1:22249854-22265601 GCA_029783645.1 Ctenochaetus hawaiiensis | reverse complement strand
GGGATTTGAAGCTCAAATGAAATTAAACTGAGCTTCTTGTCTGCCTCAGCAACATATCTGAGCATTAAATCTGTGAAAAGTCTGATTTAAAAAGGGAAAATTGTTTAATATTTTTTAATTTCATGGTGTTGCCACAAGCTTTTGCATGAAATGGCTGTTTCATTATCAGTCTATTCAGATACAGACCTTAAAACTGATAAAGTAACTGATAAAACTGATAAGGTAAAGCAGATTGCTACACAACACATGAAACACCGACACTGCACAACCCACTTTAGCTTTCCTCCTTCTTATCTAACGTGAACACATTTCTTGTCCTGCATCTTAACTTCTTGGGCAAACAAACACTTACTGAGAAAAAGTGCTCTGCTAACACCAGTTTACATACTAATTAGCTGTTCAGCTGCAGCACCTTCAACAGCATGTAAACAAACCTGCAAATGTCACTGAGGTCCAGTTGGAAGCTGGTTTGGTCTTTACTCTTTGATACCATTAACACAACATGACATGTTGGCTACACAGCAAGCTTCTTTACTTTGTATCTCAGAGCTTCAAATTTGTAAATGTGACAAAGTTCTCTTAAATCGATGGTACATGCCTTTGAGATACAAATATGTTTATTCAAGTGGTTTTTTCATGAGGTCGACTTGATCACACTACAGAGTAACATGAACACCAAGCTGACGGTGGCTAAAATGCATTACAAAGCCCCCCAAACGAGTCAGCTGATCGATGTGTGATGATACCTCATTGGAGTGTGTGCGGTTCTGGTGCTTGGCGCGGTCCGAGGCGTTGGAAAAGGCCTTGTTGCAGCCTTCATGTTCACACACATACGGCTTCTCCCCGGTGTGCGACCTGAGGTGGGTTTTAAGGTTCTCCAGGCGAGAGTAAGCTTTCGAACAACCTTCAAACTGCAGAGAGACAGAGGCAGACAGACAGAGAGACAGACAGGCAGTTAGACTGACAGCCTGAGTGCTGCCTTGTTTTGTCAGCAGCTGGGTAGAGAAAAGAGCAGGGACAAAAAAAAATGGCTCTGCGTGTTTCAGTTTTCAAATGTAATCTACTCTTGGACTGATGCCCACCTACTGTGGTGTGCCACACAAAAGCAGAGCAGTGCTACACTTTGGTAAAAAGGCCTATTATGCGAAATATCTAAACTAAGTGTGAGGTGTGGTAGAGTTCTTTGTCTGCTGTGCTTTGTTGAGACAAAGAGAAGTCTGTGTTTAGCCTTTGTATTCACTTGTACTGTACAAGCTATAATTTGGTATTCCTTGTGAGCAGTCATTGTGAATGTAATTGACTTTGAAATTAAAAGAGAATCAAACAAGACTAGTTCAGGAATTGGATATATAAGTCAGGAGATTTTTTTTCCCTTAAAAGACCAGAGTGAAGGGGAGCCGGGGTGTTATGAGAAGATGCACGAGGGATTTGTGCAGAGAATATACAGCTTGGTCTTAATAAGGACCCATGGCCCCCTGCTTGTGTGTGGATTTTAATTACACACTCACACTGTCAATCAGCTTTCTCAACTCTCTCTTTCAAAAGTCATCTGTTTTAATGCATTCACAAGAGCCTGCGAGCGAGCTTTGAAGCCAAGCAAACAGGCCCCCAATTTGATCTTCACACAGCAAATGAAGGAAAGAAAAAAACCATGATTCACCAACATGGGAAACATCTCTGGTGTTCAGCACAAAGAAAATTACATGGACATTTTTTAAAATATTCTTTTTTTCTGAGGCAAAAGGGAAGAGTTTTAAAGCAGAGATCTTACGGCTGCTAATGTGGCCGAGTAACATCCAAGTTCGAGTTCCAGCAGTGGGTTAACTTATCAACTCGGGCATCAGGTCTTACAAACTGCTGGTGTTTTTGTCCAGAGACATGGACATGCAGACAGAAAGGTTCTCATAAAACATGGTTTTCATTGCATTATGGGAAATCTTTCTCCACCAATGTCATTAATAAGCAAAGCTAAATTGCTGTAATCCCACTTCACATAGACTCTTATCACATTTGACTTAAAAACTCACTAACATCAACTAACAATTAATTGATCAATTAATCAATCAAGAGGGAACCACATTTTAATTTCATTATACAACTTGTTGTATGATGACAAATAAACTTCCTTGTATTCCTTGTATTCCTTGTAACATCTGGCTTTTGTCTTCAGTGAGAGCGGGCACAATTAATCCTGAGTAAAATGGCTGCAGTAGTTACAAAGGCTTATTGGCTGCAGCACCGACAGGAAGTGATGTACACACAGCAACCAGTGCGCACATGGATTAATTTGGGTGTAAAAAAATGTCCACATAGAAGCCAGTCAGTCAGTCAGTCAGTCAGTCAGTGGGTCGGTCGGTCAGTCAGTCAGTCAGTGGGTCAGGTGATGTCGCCCTCAGTCGTTTTACCAGCTAGTCACTAACGGTTCAGCTCAGTGCTTTGCAGTGATACGAGCTTCTTACTGTGCATTTATGCGGCTTCTCTCCTGTGTGACGCCTCATGTGGACCACCAGCATGTACTGAGCCTTGAAGGGCTTCTGCTCCCGCGAACACTCCTCCCAGCGACACACGAACTCCTTCTTCTCGCCGTGGATGTGGTCGTTGTTGATGTGCTGAGGGGACAGTTCGGTTCAAGTCAACCATCACAACGTAACAGAACACACATCTGGGACACAGCCAAAGAGAGAAAAACGCTAAAATGAGTGTGAGTGTGTGTGTGTGTGTGTTGCTAAAATGAGTCAGCAGATTCTTTTCTTTTTCCTCCAGAAGATTCTCCCTCTTTCATGTGTCCACACACACACATTGTGAGTGGCGGTCCCATCCATTATGGCTGACAGTTATTATGCATCTGCCGACAGGAGATAAAAACTATGAAAGCACTGTGTCTGTTTTTTCAGGCTTTCTGTGAGTCTCTCTGTGATTTAGTTTCTCAAGGAAGAGGAACTTCCTCACATGCCAGTAAAAGTGATCAGGAAGACTATTTATCTTCTATTCTTCTTACTTTTATTGGATCAGGAAGTCAGAGGGGAGGGGCGTAAGGTTTCCTGTGTGATGCCTAAACTACAAAGAGTAGAAAAATGAATTAGCTAGTCTGATAGTTTTGTACAAACCGAAGCTTTACGTCAAATCTCAGAGAATTCTCTCCTAAATTTTCTGTTTACACTACAAAATTACGCATCTTAGTGTAATTCCAGAGTGTATTGTAATGTTTATATATGTTTTAGTCCTTTTAAAACAAATAACTGGCACCGCTGGATCCTGACGCCACAGGTTTACTCAGACTCAAATGACTTACGTTGCAGACAAACACACACACTCAAACACACACACATACCACACAATGTGACTGAACAGACACTTAGAAAACTCTCATCCCGTGCACCACATGCAAATATCCACACACCCAGAGGAACCACTTCATTTCCTGAGGACATCCAGGCCCACAGTGCTCCACTTATGTGGCCACTTCTCCACCAGCAAAAGAGCTCGGTGGTTGACGATTCTGCTGAGATCTATTTCGGGTGAAGGAGGAGGAATGGAAACAAGCGGAGGCCTCTATTTTCAGGTTACACACTGCTTTGAATCCACAATTTGGGGGGGCTCTTGAAACAGGATTACTTTGGTTTGGCTGGAGCCAGAAAAAGCCACAGGTGTGTGTTTCCCTGCTGATATTTAGAAAACCTTGTGTGAAACCCTGCATGTGCTGTCAGGAGTTTTTGGAAAAAATAGCTCTTACACTCCTGTAATTCTGAACTTGATAGACAAAAAAAAACCTTTTTGTCCTTAGAGGATTGGAGAACGTCTCAGCCTCACATTGTCCACTTACAGCTGGTGATCAAACCACTGAGCCTCCGTTTGCTCATTCACTGATTCTGGCAAACTCTCACAGAGTTTTTGGCTTGGGATCCGGAGTCGGGGCACAAGTTTTTAAAGGTAACTCTGGTCCTGACACCCTGTTCACCACCACCTCCCATCAGTGTCTGGGTGTGTGGACCTCAGACGTGCTGACTGACAGCCAGTGAGAAGCAGAAAGCAAAAGGGGGAAGCATGAGGCTCCACAACCCCAGAGCTTCTGGCATGACGATGGATTTATGGTCAACCCTCTGGGCTTTTGGGGGTTGGGGGGCGTCACAGGGAGTGAGAGGTTAGGGGTTAAGGGTCATGGGGCTGAGGGGTCTGGGGTTTTGGGGGGGGGGGCACAGCTGCAGGGCTTGGGCTTGAATTTGGCAAGAGCCGGCAGGCTCATTAACGCTGCGCGTGTCAGGCCAACAGGAAAAGATCAGTTAGCTTTCTGACGAAGTTCAATCAGTGTGGATTTAATGAGCAGCAGGAAAGATGCTTGAATTATTTTTTCTCTTTACACGACAAAATAAAGTGGTTTGTTTTAAACTGTGCAGGTCATGTGTCGTGGAATAATGTGAAATGTTCATGATGCTCGACGTAAAGTGGAACTTAATCACATTTAAAATCTGGATCTATTGAAGAATGTATATGAAGGGTTTCAAACGGCTTCTTTAGTACATGCAACATTTTTAGGGGGTGATGTTTAACCTTAGATAAGACATTGAGCTAAATTTGTCTTCAGATAGGTCAACTAGTCTTAAATATCCTTTTTTTTTTAATTTTCAAGGATGATAGTCATTAAGAACATCAAGCCTGTCACCCACATGGACGAGCTGGTCCTGGGTGTCGTACTCCTTGGTGCAGCCCTCCCAGTGGCAGTTTGTCTCATATACGGCCTCAGGCTCCTGTTTGCACTCGTCTTTGTCCAGATCTTCACTCAGGTCCAGGATCCCCCCACCATGGTCCTGGAGACAGGAGACAGCACTTTGTCAGACAGGGACTGTCAAACGCTACAGATGTTTGAATCCACTAAAATGTATAAAAGACCAGGATAAAAACACATTTCATATTTTGCCAGAATTTGTGGTAAATATATTAAAGAAGCACTCTGCTGTTTTGCATCTCTCTTATCTCCGAAACACTAACGAGTTTTTGCTTAATTTCGATGCATGGCAGCACCTCCTGTCATTGATTAAAGCTGTTATTTATTTGCTACCAACAATCGATTACAGCCAAATTAACCACTGCAGGTAAAGTGAGGATCATTTTCCAGCCGTAGGTAACTGATGTGGTGGTAAAGATAACTTAATTCCAGTTGATCAGGATTTTTTGAAGGTCACTGCGTCTCCTAAAATAAATTCTTCAAGAAAAGGAAACCAACCAATCCAACCCAGAGCAGAAACATCTCATGTTGCTTTATTCAAGGTTTCTGATTCTCGTTATAAATTTTTAGATTCTCCTACCTGAGAAGATGGTGAGATGGGCAGCGGACCCTCTGCTTCCGTCTTGACCTTTGACCTCTTGGTGTTCAATGGGTTGACTGTGCTGCTCACTGCTGGATCTCCGCTGGCATTCTGAGGGATGGACACATGGTTGAACAATCCAGTTTTCTACTGCAGCGGATGTGATTTTCTGAATGACTTTTTGAGGCAGAAAAGGAACAAGAATCATGTTTTTTGATCCGTTAACCTGCTCATTCGCAACCAACCAGTGGATCGTTCCATTAATCCCAGCACATACCAACCTCCCCATCCAGTCCAGATTCCATACAGTAACCACACAGAGCCCTGGAGGGGAAATCTGATAACCAAGTCACGGAGATAGTGTGCGGGTTTTTTTGGGCTCGACAGTCCGTCACAAAGAGACGTGAGGAGTCCTGGTTGCGCCAGGCACCGCGGCGCATAAGTCAGACCGAGACCCGCCGCCGAGACTAAACAGTTTAGACTGCTTTATGATCGCCAAAGCCACAAAGAAATATGAAAGAAGAGGAGTTATTACCCTCGGTACAGAGGGGGAAGGCGGCAGGGTCGGGGGTTGTGGGGGGCGGGGGCTTTGATCTGCCAACAGACTCTGAAGAGGACAGAAAGACACAGAAGGTCTGTTACAACTCTAATGGAAAAAGGAAAGAAAGGAAAGAGGACGGATACAAAGGGAAGATTTAAAACGTAAACCAGCTGATAAATTATTTGGTACGTGTGTGTGAATCGAGGCTCATTGGAGGGGGTTCAATACTAGAGGGGGGGTCTCCTAATCCCACCCAGACGTTACAGTGCACTTCAGCATTTCTGGGAGCCTCGTTGACTCATTCAGTTGGCTGAAAACCAGGAGGGGAAATGTGGTTCTGATCACTAAGTGAAGTGTAGCTGAATGTGTGTCGATGCATGTGTGTGATGGGGTGTGTCCTGTTTCTGTGTGCATGTGTGTGTGTGTGCGTATGCAAAAAGATGCGAAATTACACTGCAGGATACTCGGATACTCCTGGCGTGTGTCAGCGGGCGCCGTGCTGAAACACAGCTGGAGGCGGCTGATAGGAGTGATTCACTGAGTGGGAAGTTTACATTGCGAGTGGCTGTGGTGTATACAGACGGCTGATAAAGAGAGACCGAGCGGACAGTAGGAAGTAAGACAGATGGAACTGGAAGGGAGCCTCCTGCATATTTCTGACCTGAGACAATTTACAAAAAATACTTCATTCATGACAACTTGTAAACGCAGGCTGCATTTACAGCACAAGAGGCCGAAGCTTGCAGAAGAGCAGAGACGGTCGATCGGTTGATCCACAAAAAACTGACAACAATTTACACCAACAACTGATTATTCAGGTCATGTATGAAGCAAAACATTCATTTCACATATTGTAAACCCTTGAATCAATGTTGACTTTATTTGTACCAAAGTTCACGTTCAAGGTAGTAAACGCTCTGTTTCCTACCTGGTTTGCCTCAGAGTTGGAGTTGTTGTGGGACGTGGACATAGCTGAAGCGGTGAGGGGGTGTTGGCGAGCAGAGAAAGAGGACGGCGATGGTTGAATGAGGGGAGGGGTGTGACCAAAAGCGTTAAGACCCCTCTGCTGCGACAGGAGCTGCTGGTACGCCACAGGGTTGATGTGAGGAGGGAAGCTGAACGACGGGCTGAACAAGAGAAAGTCGTTTTTTGATCAAACTGACTGTAAATGCACACACACACACATTTGTTTGTAATTCCTTGGTGTGTCTGCATGCACACTGTCTCTACCTGATCCCTCCGACTGAGAGGTGCCCATAGGAGCTGCTGGCGGCCGAGCTGGAGCGCGAGTTGTTGATGTAGGCCACGAGTGAGTTGGGTGAGGTGCGGATCATGGTCTGCAGGTCGATGCTGGCGTCTGACAGCGGGGAGATGGACAGCGCCCTCTTCCTGCTCAGTCGGGGTGTCAGCCGTGGGCTGGAGAAACGCGACACTGGACACAAAGAGACACAACAGAGACACTGTTAGCCATGTTAGCGTTGCTACATCACAGAAAATCAACCGCTTGCAAATAAATATACGAATGCTTGAGAACCTTTCAGACGCTTCTGTCTGAAGAGCTAATATGTGAATTCCTCGTGTGTGTTTTTTAACATCAGCCTGACCAACTGGGCACCAAAACACAACTGAAGTTGTCTCATGACACTTTTCAAATAGAGCTGGTCTAGACCACACACTATAATTTACATAAAACCCAACAACTGAGCAAGCACTTGGCGACAGTGGCGAGGAAAAAAAAACTTCCCTTCAACAGGCAGGAACCTCGAACAGAACCTGGCTCAATGGTGGGCGGCCATCTGCCGTTCCTGAATAGAAACCGGCACTTACCCTGGACCATGTCAGAAGAAACATTTAGCCCTGAGCATTCAAGTGGAGGTCACAGCCATGCTAAGCTACACCCTATCTCCCGCATCTCTCTCACACACGCACACACACAGCTCCCCCCTATTTAACATTCACATCCTCCTATGCATAATGAATCGGCCCCCAATCATTCTCAGTAATTACCGTGATAGCAATCTCTTTCAGACCGCTGTACTTGGGCAAGTTAAATGGAGGCAATTTAAACAAATTGATCTCAGAATACCATTAAAAAAAGAACAAGGCTGACTCACAAAGGTAGGGTTCACGGCCTCCCGCTAGACCTGGTTGGTTGTGGCACTATTTTCTTATTCTCAGAGAAAAAAAAAAAGCACAGGAAAAAGACCGAGCAGACTACTTTCCCATGAACTTGAAAAGAAGGCTATTTATTTTTCCATAAGTACCGACAGTCCATCATTCATGTGTATTTATTTCTTTTAGATTTCCGAGGCCCCCGCCCCCCTGCACAGACGGAGACAGATCACTTGCTCGGGATCAACAGGTGCTGCTTCACAGTGTGAGGGGATGGAGAGCAGCGCTGGCATGCCGGTCTTTGTGCACACATGTAATTAGCTCTTAAAGCAGACATCACCAGAGGCGCGAGAGGCAGGAAACTCATAATGGGCCCATCACGACTCACCTACGCACACATTTGCCGCATGTCAACCCCACCGCTGTCAATGTGAAACCAATCCAAACCCCTCGAGCCAAACGAATCCAGGCACCGCCATAATCACCACACCAGACCTACAGCCATAAAACCAGGATCTTACTTACAAAACTATTATGTTTGGAGGTGGCGAGTCGTAAAGCAGAGGCATATGCACTTAGTTAAAAGGCCCCCCGGGAACTTCAGACGGCAGACGACAGTAGTTGGGGGCCTGAAAAAACGGACTGTTGGAGATGATGGAGGCACGTATTAAAGAGTTGGCAAAAACAACAAACGGTCTCCAGGAATGAGCCTCGTTAATGCCAAAAAATAAAAGTGTCATCTTTGGTTAAGAGGAGGTAAAGAGATGAGAAAAAAAACAGTAAAGAGGCAGACCATCCTCTACTCGCCATGAATTAGTAGTTCATTCTGGTAAACTACGTGTGTTGATACGAGGGTTTGCTGTTTTTCTTTTGCGAGGCGAGCTTGCAGCCTTGCCAGCAGATTTAGTGGGAGATAAGTGCATTAATATTCCCCTTTATAAAGCAGGAAACAGGCCTCAGAGCCTGGTGGCCTGGTAGCCTGGCGCCTGCCTCACCCTTCTAGGCACCGTGCCCAAAAACGCCGCCCTCCGCCTCCATCGTCAAACGACCCCCTGAATCTATATATGAACCTCAGCTCAGAAGAATCCTGAACGCCTCCAGGAACGAAGCTTTCATGTCCGTAATGTTCAGTCTCTTGCAGCTGAAGGTGCAGACAAGCTAGTTTTGTTCAGCTCGGTGTTGTTCCAAGTATGTCATTGGCGTAACATAATTTAACATGGAACAAATTTTACACAAACACACACACAAACACGCACACACACACAACTCTCACCACTTGGTAAAGGAGTGTTTTATAGGTGGCGGTTGTAATTGAAAGGGTGAGCAGGTTCCGGCAGGGAGTGAGAAAACAGATGTTGCACAGGCCACGGCGGCGCGGCACTATGTGGTAATATGGCATGTGTGCGAGTGTGTGTGTGTATACGTGGGTGTGTGTGTCTATGTGTGTGCCACTGCATCGTGGGCTGGTTGTAATTGTGGGATCTGGAATTATATAGAGTCATAATTACAGACGCTCGGCTGCACATCGATATAGTCAAGAAGAAAATATATTAAAAAGGATGGAAGGGACGAGCGTGTGTGTGTGCGTGTGTGTGTGTGTCTGATTATTTTAAGCTCTTTCCTGTGCTGTTTTAGCTAAACTGGCTTTGTGGAAAATGAAAACACTTTAATTGGAGGGTTGTGCTAATCCCCACCAGCAGCTAGCTCTCAGTGTCCTCCTGGTCCAGAGCACTTGGAAGGTCACTTTAAGGCTCCAAAAAGGTTCGATACACTTTTTATTCCATAAAAGTGATTCTGAAATATGAACACACCAAACCAAACCAACATCAAACTGCGAAAATCAAAGAAAGAATCATCATCATCCAAATTAAAAAGCAGATTGAGGGTTTCAGATTTGTGTTCATTGCCCAATTCTAAGTAACAGCACTTGCAGGTTTCACTTCTCTGAGAATTCATTGGCCTCTTCTTGAGCTCATGGATAGAGGATGGAGCTAAAAGAGACAGTAAAAATCACACCAACAACTGAATGATGAGCAGAAACAACAAGAAGAGCTCGAACACGTAGAGAAAAACTCAAACCTCATTGCTGGAGTTTCTGCAGACGAGTGCAAACATGTTTTATGTGCAAATAAGAATGAAAGCCACAATACAGAACAAACCCTTAGCAGGACACCACCACACTATTAGTGAAAGTTTAGTCACTAATTGCTGATAATCACTGCTAACGTATGAAGCCGGATCACAGCGTTTTCACAAGTGATCTTCAATTTCAGCAAAAGAAGAAAAAAATGAAGTTAGCAGCAACTCTCTAAAGCCTCATACATGTTTACTGACTTTGGTATAAATCTGGCTTTTATGTTTGTGCTCAGCAGAACCCCCCCCGTCCCGAGCAGTTGGCCTCAGTGGATTATCTTTGGCCTGTCAGCTTTGACCTTGTCTGGGGTGAAGCAGGCCCCCACCTGATGAACGAAGGCTGCTTTACGCTGAGCAACCCCACCACCACCACCACCACACCGCAGCTCGAGTCCGTGCCAGCAGGGCCCCAAACCTCCACATCTCCAGCCAGCCGAGCCACCCACCCCCCGGCCAGCCTGAGGGGGGGGGGATGTTTATTTTCCCTGCTAAATCTCACTAATACTAACACTGTGAATTTTATTAGCGAGGGGGCTTGAACCGAATCCTCTATGAGCCCCCAGTGTCCAGCCCAAAGCCGTCGTTGTGTTTGCCAGTGTGTGTTTATGCACACACTTCCACCCATGTGCTCAAGAACCAACATATAGTTAAGTGTTTGTGTATGCAGTCTGAGGGGAACATCGCCCCCTCCCTCCACCGTCCCGCAGCCCCTCACTCCCCACCACCACATCAGTGCTCAAATCCATCTCCTGCAATCCTGCTGCATCAACACTAACATCTTTTTCTTCAGACGTTTGCTTGGCTGCTGCTGTTGTCGTGGGAGCTTCGGCGTTCTTTCCCCCCCCGAGTTGTTCTGATATTTCTCTGCCCACCCACCCCCAAGACACCCGCTCACTCATACGCAAACAGTCCTCTGAATGCCCACCAATGTGAAATACCATAATGTGACTTTATTAATACTTACAGTCGCGGTTGTGTACCGATGCTAAAGCTAAACAGGCATTAATAAATGTCTTTTCACTAATGTGTGAATTAATGAAGTGCAGACAGCGTGCAAACACGGACTTACACAACTTCCACAATGTTTATTCAGGCACAGAAGTGGGGGTGCAAGAGGCTTAAGATGTTACTGCCGATGTCAAGTTAACTGTGTTTTTCTAATCACCCGTATTCATCATGTAAGTCAGGAAAGAGAGGGTGATTGGTTTGGGTTTGGGTCTCTTGACCAGATCACTGCAAGATTTTTTGACTCTAATCTGGAACAGAAATCATTTAAAAAAACAAAAATACAGTGTTGGAAGTCATTCTCTGTCAGTAACACTTTGTGTTTGGAGAAAATTTTTTAAAAAATCAGCATGTTTGATGCCAGAATTTTCTGAAAATCTGAAGGGAATCAAAATGTTTTGCAGACATAATTTAGTCCAACTGACTGTCCTGTCATTGAGCAACTATTTAAGTCTGCACTCACCACTTCTCACATCATTTTCAAGTTACTGTTTTTAGGTCAAGCTGACTGTGATTTGTTTAAAGAAAGACAAACTTTTTCTTTAAGAAACAAATGAAATGACCCTAAACGTCTGGCCAGTTTTAAAAATGAAGAAGAAAATATTTCATTTCATAGAATGTTGACAACAGTGTTTGTCTAACAGTTTCTCTTGGGGCAAAATTTATTTTTGTTGTTTTAGCTCAGCCTGTCCCTGTTCGTCTCCATGTTACTCTCTTCAGATAAGGACGGTGATTAATGTGCAAAAACACACTGCAGACACCGACGCTGACGTACAGAAGCAGCTAAGCGTTTCAGCACAACGTTTATTCATCGGTCCTGTCAGTCATACTGTCATTTAGCAATTCTGCAGGAGGAAAACCCAACAAGCCGCTTCTGGATCTTTGCACAGTAAAAGAAGAGCAGTTCAATGTGTTTAGATTGTGGACCTCGAAAGTCACAACATCAGGGTATCATTTTAAAATGTCGTCTTTCTTATATTCAGGAGAGAAATTTCAGTGTGTAAATGTGCCCAACAGAAAATGCTAATATTCATAAGTGGAACGATAAAACCTGAAAGCTCATCAAAAGCCTTTACTGACGCACAAATCCACAACTTTTCCAACAGCACACACCTTCACAGCAGCAGTGTTTCATGCTTCACCCCTAAGCTTTGCAAAAAAAAAAAAAAAAAGCGGGGTAGAAGATGGAGGCGGGTGAGAAGACACACTGTGGGTTCACTGAGGGCTCCCAGTTCTTGCGGTGGGTCTGCTGAATATTAGTGCATAAATTGATTTTTAATATGGGATTTATCTGCACTGCCTTCCAAAACTAACGGCAAGGGATGAAGCACATATTTGCCACCTCTGCCACTCCTCCTCCTCCCACGCTCTGCAGTAAATAAGGCCTTTGATTCAGGCCGAGGCTGCCCGCGACTGACCATTAGCTGGCCGCCTCGGTCAATATGGCCCTGTGTCTGAAGGCCGCAATCTAAGAGCCTCCAGACCGGCATAGTGGCCCGAGCCTGACCACATCACTCTCTGCATGGTAGAACACTAAATAAAAGCTGCTGGAATGGTGGCAGCAAGTGTGGATGCTGCGTTGGAGCAGGCGGGTGGGGGTGAGGGAGCTGGGGAGGGGGTTGTGGCTGTTTGAGCAAACAGCCTCGGCAAACAAGTGCGGGCAATGCAGCACAGCGGCGGTCACTGAGGTGGCTGGAGGTAGAGAAGAAAAAGGGGGGAGAAGGAGGGAGGAAAAAGAGGTGGTCTGCAGTTTTTTTTTTTTTTTTTTTTGCAAGGCCTCTAACCCTCCTCACCCTTCCCCTCTCAGGCAGCACCACTCTGTTTGGATAAGTGATGGAGGTCATTTAAAAGATTAATTGCTAAGTAATCCTCTATCTGATTCTGTTTTTTTTTCTTTCTTTCTGTTCCTACCTGTGCGTGAAGATGCCTGCATTAGTGTCATGCAGCGACATGGACGTAAAAGCAGCGCAGTATTTTTTTATTTATTTTTTTTCTGGGTGGGTGGCTGGACGGGATGAAAGAAAGAGCGAGGACTCCCCGGCGCAGAGCGGGCCAAGGGGAGTGTTTGATTATCAGGCATCGAAAAGGCTGACTTTCACGGACGGTTTTCCACTCTGTGCGCTTTCTGTTCCCCATTCATAAGGGCTGAAGGTTTCTTGGATGCGTTTCACAGCTGAAATCAGACGTCTGTTCTGGTGCCTGACCGTCATCTTGATAGAGGGCCGAGGTCCTTACTGGCATGAGAGAACAGGCCGGTCTCTGTGAGTTTGTGTGCAAACACGTGTACCAGTTTGTGAGCATTTGCCTGCCTATTTGCCCGGCTGTGATGTTTTTTTTGTGTGTGCCGCTGTGTGTGCATGTGTGAGTCAGTGTAAAGCTGCCTCATCACCGCCATTAAGCAGACAGTCCTGCAGCCAGTGAGGTTAATCCCTGCCTTAACTTCCTGACACAGACGAGGTTTTCAAGGCAACACAACCGATGCCCCACATGGACAAATTAACTCAATGCCGCCATTTTACGGTAACCATGGATTTGTTTTGTAGGCTGTTACTCATAATAACAGTACAAACACATCTGAAACACCATCAGAGCGAGAGACTCCAAGGTAACATGTGTTTTTACGAGCTCCTGGCCTTAGGGCTTTAAGTGTTAGAGCAGCCTCAACCCTCAACTAGCCGCGGCCCGCATGCTACGTATAAGTTAAAAAACTCCTCTGGCTTTGATGTGGTGAACTCTTCCATGAAAAAGCCTCAACAGGAAGAATAAGGGGATGGTATCAACATGCCTGGTGTTGAGAACAAAGGGCGAGATAGCTGTAAAGTTTGGTTATTACTCCTGAACGAGGGATGAAAGACATGCATGTGCTTTAGTGTGACTGGGATACGGGTCTGATCATATTTTTGTCATGAAAATATGGCACTGACATGTGTTGGTAGTTCACTATTTTCTTTCCATCACAGGTTCTCATTCGGATCTGGTTCCAGGTTTATAAAATACCCACATTTGCAAACCTCTTGATAGCAAATCTCTTGAATCTTGTGTCTCTCCTCCTGCTTGTTCTACTTAAATGTTTTGCACTGATGTGGTTGAAGGTGATCATATCAGCCGTAACATTAATGCCATAAGCAACTTGTTTAAGGGCCGTAATAAAACTTGACTTCAGTGTGGTTTAGCCTATGGAAGCCCTAAGCGGACATGGTTTCATTTTTTTTTTTACAAGCCGTTTTCTCGAGATAATGAGATAATATCTCGTTATCTCAAGAAAACAAAGTTCGTTTTTTTTGTTTTAGAGAAATATCTCGTTATCTCGAGAAAACAAAGTTTGCTTTTTTTGTTTTAATGAGTTATTATCTCATTATCTCGAGAAAACAAAGTTCATTTTTTTGTTTTAACGAGTTTTTATCTTGTTATCTCGAGAAAACGGCTTGTAAAAAACAAAAAAAAACATGTCCGCTTAGGGCTTCCTTTTTGGCCAAAACTATTTTACAAGCCTTTGTCTCGTTATCTTGAGAAAATGGATTAAAAAAAAATAAAAAATAAACCATATCCGCTTAGGGCTTCCGTATTAGCCCAAACTATCCGAAGGTCATTAATTGGAAAACAAAATGAACGATTTTGGTTTCTGCAGTTTAAAAAGTGTTAAGTTTTGCTGATCTCTTCAAGCCAATGATGAAATCTTCCAGTGAAACCCAAATATGCTGAGTTCAACTAAAGAGGTAAACCCAAGTGGATTTGACCAGATCTGAAAGGATTCAGATTAGATAAGTGACATTTAATACTAGATTAAGATTTGATAAAAAACTGAAATCCAGTCCTACAGTCTCATATTCTGATGAGCTTTAGATGCAAATAGTCATAACAGCATTTGTTTTTGGACAATAAAGCATCTTAGATCTTATTCCTGTATGTTAAAAAAGAAAGCATAGTGAGATGTCTCGTGCTCACCGTCCACAGGGCTGATGTAATCTGGCAGATGGGCTGCAGCAGCTGCAGCCGCCGCGGCCGCCGCTGCTCCGCTCTGCATCAGCAGGTCGCCGTAGGGGCTTCGCTGGCTGGCGCTGGCCATCAGGTGGTAGTACTCTGTGGGGTTTGCCCCTGGTGGTGGAGGGGGGAGGCTGAACAAGGCACGGTCCTTCAGGTGTTCGTGGGTCACTGCAGCAGAAAGAGGAGGAATACATTGAAGATACAGGAGAAGTTTTTTTTAACCACCAAAAAAAAAAGCATTGTTCTTCACAAGAGGAGGAAAGTTCTGTCAACACTGTCATGATTCCTGCTGGTGCTTCAGTGCAGAGGTCATGAACTGATGCAGAAAACAATTTGACAGTCCGAGGGGCCGAGCAAGATACATTTTGATTATATTTTCTCCATAATGAAGTGTTATATTCAGTTAAGCTAATTGATAAACCCCCTGACAGAGTGAAAAAAAACACAGAGACGAGAACAGAAAGGTTGCAGGAAGGACTCAACAAAGGAGACGAGTGCCCTGCTTTACAGATTTGAAGATTTGTGCTTGCGTGCATGCCCCGGGGCATGAGGCTTTTGATAAAAGATGTCTGATGTCTTTGAGGCTTGCTGGGTTATGGGAAAATATCTCTAGGGAGTAGAGGAAGCAGAGGGGGAGAGGGAGCAGGGCAGAGGGGGGGGTACAGAGGG